>CAWUFW010015725.1:0-346505 GCA_963921515.1 Calotriton arnoldi
AAAAGTGGATCTTCACCCTGGGAAGTGAATTAAATAAGATTTGGACGGATTTAATGTTCAAGCAAAAACGCCCGATTTTTGATGAAAGAGAACACCCCCCCCTTACGACATGCTTCAGAAAGGGAAAAATAGTCAGTTTTCAAATGCTGCATCTTTCAGCTACATCTCACATTTGTATGTAGACCATCACTTTTAGAGATAAAACGAGCATGTTTAAAGTGATTTCCATGCTTCCAGGGGCCCTAAAAGCAAGATTTGCCGAATGGGTAAAAGTGAATGAAAATGGCAAATTTGCTCACACTGAGGCCTTAAAAAGTGTATCTTCACCCAGGGAAGTAAATTAAATAAGATTTGGAGGCATTTAGGGGCCGATTCCGATCTCGGTCGGAGGCGCACCCAATACCATTCGGTCGGGAAAAAAGCCATGCGAATGCCTGTTTCCCGACCGATCCGTACAGCAGACCGAACGAGTAAGTACGATGCGCACAACAGCACAGAATCCGGCCGAGTCGTACTCACCCAATCCAGGTCCTGTTCTCCGACCGAGGCGAATCCGTAAACGCTGAATCGAGTCGCACGGAAGGGAAAATGCAGCTCCGTCCGGCCGAACAAGTACGATGCGCTTTCCGTACGCGCCGAACCCGTCGCTACGCACGGCACGTCAAAGCATCCGGGAGAGGCGCACATAAGCTCCGATTCTCGCCACAACACAATCCACGGCTACGAGACGAAGACGCCAGCGACGAGGACGACGCGAAGCGACGAGGACGACGCGAAGCAACGAGAAGGACGAACGACACGAACCAACCATGAATCCCTTCGTCCCGATCATATCAATATTCTACATTTACTACCGGAACAGGCACGGACGCGTACGGCGCAGAAGGTAAGTCAGACACCAACCACAAAACACATACAACATGTACACGACACATCACACACACACAGAGGGATGCAGAATTTACTTACACCAGCAACAGCAGCACCATAGGGGCGGGATGCCCATCACCAATGCCACATATGCACACAGTGGCCTGAATGCGCACCACCACCCCTACCCAGGGGGGGCCGGATGCCAACCACCACTACCACCCTTAGCCAGGGGGGTGCCAGATGCCCACCACCACTACCACCCTTACCCAGGGGTGCCAGATGACTACCACTACTACCACCCTTAGCCAGGGGTGCTGGATGCCTACCACTACTACCACCCTCACCCAGGGGGGGCTGGATGCCTACCACTACTACCACCCTTAGCCAGGGTGGTGCCAGATGCCCACCACCACTACCACCCTTACCCAGGGGGGCTGGATGCCTACCACTACTACCACCCTAAGCCAGGGGGGCTGGATGCCAACCACCACTACCACCCTTAGCCAGGGGGGTGCCAGATGCCCACCACCACTACCACCCTTAGCCATGGGGGTGCCAGATGCCTACCACTACTACCACCTTTAGCCAGGGGGGGCTGGATGCCTACCACTACTACCACCCTTACCCAGGGGGGGCTGGATGCCTACCACTACTACCACCCTTAGCCAGGGGGGTGCCAGATGCCCACCACCACTACCACCCTTAAATAGGGGGCTGGATGCCTACCACTACTACCACCCTAAGGCAGGGGGCTGGATGCCAACCACCACTACCACCGTTAGCCAGGGGGGTGCCAGATGCCCACTACCACCCTTAGCCATGGGGGTGCCAGATGCCTACCACTACTACCACCCTTAGCCAGGGGGGGCTGGATGCCTACCACTACTACCACCCTTACCCAGGGGGGGCTGGATGCCTACCACTACTACCACCCTTAGCCAGGGGGGTGCCAGATGCCCACCACCACTACCACCCTTAAATAGGGGGGCTGGATGCCTACCACTACTACCACCCTAAGGCAGGGGGGCTGGATGCCAACCACCACTACCACCGTTAGCCAGGGGGGTGCCAGATGCCCACTACCACCCTTAGCCATGGGGGTGCCAGATGCCTACCACTACTACCACCCTTAGCCAGGGGGGGCTGGATGCCTACCACTACTACCACCCTCACCCAGGGGGGGCTGGATGCCTACCACTACTACCACCCTTACCCAGGGGGGGCTGGATGCCTACCAGTTCTACCACCCTCACCCAGGGGGGGCTGGATGCCTACCACTACTACCACCCTTACCCAGGGGGGCTGGATGCCTACCACTACTACCACCCTCACCCAGGGGGGGCTGGATGCCTACCACTACTACCACCCTTACCCAGGGGGGGCTGGATGCCTACCACTACTACCACCCTTACCCAGGGGGGGCTGGATGCCTACCACTACTACCACCCTTAGCCAGGGGGGTGCCAGATGCCTACCACTACTACCACTCTTAGCCAGGGGGGTGCCAGATGCCCACCACCACTACCACCCTTACCCAGGGGGGCTGGATGCCTACCACTACTACCACCCTAAGCCAGGGGGGCTGGATGCCAACCACCACTACCACCCTTAGCCAGGGGGGGCTGGATGCCTACCACTACTACCACCCTCACCCAGGGGGGGCTGGATGCCTACCACTACTACCACCCTTAGCCAGGGGGGTGCCAGATGCCTACCACCACTACCACCCTTACCCAGGGGGGCTGGATGCCTACCACTACTACCACCCTCACCCAGGGGGGGCTGGATGCCTACCACTACTACCACCCTTAGCCAGGGGGGTGCCAGATGCCTACCACTACTACCACCCCAAGCCAGGGGGGCTGGATGCCAACCACCACTACCACCCTTAGCCAGGGTGGTACCAGATGCCCACCACCACTACCACCCTTAGCCATGGGGGTGCCAGATGCCTACCACTACTACCATCCTTAGCCAGGGGGGTGCCAGATGCCCACCACCACTACCACCCTTACCCAGGGGGGCTGGATGCCTACCACTACTACCACCCTAAGCCATGGGGGCTGGAAGCCAACCACCACTACCACCCTTAGCCAGGGGGGTGCCAGATGCCTACCACTAGTACCACCCTAAGCCAGGGGGGTGCCAGATGCCCACCACCACTACCACCCTTAGCCATGGGGGTGGCAGATGCCTACCACTACTACCACCCTTAGCCAGGGGGAGCTGGATGCCTACCACTACTACCACCGTTACCCAGGGGGGGCTGGATGCCTACCACTACTACCACCCTTACCCAGGGGGCTGGATGCCTACCACTACTACCACCCTTAGCCAGGGGGTGCCAGATGCCTACCACTACTACCACCCTTAGCCAGGGGGGTGCCAGATGCCCACCACCACTACCACCCTTACCCAGGGGGGGCTGGATGCCTACCACTACTACCACCCTAAGCCAGGGGGGCTGGATGCCAACCACCACTACCACCCTTAGCCAGGGGGGCTGGATGCCTACCACTACTACCACCCTCACCCAGGGGGGGCTGGATGCCTACCACTACTACCACCCTTAGCCAGGTGGGTGCCAGATGCCTACCACCACTACCACCCTTACCCAGGGGGGGCTGGATGCCTACCACTACTACCACCCTCACCCAGGGGGGGCTGGATGCCTACCACTACTACCACCCTTAGCCAGGGGGGTGCCAGATGCCTACCACTACTAACACCCTAAGCCAGGGGGGGCTGGATGCCAACCACCACTATCACCCTTAGCCAGGGTGGTGCCAGATGCCCACCTCCACTACCACCCTTAGCCATGGGGGTGCCAGATGCCTACCACTACTACCACCCTTAGCCAGGGGGGTGCCAGAAGCCCACCACCACTACCACCCTTACCCAGGGGGGCTGGATGCCTACCACTACTACCACCCTAAGCCAGGGGGGCTGGATGCCAACCACCACTACCACCCTTAGCCAGGGGGGTGCCAGATGCCTACCACTAGTACCACCCTAAGCCAGGGGGGTGCCAGATGCCCACCACCACTACCACCCTTAGCCATGGGGGTGCCAGATGCCTACCACTACTACCACCCTTAGCCAGGGGAGCTGGATGCCTACCAATACTACCACCCTTACCCAGGGGGGCTGGATGCCTACCACTACTACCACCCTTAGCCAGGGGGTGCCAGATGCCCACCACCACTACCACCCTTACCCAGGGGGCTGGATGCCTACCACTACTACCACCCTAAGCCAGGGGGCTGGATGCCAACCACCACTACCACCCTTAGCCAGGGGGTGCCAGATGCCCACCACCACTACCACCCTTAGCCATGGGGGTGCCAGATGCCTACCACTACTACCACCCTTAGCCAGGGGGGGCTGGATGCCTACCACTACTACCACCCTAACCCAGGGGGGCTGGATGCCCACCACCACTACCACCCTTAGCCATGGGGGTGCCAGATGCCTACCACTACTACCACCCTTAGCCAGGGGGCTGGATGCCTACCACTACTACCACCCTTACCCAGGGGGGCTGGATGCCTACCACTACTACCACCCTTAGCCAGGGGGTGCCAGATGCCCAACACCACTACCACCCTTACCCAGGGGGCTGGATGCCTACCACTACTACCACCCTAAGCCAGGGGGCTGGATGCCAACCACCACTACCACCCTTAGCCAGGGGGTGCCAGATGCCCACCACCACTACCACCCTTAGCCATGGGGGTGCCAGATGCCTACCACTACTACCACCCTTAGCCAGGGGGCTGGATGCCTACCACTACTACCACCCTCACCCAGGGGGGCTGGATGCCTACCACTACTACCACCCTTACCCAGGGGGGCTGGATGCCTACCACTACTACCACCCTCACCCAGGGGGGCTGGATGCCTACCACTACTACCACCCTCACCCAGGGGGGCTGGATGCCTACCACTACTACCACCCTTACCCAGGGGGCTGGATGCCTACCACTACTACCACCCTTAGCCAGGGGGTGCCAGATGCCTACCACTACTACCACCCTTAGCCAGGGTGGTGCCAGATGCCCACCACCACTACCACCCTTAGCCAGGGGGGGCTGGATGCCTACCACTACTACCACCCTCACCCAGGGGGGGCTGGATGCCTACCACTACTACCACCCTTAGCCAGGGGGGTGCCAGATGCCTACCACCACTACCACCCTTACCCAGGGGGGGCTGGATGCCTACCACTACTACCACCCTCACCCAGGGGGCTGGATGCCTACCACTACTACCACCCTTAGCCAGGGGGGTGCCAGATGCCTACCACTACTACCACCCTAAGCCAGGGGGGCTGGATGCCAACCACCACTACCACCCTTAGCCAGGGTGGTGCCAGATGCCCACCACCACTACCACCCTTAGCCATGGGGGTGCCAGATGCCTACCACTACTACCACCCTTAGCCAGGGGGGTGCCAGATGCCCACCACCACTACCACCCTTACCCAGGGGGCTGGATGCCTACCACTACTACCACCCTAAGCCAGGGGGCTGGATGCCAACCACCACTACCACCCTTAGCCAGGGTGGTGCCAGATGCCCACCACCACTACCACCCTTAGCCATGGGGGTGCCAGATGCCTACCACTACTACCACCCTTAGCCAGGGGGGTGCCAGATGCCCACCACCACTACCACCCTTACCCAGGGGGGCTGGATGCCTACCACTACTACCACCCTAAGCCAGGGGGGCTGGATGCCAACCACCACTACCACCCTTAGCCAGGGGGGTGCCAGATGCCTACCACTAGTACCTCCCTAAGCCAGGGGGGTGCCAGATGCCCACCACCACTACCACCCTTAGCCATGGGGGTGCCAGATGCCTACCACTACTACCACCCTTAGCCAGGGGGAGCTGGATGCCTACCACTACTACCACCCTTACCCAGGGGGGGCTGGATGCCTACCACTACTACCACCCTTACCCAGGGGGGCTGGATGCCTACCACTACTACCACCCTTAGCCAGGGGGTGCCAGATGCCTACCACTACTACCACCCTTAGCCAGGGGGTGCCAGATGCCCACCACCACTACCACCCTTACCCAGGGGGCTGGATGCCTACCACTCCTACCACCCTAAGCCAGGGGGCTGGATGCCAACCACCACTACCACCCTTAGCCAGGGGGGCTGGATGCCTACCACTACTACCACCCTCACCCAGGGGGGCTGGATGCCTACCACTACTACCACCCTTAGCCAGGTGGGTGCCAGATGCCTACCACCACTACCACCCTTACCCAGGGGGGCTGGATGCCTACCACTACTACCACCCTCACCCAGGGGGGCTGGATGCCTACCACTACTACCACCCTTAGCCAGGGGGTGCCAGATGCCTACCACTACTACCACCCTAAGCCAGGGGGGGCTGGATGCCAACCACCACTACCACCCTTAGCCAGGGTGGTGCCAGATGCCCACCACCACTACCACCCTTAGCCATGGGGGTGCCAGATGCCTACCACTACTACCACCCTTAGCCAGGGGGTGCCAGATGCCCACCACCACTACCATCCTTACCCAGGGGGGCTGGATGCCTACCACTACTACCACCCTAAGCCAGGGGGGCTGGATGCCAACCACCACTACCACCCTTAGCCAGGGGGGTGCCAGATGCCTACCACTAGTACCACCCTAAGCCAGGGGGGTGCCAGATGCCCACCACCACTATCACCCTTAGCCATGGGGGTGCCAGATGCCTACCACTACTACCACCCTTAGCCAGGGGGAGCTGGATGCCTACCAATACTACCACCCTTACCCAGGGGGGGCTGGATGCCTACCACTACTACCACCCTTAGCCAGGGGGGTGCCAGATGCCCACCACCACTACCACCCTTACCCAGGGGGGCTGGATGCCTACCACTACTACCACCCTAAGCCAGGGGGGCTGGATGCCAACCACCACTACCACCCTTAGCCAGGGGGGTGCCTGATGCCCACCACCACTACCACCCTTAGCCATGGGGGTGCCAGATGCCTACCACTACTACCAACCTTAGCCAGGGGGGGCTGGATGCCTACCACTACTACCACCCTCACCCAGGGGGGGCTGGATGCCTACCACTACTACCACCCTTACCCAGGGGGGGCTGGATGCCTACCACTACTACCACCCTCACCCAGGGGGGCTGGATGCCTACCACTACTACCACCCTCACCCAGGGGGGCTGGATGCCTACCACTACTACCACCCTTACCCAGGGGGCTGGATGCCTGTCACTACTACCACCTCTACCCATGGGGGGCTGGATGCCTACCACCAACACCACCCCCACTCATAGGATGGACAATGCATGACACAACCAGCACACCACAACCTAGGGAATGCAAGAAAAAGACATCCCCCCAACACCATGACAAGCGTGTGTAGACTGTGTCAAATGCCTACAACACCGAACATGACTTTGAACATACAATGTGACCCCCTAGCACATGTGCCACACATATATGTGTGTGGCCCCCACAATGCAAGCAGGCCATGACCATTGTGGCAATGGGGTCCAAACACCCATCATCACAGTAACCAAAAGTTAAGTGTGGGGTCCATAGCTGAAGCACATTTTGAACAGTGTGGCAATGGGGTCCAAACCCCTATCATCACAGTGACCAAAATGTAAGTGTGGGGTCCATAGCTGAAGCACATTTTGAACATTGTGGCAATGGGGTCTAACGCCCCATCACCACAGTGACCAAAAGATAAGTGTGGGGTCCATAGCTGAAGCACATTTTGAACATTGTGGCAATGGGGTCTAACGCCCCATCACCACAGTGACCAAAATGTAAGTGTGGGGTCCATAGATGAAGCACATTTTGAACATTGTGGCAATGGGGTCTAACGCCCCATCACCACAGTGACCAAAAGATAAGTGTGGGGTCCATAGCTGAAGCACATTTTGAACATTGTGGCAATGGGGTCTAACGCCCCATCACCACAGTGACCAAAAGGTAAGTGTGGGGTCCATAGCTGAAGCACATTTTGAACATTGTGGCAATGGGGTCTAACGCCCCATCACCACAGTGACCAAAAGGTAAGTGTGGGGTCCATAGCTGAAGCACATTTTGAACATTGTGGCAATGGGGTCTAACGCCCCATCACCACAGTGACCAAAAGGTAAGTGTGGGGTCCATAGCTGAAGCACATTTTGAACATTGTGGCAATGGGGTCTAACGCCCCATCACCACAGTGACCAAAAGGTAAGTGCGGGGTCCATAGCTGAAGCACATTTTGAACATTGTGGCAATGGGGTCCAAACCCCCATCATCACAGTGACCAAAAGGTAAGTGTTGACAAAGAAAGAGCTGCAACTGCCAAACTGCATGGATGATTCCTGGTCACAGAACAAAAAACACATCAGTGGCAAAGTAGTGCATGTGTCCCATTGCAACATAAATTGGGGGAGCCAAATATTGCAGTGCAAATAAGACATACCTTTGGCCATGTGCAGACAAACAACACCCATGTGGGGCTGACACTGTCAACATTCATCAATGACACAATGACAGAAGTGACCATCAGAATGCAGACCCACATATTTGCACCAATGGGCACACAAATGCAGATACCCTGTGGAGACTGTAGATGTGAGGTGAACAGATACCATACCATGGCAGCAATGGGACACACAAACCATGATCATTGTGCTGACCGATGACCTAGGAGTCCCAGGGACAGCAGGGGAAAGCCACCAAACTACATAAAGCCAATGGCACACCCAAGATATGCCAATGCAGTGGTGCAGATGCACAAACACAAACAGGCAGACCCACACTGCACATCATACACAACAGGTGAGGGGGGTGCCAGTGTCCCCAGGCAACCACACAACACATGAGGAGACCTGAATACCAATCATACAGGTGTGCATACAGTGCCACACAAAGGTAACTCATGGATCCAAATCCCCTATGTGGGCAAGCAGGCATTGTCAGATGAGAGGGAGCACAAATCACACATGTCACACAGGCACGTAGGAACAGCAACTGACACAGCAAGACACAGACACACCACAGCACTACCCCCAGGGCCCCCACAATGTGGTGACCCTGGGCTGCATTACAATCCCACTGTGATGACAAAGCTAAATGTTGTTCACACTGTGAACCACAGTCATGTGTCCTGAGCAACAAACTACCATCACACCCACACAAGCACAAATCAATCAGCATGGCCAGTAAGCCAAGGCCAACATGGAGGCAGGGGCCTAGCTGGGCAACAACTCTCATCTGTACACACTCAACACCACACCCCTCGACCTCCAACAATGTGCAGCAGTGAAGCACACATGCACTGGTGACATTGCACATGCACCCATGACTATTACAGGGTGGTGGGTGGGAACCAAGGTGCAGAAACATATCACACATGGCCACTCAACAAGACTCCTGAATGTCTGACACACTGCACACTACGCTGTACATGGACATGACGGCAATACAACACCAACCAATGGGATCCCAGCCACAGTCACACACCAATGAAGAAGCCAAGGTCACCCACAAAGAACACACATAGACAACAACCAACATTGCAGCCCGGACCCTGACGAGTGCCAGCAGTCACACACACAACGTGTCACAATCACTGAAAGATAACACAAACTGGAAATCACATGACAGGGGCAAACAACAAGTGCCAAGGGGAAACCTGACTGTGACCCATCTGCGTCTGCACACAAACTCAGCCCTGACAGCAAACACACCTATGGGTGACACCCTGATGACCAGTAATGTGCCATGCACCCACATCACAGAGAACCCAGGGAGAAGACTTTGGGGGAACATAGGTCAACTCAGCAAGCATCACAAACAGGTACAACACTAGGGATCACAGCATGCACAGCTAAACGGAAGTGAACACACAGACATGCACATACAACACACACCTTGGGCGCAGGCAATGTCACAAGAGTACACACTGCCATGAGGGGACTCCACTCCTGTGTGAGGAAAGCTGTGCCATATGTTGCCTCAGTAGGGCCCCATCATGTCAGCTGAGCACTTGGTCACACAATCAACAATTAGCACCAAATGAGGGCTCCCGTCACATCAGCCTGGTCATGGAAGTGCCAACGTAATCATCAGCACAGATCCAACACACTTGTATAGCAATGTTGCACTGACAACACAAATGAGTCCTTCCCCATTGATGCCCAAACCTGCATGTCCAGTGGAGATGGCCACACGGTCAGGGAAGTAGACGAATTGAACAATGGCAGGCACAACAGATGTGCAGGGGTGGAAGCCACAGATGTGAAATAGCTAATCTAAGTAGGAAATCCCATTGCCAAATACTGAACACATGACACCCTCAGATGCTGCTATGGATGACATGGATACACCACAGGATAGGACACATTCCCCCTGGACCACATGGGTTCCTGCACAGTAACACTTCATTATCATGAGACCAAATATCACCATCACTGCAGCAAGGGCATGGTTAGCATCATCAACAACATGTACATCAGAAGCATAAGCACTAGAGAACAGAAAGTTGCTTTATTCAGCATATGTGTGTAATGAAAACTGAAAGTCCAGAAAAAACACAAAGGCCAATGGCCAGTCCATTGTCACAGTCCAAACAGGGTGACAGTGGCAGATGTCACCCTACGCCTGCCTGCACAAAACCAGGGACAATCCACTAGGAGGGGCAACCGGGGGGGCAGGCCAGGCACCGCAGGGACAGGATCAGGGCTCACCAGGAGGAAGCAGGGAAGGGGTGGTGGGTGCTGGAGAGCCACTGACAACTGCAGTGGAGGTGTCTGACATGGTGGGTGCCGGCACAACTGGGGGGCATGACTCAGATGTTGTGGGTGCCGGCACGACTGCAGTGGACCCTGCAGATGGAGTGCACAGGTCCGCCACTGCAGTGCCCAAGTCAGACAGGGTGGTAGTGGACTCCACTGCAGTGCCTACCACCAGGGGAGGAGAATGGGGAACAGGCAAGGTGGGCTGGACAGAGGGGGAGGACACCCTCACCACATCAGTGGCACAGACAAGCGCAGCGGGGATGTGGTGCCGGGAGAGCAAGTGGCAGGGGGAGAAGGCCGGATCCTCTTGGGGATGGTATATCTGTGGGTGGGGGAACCTGGGGCAGGGGTGTGGTGGGGGCACCTGTGGAGTGGGGGCCCGAGGGATGGAGGAAGGAGACCTGGTGCCTGAGCTGCAGGGCGGTGGCGGGGTCTTGCTCTTACGACTCCGGGGGGACTTGCGGGTGGGGGCCTCAGTCTGTCTGTGCCTGGGGGAGGGTGTCCGGGGGCGAGGGGCACTCTGCTCCGTGTGGGTGGGCTTCCTCTTCCCCCTGAATGCTGTATCAGCTGGATCGGAGCGGAAGAGGCCGAGGTCACTGAGGAAGAGCCGCTGGGTCTTTGGGGTTGCAGGTGAGGCAAGGGAGGGTGTTTTGGAGGGAGAGGCAACTGAGGACTGCGCAGTGCTCGTGGATGCGTGTGTGTGTTCCAGGGCCCCATCCCCTGTGAGTCTGGTTTCAGTCCCCTGACTGTGCGTGCGTGTGCGTTTTGTTTGTGGCGTGTGTGTCTGTGTGCTGGATGTGTGTGTGCTGGTGTGTGCCTGTGCCGGTGTGTGTGTGCTTGGGACGGGTAAGGTGCTGGGGAGTGTGGATGGAGCAGAGGCAGGAGGGGTGAGGGACTGTCTGAGGAGGGACACTGCTGCCGTCAGGGAGGAGTCCATGGACCTATTGCCCCTCTGTAGGTCAGACATGCCCGATGAGATGCCCTCCATGAACGACACCAGCTGAGTCAACAGAGCGGTGTGCGCATGGAGGACACTCAGCATGGCTGTCTGCCCTACATGGAGCTGGCGAAGGAGGTACACAGACTCCTCACTCAGGGCAGCAGGGGACACAGGGGCAGGGGGTGCGGTGCCTGGCCCAAAGGAGACACGCTCCCGAACATGGGAGCCTCCACGGACCTGGGGAATGGGAGCCGATGGGAGGAGGGCGGTGGTGCTGGTGGTGGCGGGGACAGCAACACTAGCTGGGGTGTGGTGACTGCTGACACCCGCCTCCATAAGGGAGTCATCCTCCGAGTTGCTCTGGTCCTCAGCTGAGGTGGATGGTGCTGAGGACTCCTCGGTGTGGCTCCCTCGCCCTCCGTGCCACTGGGTCCCTCCGACCACTCCTCGGCTGCTGACCCAGTCTGGCTCTCCGGCTCCTCCTGGTCCGTGGAGCTGTCCCCTTCCGTGGCCGTGGATGTATCTGCAAACAATGGGGAAACAGACAGACATCAGTCACCTGCACCAAACGCACACACCACTGTGAGCACAGCACATTACAGAGCAAGCCCTGGCATCATTAGTTGTACATTGCTAAAAGTGCCCTAACTGAACAGGAGAAGCCAATTGTCAGTCTGATGCCAACCATGGCACTCACATCCCACATGGCCTTGCACCCATCTGTCTGGTGTCTGTTGGATAGCAACACCCCAGTGTGGACACATGCACCAACTACACAGTAGTTGGACAGTGCAGAGGACACGGTGTAGCATGTGGACATGCACACATCACAACTCTTGCCACTGAGTCAGTACAGGTTTCCGGATGAAAGGGACGCCCAGAGTCAAATAGGATATGCATGTGATGCATACCAGCGACAGACACCATGATGCACCCATGTCCTGATAGCCATCGCCACAATGGTGTGCATGTAGCACATGTCACTCCCCTGCAGGATCACCAATAAGTAGACACATGCCATGGCGGAGGCATGACTGCTAAGTCATACATCACTGTCTCAGTGATGTATGACTTGGCAGCCAGACAACAACACTCTGCACTGTGTCACAATAGTAGGTCATGGGGAATGCAAGTCCTGGAGCTGCACAAGTGCACATGTACATCCCCCACACAACACATCATCTTAACCCTCATCTGTCTAGGTCATACCGATTGGACATATGGGAGACCTGTTACACTACCCTCTGAACCTGAGCCCCTCACAATCTGCTGTGAATGGGGAACAGCTGCCTGAACTTCACATTTGCATACCCCAGTCTGCACGGGCAGCTGATCAAACACCTATGTGACACACAAGTATCGTCTCCTATGGTCACATCTCCAGTGGCATGCTGAGCCCCTACCGAGAAACACCCCAGCAGTCCTGGCAACAAATCCACAGCACACTGACACAGAGGCAGACACCTGAGGGGTCAAATCACTGCGCACAATGTGTCAGCTGATACACGGGAGTGGGAGTACAGAGTGCATTGCATGGCCTGGAGTAGGCATGACTGTCCTGCCCCACATGAATGAGGGATGAGCCCTGGACAGTGGATAGCTGGCTATGTATGTGTGACACACGTAATCTGCACACTCCTGGGGCCCAAACATTGTTCCCACCCGCTGCATGGGCGTGTGCCACATACCCCAGGCACATGTGGTGGCTCAGCTCAGCAAGTGGACCGCATATCAAAGCAACACGCAGATTACATGTCCGAACACAGGCGTTGTGTGAACAATGGACCCACCCATGATGCCCACAACAGAGTTAGGGAAACAGATGCTGTCCCCCACCTTTAGTGAAGCAAACTGCAAGGACACAGTCCCAAGTGACACATTCCCTGAATGTAAGGGCCACACCTGGGTATCAGATGAGGAGTGGGCAGTGCACAATAGAGGGACATGGCTCCTGGACAACATGACTGCTGTACTGTGGCAGTTGAACCAGGCCAGAGGAGGGCACATAGCATGTAATACAGAGTTCACAGTGCAGTCTTTGACTCACCCCTCCTTGCTGCTGTCTGGCCTTCAGCTGCCCATCCAGGTCTGGAAACACCACCGCCAGGATCTGGAACATGTGGGGGTCAGGGTCCGTGTTCCGCCCCTCCTGCGAGGAGGCGACAGCTTCAGCTGGACCCGTGCAATCCTCCGGGTCCAGCCCCGAAGGTCCTGCCACCTCTTCTGGCAGTTGCGGATCCGGCGCTTGTAGACCCCCACGGACCGGACAGCCCGGACGATGTCCTTCCAGATCTCCTGCTTCCGATGGGCATTAACCTGTCAGGATGACAACGTGAAAAGGCCATTACTACACATGCAACATATCCGTGCATGACACAGTTGTATATACATGTCTCATTCACAGGGGCACATGATGTACACAGGCAGTGCAACGCTGCCCATGGACAGTTTGCCAGACGTCACTACATGGTATCATTGCATGGGAAGTAAAACCTTGTTCAAATGCACTGTCACTGCACCATACCTGTCCAGTGCATGTCACTACACACCTATGGGGGGTGACAACTACTCAGTGAGCCTGCTAGCCAGTGGCGTGCAGACTTTCAGCCTTGCTAGTCAGACAAAATGCACATTCAGAAAGGCAGTGCACAGAACACTCACCTGCTCCCCTGGTGTCCCATACAGCTTGCTGTACTGTGGAAGTAGGCTGTCCAGCAGGGCCTGGTTCTCCTCAAGGCTGAAGGCTGGGGCTCTCTCCACAGTACGTGCCATTGCAGGGTCCAGAGGGGCAGAGACAGCAGCAGTGCAGTGGCAGATGTCGTCCTGGAGCATGTAGTGCAGGCAAGTGAGCTCTCAGGGGAACAGCCAGCAATATATATGTGCTGGAGAGGCAGATACTGTCCCTTGTGTCCAAAGTGATAGGTCCAAGTCGTTTGCATCTTCTGAATCTGGCCAATCCATGGAATAGCAGCACCAATACACGCCCACAGCATCCTTCAAATCTTCAACTTCATGACATACATGATTTTGCAACATTGTTGTGGGTGACCAACTGAATTTCCAGGAACCGACTCGTTCGAATTTCGAAAACGCGTCCGTTGCCAGGCTAGGCCATTGTCAATGGGTGCGCACCGATCGGTCCATTGCGGTACAACGCATACAGGGGTACAACGCGTACCCGCACACATTGAATGCAATGGGCCGGCCGGGAGCACCGATCGGTCCATTGCTGATCAACGCGTACAGGGGTACAACGCGTACCCGCACACATTGAATGCAATGGGCCGGCCGGGGGCACCGATCGGTCCATTGATGTACAACGCATACAGGGGTACAACACGTACCCGCACACATTGAAAGCAATGGGCCGGCCGGGGGCACCGATCGGTCCATTGCTGATCAACGCGTACAGGGGTACAACGCGTACCCGCACACATTGAATGCAATGGGCCGGCCGGGGGCACCGATCGGTCCATTGCGGTACAACGCGTACAGGGGTACAACGCGTACCCGCACACATTGAAAGCAATGGGCCGGCCGGGGGCACCGATCGGTCCATTGCTGATCAACGCGTACAGGGGTACAACGCGTACCCGCACACATTGAATGCAATGGGCCGGCCGGGGCACCGATCGGTCCATTGCGGTACAACGCGTACAGGGGTACAACGCGTACCCGCACACATTGAATGCAATGGGCCGGCCTGGGGCACCGATCGGTCCATTGCTGATCAACGCGCATAGGGGTACAACGCGTACCCGCACACATTGAATGCAATGGGCCGGCCGGGGGCACCGATCGGTCCATTGCGGTACAACGCGTACAGGGGTACAACGCGTACCCGCACACATTGAATGCAATGGGCCGGCCGGGGCACCGATCGGTCCATTGCGGTACAACGCGTACAGGGGTACAACGCGTACCCGCACATTGAATGCAATGGGCCGGCCGGGAGCACCGATCGGTCCATTGCTGATCAACGCGTACACAGGTACAACGCGTACCCGCACACATTGAATGCAATGGGCCGGCCGGGGCACCGATCGGTCCATTGCTGATCAACGCGTACAGGGGTACAATGCGTACCCGCACACATTGAATGCAATGGGCCGGCCGGGGCACCGATGGTCCATTGCTGATCAACGCGTACAGGGGTACAACGCGTACCCGCACACATTGAATGCAATGGGCCGGCCGGGGCACCGATCGGTCCATTGCTGATCAACGCGTACAGGGGTACAACGCGTACCCGCACACATTGAATGCAATGGGCCGGCCGGGGCACCGATCGGTCCATTGCTGATCAACGCGTACATGGGTACAACGCGTACCCGCACACATTGAATGCAATGGGCCGGCCGGGGCACCGATCGGTCCATTGCTGATCAACGCATACAGGGGTACAACGCGTACCCGCACACATTGAATGCAATGGGCCGGCCGGGGGCACCGATCGGTCCATTGCTGTTCAACGCATCCCTGTACAAGTGACTGGCATATGTCACCATGCCTGTCTCAGATGGACATATGCCAGCCACAGATAGCTCCCAGGGAGTGAGGGGCACACCTACAACACGACAGCCTGTCCAAACTGTATGATAAGGCATGTAAGGCTGCATTTCCTATTGTGTGTATGTTGGTGTACATGTTGTCCTGTGGGTGTCACCTGGGGGCAGCCACCCCCAGGCTGTGCACGTGTTCATGGGGACAGGATCCTGGGTGTTACGTGTACATGACCACTGTGATGTGCAACTGTTCATATCTGTGCATGTGCCATGGTCACATTTCACGGTGGTGTATGTGTATGTCATGTCACATACCCTGTGAGTCCCATGTGGGATGGTATGTTTGAGCCAGGATGTCCCAGGGGCACAATAGTGATGGTCCTCCACAGTCTGTGTGCATGTAGTGTTTACAATGTCTCTGATTTCATGTGCACAATGGGAGACAGTCTCCACATCCACGTTGTGTGTGCATGGACTTTGATGTTGTGCGTGTGTGTGTCACAGACGTCCATGTCTGTCCTGCAGTGGCAAGTGGGACCACTACCTGTGGGGGTCATAGTTGTTTTGCTGTGGTGTATACATGATACTCCATGTAATGCCAGTGTCCATGTGGCAATACAGGGTCCCTGGGAATGTACCTGTCGTTGAGCTGTGATGCCTGGGGCACATCTGTCCTCACATGTCACTGTGGGGGGTGATTGTGACACGGCAGCAGGAGATGGGAACTGTGACACAGCCTCATGATATCCAATGGGCCAACCTGGGACTTATTGATGCCACTTGTTGAACCGTGATGACAGATGTTGGCCATGTATGTACCATACATGTCCTTATGGAACTGCACACTTCATGTAGTTGTGCCTCATAATGATGTATGTTGGGATATTGAGTGTGTTCAATGCCGCATATGTGGGCTGACTGACAATCTTGCTTTCTTCTCCTCTGCACTGCAGGGCTCCTGCTGTCCATCGACCATTCCCAGACCTGGCAACGATGGTGGAACGGGACAGCATCCGACGGTACCGCTTCACCAGGCAGCTGATTGAGGATTTGGCAGTGCAGTTGGCCCCACATTTGCAGCCTGGCCGGCCGTATCCTACAGCGCTGACCCCCAAGGTGAAGGTGATGGCAGCCCTACACTTCTTTGCCACTGGTACCTTCCAACATACTGTGGCGACTGCTGGTGGGATGTCACAGACCATGTTGAGCCGTGTGCTCCGCGATGTTTTGGTGGCAATGTTGCTATTCCTGAACCGGTACATCTATTTCCCTAGACTGCAACGACTCACTGACGTGAAGAGTGACTTCTATGCCCTGGGGAGGATGCTGCATGTCATTGGCTCCATTGATGGGACACATGTGGCTTTGGTACCACCACAGGCCCAGGAGCAGGCCTACAGGAACCGCAAGCACTACCACTCGGTCAATGCACTGGTGGTGTGTCTTGCAGATATGACCATCACACACGTGTGTGCCCGTTTCCCTGGTTCAGCACACGATGCCTTTGTGATGAGGAGTAGTCGCATCCCCAGGATGATGGCACAGATGCAGAACCAGCGTGCCTGGCTTGTCGGTGTGTACTGACTTTGTGCCATTGTGTGGGATCTGATCTGTAGTATTCCGCCCACTTTTCCAAGTCAGCTAATGTGCACTTGTCTGTCCGTAGGTGACTCAGGATACCCCAACATGCCGTGGTTGCTGACACCCCTCAGGAACCCTGTGACACCAGCCCAGATGCGCTACAATGAGGCACATGGTCGGACCAGGAGAGTGATTGAGCGGACATTTGGTCTCCTGAAGAGCCGCTTCCGCTGCCTGGACAAGACCGGAGGGTCCCTCCCATATGCCCCTGCGAAAGTGTGCAAGATTATCATCGTCTGCTGCATGCTCCACAACCTGGCAGTGCGGAAGGAGTTGCCTCTCATCCAGGATGACAATGACCAACATCCGCCACCTGTGGAGGATCCTGGCCTGGACCACGATGCCAGTGATGATGATGATGATGAGGGTGATGTCCGCACACAGCTCATCACCAACTTCTTTAGCTGAATGTGAGTATCCTGAGGTGTCATGTCAATGATGTGAGTTGGCATGATATGTGTAGGTGGTGCTCTGGTGCTGTTGGAGTGTGTCCATGGGCTACTTGACTGGATGTGTGTAGCGATGTGTGCTTACAGGTGGTCTGTACTCCCCAACAGTGTTGACATGCTAACTTGGTTCTGGGTGGGTATCTTGTAACATGTATTGTGCATGAGTTTTGCTGTTCTGTCCTGTTCTCCATTGCTTTTGACTGTGTGTCATTTCTGTCCTTCACAGGGTACTTTCAGATTCGTTTGGTCAACTGTGTCCACCGACGACGTGATTGTACTTCCAGGGTGGTAGCTGTTGTGTCCCTACAGGTGATGTGCGCCACACCCATGGACTTCCTTCCTTCTACAGTTGTTGACTGTGTGCCCGCTGCCAGGTGGGATTACCTTGCATCTGTAGTGGTTACGACATGTTGCAACTGTGTAATAAACCTGTGCTTCACTTTGTGATGTGCGTTGTCTGTGGTCACACATTTGACTGCCATTTGCTTACTGCACCTGTGGGCTACTTGACTACAACTGGGAATGGGTGTGGTATCTGTGCATTGCACCGTCTTCCCTGGCAACATCAGTGTAGGCAATGAGTCAGATGGCCTAGGTGTGTATGTGTTGTGTAGCCCTGGTGGTGTGTCTCCCTCATATGTGTTACGTTGCCTTTACTCACATGCCTGTGTTGTACTTGCTGTTGCAGTTCGCATACACAGTGTCATTTTGCAGTTCATCATCCCCATAACAGCACCCACGTTGGAATCACAACAGAGGCAAGTATGGTGTATTAGTGTGTTTATTGTGATATATTTGTGTGAATAGTGCATAGGATGGGTAGTGCTGTACATATATCTTGCAATCAGAAGTTCCTAGGTGAATTGAAAGTCCTGGTAGACAAAATCCCCAGTATCGGGGCCACAGTTGTCTGAGACATTGGTCCAACTTGTACTCCCATGCAATGTGTGGGAGTTGTGTTGCCGGCAACAGGGTGAACAGTCTGTGCACAAAGGTGAACATCCAGAACAGGTTCAGGCTTCCTGGGAGTTGCGCTTGGCCATCGGCCTATCACTTGCCCCTCCTCGGACGACCCCTCTTCTTTGGGGGGGCCCCTCAAGTACAGGCTGCTGCGGTGCAGGGGACTCTCCGCCAGAGTCATCCTCTCTCCCTGTGGCAGTTGCAGTTTGTTCAGCACCAGATGTTGTTGGCACACAGGGAGGTGTGGACTGGTTGCTGTTCATCTGGCGGAGGCATTGTAAAATGTCCCTGTGCACCGCCGTCATCTCATGCAGTGCGTCCCACTTGGACTCCACGCGGGACATGTGTGAGTCCACGCGGGACATGTGTGAGTCCAAGCGGGCATGATGGGCAGCCTGCTGCTGTTTCATGTCTCTGAGGAGCCCCACTACCTGGCTGAGATCTCCGGTGCTGGACTGGTACGCATCAGCTATGCGTACCAGTTGTGGGTCATCATGCACACCAGCAACCTCTGCAAGCAGCGACCTCTGTCTCCCACCCCTCCCACCACCCCTGCCGACATGTGCAGTGCGTGCAGTGGCACGCACAGATGACCCTGGTCCACCTTGGGGGTTGGTGGTGGTGGTGGTGTCCATGGCCCCACGTTGGTCCAGGGTCCCTGTGCTGGTGTTGCTCCTTGTTCTGTCCATGTCGGCAGGGATGGTATTTGTGGTGACAGTCGTTGGAGGGGTGGGTGCAGGGGGTGCAGCTGGTGGTCCTGCTGGTGCTGCAGCTGGTGGTCCTGCTGGTGCTGCATGTAGACTTGCACCGGATGTGCCAGGTTGGTCTTCTTCGTCCGAGGAGGGCAGAGGCTGTACGACACCAGTGAGCTCCGCATCCTCTTGAGCCTGGCACTGGGACTCCTCAGCGTCTGCTGCTGTGTCCCCATCATCACCTGTTTTTGGGAGACACACACAATGTATGTTATGTTTCTGCAGGCATCAATGGTTGACACACCTGACAGTTGTGACTGTGCCTCTGGGTGCGGGCCTGTACATTGCATTGTCCTAAGTCGTCACAGTCAGGGGTTGATATTGGTGTGGCACATTGTCCTGCATTATTTGGGCATTTCTATGTATTTGTTGGGGTGTGAACATGGTCTGCATTGGTTGTATTTGGTTGACAGCCGGCCCTCCTTCCCACCCAGCCAGTCAGTTATCCCACCATGGACTGTGCTTGCATTGCAGGGAGTGGAAGTTGTCTCTCAGGATGTCAGTCAGTGGTGTCCTGCTGTTTGTTGGTGCACAGTTCCCAGCAGGGCCTTGTGTTCCCCACAGCAGTAGCCAGTGTCAGCCATCTTGTGAGTCCTTCTCCACTCCCTGTGATGTGAGCATGGTTCAGGGTGGTGTTGATGGGACAGTTGTGGGGGTGAGCTATGTCTGTGACTGTGACTCCCATCATGCTATTGCCTCCACCCCACTTCCCAGCATTCCCATACTTACTTGCTTTTGTGGGGAGTTCAGTGTGTGTGGGTGTGAGGGCAATGGCAAGATGGCTGACAGTGGTGTCCTGCTGTTGGTTGGTGTGCAGTTCCCAGCATGCCCTTGTGCTCCCCACAGCAGTAGCCAGTGTCAGCCATCTTGTGAGTCCTTCTCCACTCCCTGTGATGTGAGCATGGTTCAGGGTGGTGTTGATGGGACAGTTGTGGGGGTGAGCTATGTCTGTGACTGTGACTCCCATCATGCTATTGCCTCCACCCCACTTCCCAGCATTCCCATACTTACTTGCTTTTGTGGGGAGTTCAGTGTGTGTGGGTGTGAGGGCAATGGCAAGATGGCTGACAGTGGTGTCCTGCTGTTGGTTAATGTGCAGTTCCCAGCATGCCCTTGTGCTCCCCACAGCAGTAGCCAGTGTCAGCCATCTTGTGTGTATTTATCCACTCCCTGTGATGTGAGCATGGTTCAGGGTGGTGTTGATGGGCCAGTTGTGAGGCTGAGCAATATCTGTGACTACTACTCCCATCATGCTATTGCCTCCACCCCCCTTCCCAGCATGCCCATGCTTCCTTCCTTTTGACTCTGCTTCCCTGTGGGGTGGGCTGGCTGTGCTGACAGGATGGCTGGGAGTGTTGTCCTGGCAGTTGTTTGGCTAAAAGTCCCAAGAGTGTCCCTGTGCTTCACACAACATAACCCAGGGTGGTGGTTCTTTGTGGGATCTTGAGTTAGGATGGGAGGCATTGCATTCTCCCAGGTGGGTTCTGTGGAGTTTGTGTTGAGGGGGTGTGAGGGGAGGTGCTTGTGACTATGGTCAGTGCTGCAAGTCCTCCTTCCCACCCAGCCAGCCAGATATCCCACCATGGAACGTGCTTCCATTGCAGGGAGTGGAAGTTGTCTCTCAGGATGTCAGTCAGTGGTGTCCTGCTGTTTGTTGGTGCACAGTTGCCAGCAGGGCCTTGTGCTCCCCACAGCAGTAGCCAGTGTCAGCCATCTTGTGAGTCCTTCTCCACTCCCTGTGATGTGAGCATGGTTCAGGGTGGTGTTGATGGGACAGTTGTTGGGGTGAGCTATGTCTGTGACTGTGACTCCCATCATGCTATTGCCTCCACCCCACTTCCCAGCATTCCCATACTTACTTGCTTTTGTGGGGAGTTCAGTGTGTGTGGGTGTGAGGGCAATGGCAAGATGGCTGACAGTGGTGTCCTGCTGTTGGTTAATGTGCAGTTCCCAGCATGCCCTTGTGCTCCCCACAGCAGTAGCCAGTGTCAGCCATCTTGTGTGTATTTATCCACTCCCTGTGATGTGAGCATGGTTCAGGGTGGTGTTGATGGGCCAGTTGTGAGGCTGAGCAATATCTGTGACTACTACTCCCATCATGCTATTGCCTCCACCCCCCTTCCCAGCATGCCCATGCTTCCTTCCTTTTGACTCTGCTTCCCTGTGGGGTGGGCTGGCTGTGCTGACAGGATGGCTGGGAGTGTTGTCCTGGCAGTTGTTTGGCTAAAAGTCCCAAGAGTGTCCCTGTGCTTCACACAACATAACCCAGGGTGGTGGTTCTTTGTGGGATCTTGAGTTAGGATGGGAGGCATTGCATTCTCCCAGGTGGGTTCTGTGGAGTTTGTGTTGAGGGGGTGTGAGGGGAGGTGCTTGTGACTATGGTCAGTGCTGCAAGTCCTCCTTCCCACCCAGCCAGCCAGATATCCCACCATGGAACGTGCTTCCATTGCAGGGAGTGGAAGTTGTCTCTCAGGATGTCAGTCAGTGGTGTCCTGCTGTTTGTTGGTGCACAGTTGCCAGCAGGGCCTTGTGCTCCCCACAGCAGTAGCCAGTGTCAGCCATCTTGTGAGTCCTTCTCCACTCCCTGTGATGTGAGCATGGTTCAGGGTGGTGTTGATGGGACAGTTGTGGGGGTGAGCTATGTCTGTGACTGTGACTCCCATCATGCTATTGCCTCCACCCCACTTCCCAGCATTCCCATACTTACTTGCTTTTGTGGGGAGTTCAGTGTGTGTGGGTGTGAGAGCAATGGCAAGATGGCTGACAGTGGTGTCCTGCTGTTGGTTGGTGTGCAGTTCCCAGCATGCCCTTGTGCTCCCCACGACACAGCAACAGTGTCAGACATCTTTGATGGGCCTTTCCACTCTCTGTGGGATGTACATGCGTGAGTGTGAGCTTGCTGGGCCATGTGGTGGGGGATGTAGAGCTGTGACTACGACTCCCATCATGCTATTGCCTCCACCCCCCTTCCCAGCATGCCCATCCTTCCTTCCTTTTGACTCTGCTTCCCTGTGGGGTGGGCTGCCTGTGCTGACAGGATGGCTGGGAGTGTTGTCCTGGCAGTTGTTTGGCTGAAAGTCCCAAGAGTGTCCCTGTGCTTCACACGACATAACCCAGGGTGGAGGTTCTTTGTGGGATCTTGAGTTAGGATGTGTGGCATTGCATTCTCCCAGGTGGGTTATGTGGAGTATGTGTTGAAGGTGTCTGTGAGGGGAGGTGCTTGTGACTATGGTCAGTGGTGCGAGTCCTCCTTCCCACCCAGCCAGCCAGATATCCCACCATGGAACGTGCTTCCATTGCAGGGAGTGGAAGTTGTCTCTCAGGATGTCAGTCAGTGGTGTCCTGCTGTTTGTTGGTGCACAGTTGCCAGCAGGGCCTTGTGCTCCCCACAGCAGTAGCCAGTGTCAGCCATCTTGTGAGTCCTTTTCCACTCCCTGTGATGTGCGCATGGTTCATGGTGGTGTTGATGGGACAGTTGTGGGGGGGGCAATATGTGTGACTACGACTCCCATGATGCTATTGGCTACACTGACTTGCCCAGCATACACAGAATTCCTTTCTTTCAGTGGTCTTCACTGTGTGTTGGTGTTGTAGTGGTGGCTACATGTCTGGATGTGTTTGTTAGTTCTATTTGTGCCACTGCCTAGCTGTAGTTGTGTTTGTACATGTGATGGCACGGTTAAATGTAACTTTGAGATGGCATGTGTTGTGTTTATCTGACTGACATACACATTTTGGGATGATTCTGTTCTGGTTGCTGTGTAATTGCTATGAGTGCATGGTTTGACTCTCCCTTGAAAGTGATGTGTGTGTGTATTGTGGCAGAATATTGTGTACATTTGTTGTGTACTCACCAGGCTCTGGGATGTTCTCTAATCCATATACGTTCACTGGCAGCAGGTTGGCCCGCACCTTCTCCTCCCAGGGCCTGAGGTATACTGGCTTGGCAGGAGGGCCACTGCCGGTGTATTGGCTCAGGAGGTAGTCTTTCTTGAGCAGCTCCCGGACCCTCCTGCGCACGTCATACCACCTGTTCTGGATGTCGGTCTTTGTGCGCAGACATGGTGATTGTGCGTTCACCCTGTTGATGATCCTCTCCCACATCTTGGTTTTCTGGGAGATGGGGGTCTGTTGGACCAGTGTGCCAAACAGCTGTGGCTCTACCCTGAGGATCTCGTCTACCAGGACTTCCAATTCACAATCTAGGAACTTGTGATTCTTCTTGGGGGGCATGGTGATGGGTGGTGATGGTGAGTGATGTGTGTGTTGGTGTGCAGGTGAGGGTGTGTGGGTGTGTGTTTTGCTGGGTGTATGTGAGGTAGGTATTTGTTGGTGTGCTGATGGTGTGTGGCTTGTGTGAGGGATGAGCTGTGGGTGTGTGGTTGCTGTCTGTTGGGTGCTGGCAGTAGAATGGCATTTGCAAAGGATCATGGTTCGGATTTGTGTCCTTTATATGGGTGGAGTTGTGGGTGTGTCTTTGTTCTCTGTCCCCACCCCCCAGTATTTATTGGCTTTGTAATTGCTTGTTTGGCCTTTTTTGTGTAATTTTGCCTTTGTACTGTCTGTGCATGTTGGAAACGTTCTTGTGACCGAGTCGGACCCTGCATTTGTCTCGTACGGTGTTCTCCGTTTCGTTCACGCTGTGTTTGTGCAGTTTTCTATGCTGCGTACGCGTCGGTCGCAGTGTTTTGTGTTACTTCGGCTCGGTTTTGTATGCGTGTCGGTCGTACGGCTTGTCCTCCGTACGACTCGGTCGTGGTTTTCGCGCCTTGCATCGTACTTTGCGGTTTGGAGTTCGCGTGTACGTTTCGGTTGGATTTGTTCCGGGTGCGTGTCGGTCGTTCAGCTTGGGTTCGGTACGTGTCGGTCGGATTTTGCACGCCTTGCATCGTACTTGGCGTGTCGGGCGCCACAGGTACGTGTCGGTCGGAATAAATTCCGGCTCCGAGTCGGTCGGTGCTTTTTCCGGCCCGAATCGGAATCGACCCCTTAATGTTCAAATAAAAATGCCCGTTTTTGATGAAAGAGATAACACCCCCCCCCTTACGACATGCTTCAGAAAGGAAAAAATGGTCCGTTTTCAAATGCTGCATCTTTCAGCTACATCTCACATTTGTATGTAGACCATCACTTTTAGAGATAAAATGAGCATGTTTAAAGTGATTTCCATGCTTCCAGGGGCTCTAAAAGCTATATTTGCGGAATGGGTAAAAGTGAATGAAAATGGCAAATTTACTCACTCTGAGGCCTTAAAAAGTGTATCTTCACCCCGGGAAGTGATTTAAATAAGATTTGGAGGTATTTAATGTTCAAGCAAAAACGATCGATTTTTGATGAAAGAGATAACACCCCCTTACGACATGCTTCAGAAAGGGAAAAATGGTCCATTTTCAAATGCTGCATCTTTCAGCTACATCTCACATTTGTATGTAGACCATCACTTTTAGAGATAAAATGAGCATGTTTAAAGTGATTTCCATGCTTCCAGGGGCTCTAAAAGCAATATTTGGGGAATGGGTAAAAGTGAATGAAAATGGCAAATTTACTCACTCTGAGGCCTTAAAAAGTGTATCTTCACCCCGGGAAGTGATTTAAATAAGATTTGGAGGTATTTAATGTTCAAGCAAAAACGATCGATTTTTGATGAAAGAGATAACACCCCCCCCTTACGACATGCTTCAGAAAGGGAAAAATGGTCCATTTTCAAATGCTGCATCTTTCAGCTACATCTCACATTTGTATGTAGACCATCACTTTTAGAGATAAAATGAGCATGTTTAAAGTGATTTCCATGCTTCCAGGGACCCTAAAAGCAAGATTTGCAGAATGGGTAAAAGTGAATGAAAATGGCAAATTTACTTATTCATAGGGCTTAAAAAGTGTATCTTCACCCCGGGAAGTGAATTAAATTAGATTTGGAGGCATTTAATGTTCAAGCGAAAACGCCCGATTTTTGATGAAAGAGATAACACCCCCTTACGACATGCTTCAGAAAGGGAAAAATGGTCCGTTTTCAAATGCTGCATCTTTCAGCTACATCTCACATTTCTATGTAGACCATCACTTTTAGAGATAAAATGAGCATGTTTAAAGTGATTTACATGGTTCCAGGGGCCCTAAAAGCAAGATTTGCGGAATGTGTAAAAGTGAATGACAATGGCAAATTTACTCACTCTGAGGCCTTAAAAAGTGTATCTTCACCCTGGGAAGTGAATTAAATAAGATTTGGAGGCATTTAATGTTCAAGCGAAAACACCTGATTTTTGATGAAAGAGATAACACACCCCCCTTATGACATGCTTCAGAAAGGGAAAAATGGTCCGTTTTCAAATGCTGCATCTTTCAGCTACATCTTACATTTGTATGTAGATCATCACTTTTAGAGATAAAATGAGCATGTTTAAAGTGATTTCCATGCTTCCAAGGGCCCTAAAAGCAAGATTTGCGGAATGGGTAAAAGTGAATGAAAATGGCAAATTTACTTATTCATAGGGCTTAAAAGTGTATATTCACCCCGGGAAGTGAATTAAATTAGAATTGGAGGCATTTAATGTTCAAGCGAAAACGCCTGATTTTTGATGAAAGAGATAACACCCCCTTACGACATGCTTCAGAAAGGGAAAAATGGTCCGTTTTCAAATGCTGCATCTTTCAGCTACATCTTACATTTGTATGTAGATCATCACTTTTACAGATAAAATGAGCATGTTTAAAGTGATTTCCATGCTTCCAAGGGCCCTAAAAGCAAGATTTGCGGAATGGGTAAAAGTGAATGAAAATGGCATATTTACTCACTCTGAGGCCTTAAAAAGTGCATCTTCACAGCGGGAAGTAAATTAAATAAGATTTGGAAGCATTTAATGTTCAAGGGAAAACGCCCGTTTTTGATGAAGGAGATAACACCCCCCCTTACGACATGCTTCAGAAAGGGGAAAATGGTCCGTTTTCAAATGCTGCATCTTTCAGCTACATCTCACATTTGTATGTAGACCATCACTTTTAGAGATAAAATGAGCATGTTTAAAGTGATTTCCATGCTTCCAGGGGCCCTAAAAGCAAGATTTGCTGAATGGGTAAAAGTGAATGAAAATGGCAAATGTACTCACTCTGAGGCCTTAAAAAGTGTATATTCACCCCGGGAAGTGAATTAAATAAGATTTGGAGGCATTTAATGTTCAAGCGAAAATGCCCGATTTTTGATGAAAGAGATAACACCCCCCCTACGACATGCTTCAGAAAGGGGAAAATGGTCCTTTTTCAAATGCTGCATCTTTCAGCTACATCTAACATTTGTATGTAGACCATCACTTTTAGAGATAAAATGAGCTTGTTTAAAGTGATTTCCATGCTTCCAGGGCCCTAAAAGCAAGATTTGCTGAATGGGTAAAAGTGAATGAAAATGGCAAATTTACTTATTCATAGCGCTTAAAAAGTGTATCTTCACCCGAGGAAGTGAATTAAATTAGATTTGGAGGCATTTAATGTTCAAGCGAAAACGCATGATTTTTGATGAAAGAGATAACACCCCCCCTTACGACATGCTTCAGAAAGGGAAAAATGGTCCGTTTTCAAATGCTGCATCTTTCAGCTACATCTCACATTTGTATGTAGACCATCACTTTTAGAGATAAAATGAGCATGTTTAAGTGATTTCCATGCTTCCAGGGGCCCTAAAAGCAATATTTGCGGAATGGGTAAAAGTGAATGAAAATGGCAAATTTACTCATTCTGAGGCCTTAAAAAGTGTATCTTCACGCCGGGAAGTGAATTAAATAAGATTTGGAGGTATTTAATGTTCAAGCGAAAACGCCCGATTTTTGATGATTCAGAAAGGGAAAAATGGTCCGTTTTCAAATGCTACATCTTTCAGCTACATCTCACATTTGTATCTAGACCATCACTTTTATAGATAAAATGAGCATGATTAAAGTGATTTTCATGCTTCCAGGGGCCCTATAAGCAAGATTTGCGGAATGGGTAAAAGTGAATGAAAATAGCAAATTTACTCACTCTGAGGCCTTAAAAAGTTTATCTTCACCCCGGGAAGTGAATTAAATAAGATTTGGAGGCATTTATTGTTCAAGCGAAAAAGCCCGTTTTTGATGAAAGAGATAACACCCCCCCTTACGACATGCTTCAGAAAGGGAAAAATGGTCCGTTTTCAAATGCTGCATCTTTCAGCTACATCTCACATTTGTATGTAGACCATCACTTTTAGAGATAAAATGAGCATGTTTAAAGTGATTTCCATGCTTCCAGGGGCCCTAAAAGCAAGATTTGCGGAATGGGTAAAAGTGAATGAAAATGGCAAATTTACTCACTCTGAGGCCTTAAAAAGTGTATATTCACCCCGGGAAGTGATTTAAATAAGATCTGGAGGTATTTAATGTTCAAGCAAAAATGCTCGATTTTTGATGAAAGAGATAAACCCCCCCCGCTTACGACATGCTTCAGAAAGGGAAAAATGGTCCGTATTCAAACGCTGCATCTTTCAGCTACATCTCACATTTGTATGTAGACCATCACTTTTAGAGATAAAATGAGCATGTTTAAAGTGATTTCCATGCTTCCAGGGGCCCTAAAAGCAAGATTTGCAGAATGGGTAAAAGTGAATGAAAATGGCAAATTTACTTATTCATAGGGCTTAAAAACTGTATCTTCACCCCGGGAAGTGAATTAAATTAGATTTGGAGGCATTTAATGTTCAAGCGAAAACGCCCGATTTTTGATGAAAGAGATAAACCCCCCCCTTACAACATGCTTCAGAAAGGGATAAATGGTCCATTTTCAAATGCTGCATCTTTCAGCTACATCTCTGTCACGGGGCGGGTACAAACCGGGACAACCCGGGCCATCATAGAGACTGGTGGGAGGCGCAGGACATCACCGCCCCTTTTGTTTTTCATCACAGGAAGACTGGGCTGGATCTACCTCCTTAGACACCACGGAAAGGAGGCATGGTCCCTTTAACTGGAACCCATCGGACGACGTCCCTGCCCCTTTCAATGACGACACCGCCCTCTGTCCAATAAGAGAGAGCTGGAACAGGAAGACGGGGTGTACTGACACCGGAGGCGGAACAGGAGCGAGCGAAGCGGAGGAGAGTCACGAGAAAGCCGGAGAGCGGAGGAACAGGAGAGGAAAGACGTACCCAGGAAGAGCGGAGGACGAACGGGAGACAACGCGAGAGCCAGGAGGCCACCGGACTCACGATTCACCCAGCCACGCCCCAGGAGGAGCGTGGCTAAGACAGGTACGGGATCGTTTCGCGGGCTGGGTAGGGAGGTGGGAGGCGTCAGAGGATTAGTGGCGCTAGCTCCTTACCGTCCATTTGGTAGAAGCGGATTCCTCAACCCCCACACTTTCACTCCTCCTCATCCAGTGTGTGTCACGGTTTGGTTGTGGGACGGGTGTTCCCTCACTCCCTCTCCCTGAGAATAGCACTCCTTCCCCGTACACTTACCCCCTGTTATACTCTTCCTTCCCTTTGGGCGACCGGAGCATCACCCCGTGGCCAGCCGAGAAGTGGAACAGAGAAGAGGGAGGTCCGGTCCACAGGATGAACCCAGGCGGAAGACGGGACCAAGAGAAGACTCGGAATACCAGGACTGTCCTTAAGCCCCATCCCCTTAACAGACTGGATTCTGTACACAGACGCCCCTCCATACGAATAAAACCTTCAATACCACGACCTTGCCTCCCGCTCCTCCTTCCTGAAACCTCACAACTGGTGGAGAATGCAGGCATAGAAGCGCCCATCTGCGTACCAAAGATGGAGGTAGACATCCAGCACCTAATTAAGGGCCAGGAGAAGCTCGAATGGGCCGTCGAGAGCCAAATGTCATTGGCCCAGGCAGACCGCGAGACATTCAGGGACACCATAGCAGCCCAAATGGACGGCCTACACAAGCTGGCAACAGATCAGACAGTGAACCCGGTAAGGGAAGCACGGGGCGTTCCCCATGCCCCGTCGGGTGTTGCCCTACAAAAGTACGTAGCGGGGGAAGATCCAGATGCCTTCCTGACCAACTTCGAGAGGGTGGCAAGAGCGTGTGGTTGGCCCGTTGACAAATGGCCGTTCTTTTTGGCTCCTCTCCTCACGGGTGAGGCACAAGCCGCATACCAAGTGGCGAACCCCACAGGGGACACTGCATATGGAGACATAAAAGTCCTCATATTGGACCACCTCGGCCTAGATGCGGAAGCATACAGGGTGAGGTTCCGCAAAGAAAGAGGAGCGCCCGGGGAGAATCCCAAGACCCTCTTTTATAGACTGAAGATGGCGGCCGACAAGTGGTTAACCCCAGTCCACAGTGACAAGGAGGAGATAATGGAGAAAATATACTTGGAGCAGTTCCTGGATGCCCTGCCGTACAACACCCAGAAATGGCTGCGTCAGCACTCACATCTGACAGCCGCCCAGGCCATAGAGATGGCTACGACATACGTACGAGCCCAACCTAAAGGGACTATAGGTGAGATAGAGAGAATACGCCAGCCTAACCTACGACAGGAGAGAAGATATAGACCGCTGCAGGAGCCTGGAAAGTCCCGGCCAACAAAAACCGAGATACCGAACATCAAAGGACCCCAGTGCTTTGAGTGTGGGGACTGGGGCCACATAGCACGGGTCTGTCCTCGGAAGAAACCAGCGGACGAACCCATGGAGGTGGGGTACCTCCCCAGGTCCATTATGTATACAGCCGAAATGGGAACGGCCTTTCATGTAAGTGTACAGGTGAACGGTAAGCTGCTCAAGGCCCTTCTCGACTGAGGGTGCAAACAGTCGGTCATCCAAAGGGGGTACGTTAATACTGACCAGGTGTTGCCCGATACCACCGTCCATATACGATGTGTGCATGGGGACGTTAAACCCTAGCCCCTAGCTATCGCTCCCATCACTCATACAGATGGGGTACTGAGGAAGATCAAGGTGGGTGTGTTAGAGGGGCTCCCTGAGGACTTGATCATTGGGACTGACAACCCGGAGTTCCTTCAGCTATTCCAAGACGTACTTAGAGCAGAGCAGAGAAAGAAGGAAGGAGAAGGCAGCCCGAGAGAGCCGGTGTCGGCTCTCACAACCCCAGAGCCGTGGCTCCTAGACCGCAGTTTCAAATTCGCACAGGCCAACGACGCCACCCTGTACAATGCCTGGGAACAGGCCCATAGCTCACAGGACACCAACCACCCGGTGTTTTCACAGTTCATTATCAGGGAAGGGCTGTTATACCGACAGGCATCCCCCACTGATCCCCTCCAACTGCTGGTCCCTCTATCCTTCCGGGACCAGATAACATTGTATTCCCATTCACACCTTACGGCCGGACATATAGGAGCAGAAAAGACTACACAGAACGTTCTACGTCATTTCTTCTGGCCAGGGGTATACAAGGACATTAAAATACACTGCCAGTCCTGTGGTATATGTCAGAAGAGGAATACCCATAGGCCACCGGCAGTTCCCCTACAACCCCTCCCCATTATAGGTAATCCCTTCGAGAGGGTGGGGATGGACTTAATAGGCCCATTACCGCGTACGAAAAGAGGGAATGTCTATGTCCTTGTAATAGTGGACTATGCAACCAGGTTTCCGGAGGCGTTTCCACTCCGCGCCCCCACTACCCACAACATAGCCGAAAAGTTCCTGGAGCTGTTTTCCAGGGTGGGCTTCCCGAAGGAAGTTCTAACGGACCAAGGAACACCCTTCGTGTCTCGACTTATGAACGAGGTCTGCAGGGTCCTCAACGTACGACAGATTAAAACTTCTGTATACCACCCCCAGACGGATGGACTCGTCGAGCGCTACAATGGGACGCTGAAGGTCACGCTCAAGAAAATGCTGGAGGTAGACGGCAAGGAATGGGACCAGCTGTTGCCCTTGGCACTGTACGTAATAAGGGGCCAAGTACAAAGCAGCCTTGGCTGTTCAGCGTTTGAGATGCTGTACGGAAGGCAACCACGATCCCTTCTCGAGATGACAAAGGAGGCCTGGGAGAGAGAAGAGACAATAGAGACCAGGGGAATGCTGGAATATACACAAGGTCTGAAAGCCAGAATAGGAAAACTTCGAGACCTAGCCTATACCCACCTTGCAAAGAAACAAGAACGACAAACCCACTTCTATAACCGTGGGAAAAGATGGAGGACCCTAGGGATAGACGATTGGGCGCTGGTGTTACTGCCCACGTCGACAAAGAAATTCAAGACAGAATGGAAAGGCCCCTTTAAGGTCGTAGCAGTCATAGGTAAAACCACCTACAGATTGCAGGTCACCCGGGCCCGCACCCAGACGTACCACATAAACCTGTTGAAGAAGTGGTTGGGTCCCCTACCCAAAGCCTCTAACCTCACAGTGCCCACGCATACCGCCAGCAGTACCACCTTAGGCGATCTGGTGGTCAACGAAGATCTCACCCAAAGAGACAAACGGGAGCTAGATGAAACCCTTCAGCCCTTTGTGTCAGTGTTCTCCGACGCTCCGGGTAAGACACACCTGGCAGAACACCGGATTGAGACACCTGCCGGGAAAATCATAAAACAGAGACCGTATCGGATCCCGGCGGCAAGAAGAAAAGCCATACAGAAAGAAGTAAAGGACATGTTACAGATGGGAGTGATAAGGCCCTCGAGGAGTGAGTGGTCATCACCGATTGTCATGGTACCGAAACCGGACGGCAGTACCCGTTTCTGTATGGACTTCAGGGCCCTCAACACCATCTCGTCCTTCGATGCCTACCCCATCCCTCGAATAGACGAGCTGATAGAAAAACTAGGGGAGGCCACCTACATCACCACGCTAGGCCTGACCAAAGGATATTGGCAGGTGCCTTTGAGGGAAGAAGATAGGAAGAAGACGGCCTTTTCTACCCCAGACGGACTATACGAGTTCACCGTCCTCCCATTCGGGCTGCACGGGGCCCCAGCGACCTTTCAGCGGCTCATGAACACAGTCTTGCAACACCACCACTCGTTTTCGTCAGCATATCTGGACGACATCATGGTATTCAGCCCCGACTGGAAGTCCCACCTCAAACACCTCCACACCATCTTACAGGCCCTAAAGGAAGCCGGGCTACACTTGAACGCTAAAAAGTCCCGGGTGGGATACCAAAAAGTAAAATACCTGGGCTATGTGCTGGGGGATGGGTTGATTGCCCCTCAGATAGAAAAGGTCAGAGCCATTTCCGACACTCCCTTTCCAGCCTCCAAGCGAGACCTAAGAGCCTTTCTTGGTCTAATCGGCTACTATAGGCGATTTATACCACACTTCTCTGACGTGGCGTCCCCTTTGACAGACGTCCTCCAAAAGAACGTAAAACCACAGATCTTGTTACATCCCAGTGAATCCATGACAACGGCGTTCCATACATTGAAACGAGCCATAACCACGAGTCCCGTCCTGACCTCTCCTGACTTCACCCGACCCTTTCTCTTACATACCGACGCATCAAATCAGGGCATAGGGGCGGTCCTCTCACAGTTGAACCCTGAAGGGATTGAACACCCCATAGTGTATATCAGCAGGAAACTGTTCCCCAGGGAGGCACGCTATCCCACCATCGAGCGTGAGTGCCTGGCAGTGAAATGGGCCATTGAGAAGTTGCGATATTACTTAGAGGGCCACCAGTTCACCCTGTACACCGACCATGCACCCCTCCAATGGATGAGCCGCAACATCGCCCATAACCCCAGGGTTCTCCGTTGGTTTCTCTCCCTCCATCCCTACTCATTTACTGTAATTCACAGGAGGGGAGTTGACAATGGTAACGCGGACTACCTGTCTAGGGTGTTTCCTCTCCCCGATCGGGAGAAATCAGGGGTGGAGGAGTGTCACGGGGCGGGTACAAACCGGGACGACCCAGGCCATCATAGAGACTGGTGGGAGGAGCAGGATGTCACCGCCCCTTTTGTTTTTCCATCACAGGAAGACTGGGCTGGATCTACCTCCTTAGACACCACGGAAAGGAGGCATGGTCCCTTTAACTGGAACCCATCGGACGACGTCCCTGCCCCTTTCAATGACGACACCGCCCTCTGTCCAATAAGAGAGCTGGAACAGGAAGACGGGGTGTACGGACACCGGAGGCGGAACAGGAGCGAGCGAAGCGGAGGAGAGTTAAGAGAAAGCCGGAGAGCGGAGGAACAGGAGAGGAAAGACGTACCCAGGAAGAGCGGAGGACGAACGGGAGACAACGCGAGAGCCAGGAGGCCACCGGACTCACGATTCGCCCAGCCACGCCCCAGGAGGAGCGTGGCTAAGACAGGTACAGGATCGTTTCGAGGGCTGGGTAGGGAGGCGGGAGGCGTCAGAGGATTAGTGGCGCTAGCTCCTTACCGTCCGTTTGGTAGAAGCGGATTCCTCAACCCCCACACTTTCACTCTTCCTCATCCAGTGTGTGTCACGGTTTGGTTGTGGGACGGGTGTTCCCTCACTCCCTCTCCCTGAGAATAGCACTCCTTCCCCATACACTTACCCCTGTTATACTCTTCCTTCCCTTTGGGCGACCGGAGCATCACCCCGTGGCCAGCCGAGAAGTGGAACAGAGAAGAGGGAGGTCCGGTCCACAGGAGGAACCCAGGCGGAAGACGGGACCAAGAGAAGACTCGGAATACAGGACTGTCCTTAAGCCCCATCCCCTTAACAGACTGGATTCTGTACACAGACGCCCCTCCATACGAATAAAACCTTCAATACCACGACCTTGCCTCCCGCTCCTCCTTCCTGAAACCTCACAATCTCACATTTGTATGTAGACCATCACTTTTAGAGATAAAATGAGCATGTTTAAAGTGATTTCCATGCTTCCAGGGGCCCTAAAAGCAAGATTTGCTGAATGGGTAAAAGTGAATGAAAATGGCAAATTTACTCACTCTGAGGCCTTAAAAAGTGTATCTTCACCCCGGGAAGTGAATTAAATAAGATTTGGAGGCATTTAATGTTCAAGCGAAAACGCCCGATTTTTGATGAAAGAGTTAACACCCCCTTACGACATGCTTCAGAAAGGGAAAAATGGTCCGTTTTCAAATGCTGCATCTTTCAGCTACATCTCACATTTGTATGTAGACCATCACTTTTAGAGATAAAATGAGCATGTTTAAAGTGATTTCCATGCTTCCAGGGGCCCTAAAAGCAAGATTTGCGGAATGGGTAAAAGTGAATGAAAATGGCAAATTTACTTATTTATAGGGCTTAAAAAGTGTATCTTCACCTCGTGAAGTGAATTAAATAAGGTTTGGAGGCATTTAATGTTCAAGCGAAAATGCCCATTTTTGATGAAAGAGATAACACCCCCCTTACGACATGCTTCAGAAAGGGAAAAATGGCCCATTTTCAAATGCTGCATCTTTGAGCTACATCTCACATTTCTATGTAGACCATCACTTTTAGAGATAAAATAAGCATGTTTAAAGTGATTTCCTTGCTTCAAGGGACCCTAAAAATCAAGATTTGCGGAAAGGGTAAAAGTGAATGAAAATAGCAAATGTACTCACTCTGAGGCCTTAAAAGTGTATCTTCACTAGGGAAGTGAATTAAATAAGATTTGGAGGCATTTAATGTTCAAGCGAAAACACCCGATTTTTGATAAAAGAGAACACCCCCCCCTTACGACATGCTTAAGAAAGCGGAAAATGGTCCGCTTTCAAATGCTGCATCTTTCAGCTACATCTCACATTTGTATGTAGACCATCACTTTTAGAGATAAAATGAGCATGTTTACAGTGATTTCCATGCTTCCAGGGGCCCTAAAAGCAAGATTTGCAGAATGGGTGAAAGTGAATGAAAATGGCAAATTTGCTCACTCTGAGGCCTTAAAAAGTGTATCTTCACCCCGGGAAGTGAATTAAATAAGATTTGTTGGCATTTAATGTTCAAGCGAAAACGCCCGATTTTTGATGAAAGAGTTAACACCCCCCTTACGACATGCTTCAGAAAGGGAAAAATGGTCCGTTTTCAAATGCTGCATCTTTCAGCTACATCTTACATTTGTATGTAGATCATCACTTTTATAGATAAAATGAGCATGTTTAAAGTGATTTCCATGCTTCCAGGGGCCCTAAAAGCAAGATTTGCGGAATGGGTAAAAGTGAATGAAAATGGCATATTTACTCACTCTGAGGCCTTAAAAAGTGTATCTTCACCCTGGGAAGTGAATTAAATAAGATTTGGAGGCATTTAATGTTCAAGCGAAAACACCTGATTTTTGATGAAAGAGATAACACCCCCCCTTACGACATGCTTCAGAAAGGGAAAAATGGTCTATTTTCAAATGCTGCATCTTTCAGCTACATCTCACATTTGTATGTAGACCATCACTTTTAGAGATAAAATGAGCATGTTTAAAGTGATTTCCGTGCTTTCATGGGCCCTAAAAGCAAGATTTGCGGAATGGGTAAGAGTGAATGAAAATGGCAAATGTACTCACTCTGAGGCCTTAAAAAGTGTATCTTCACCCCGGGAAGTGATTTAAATAAGATTTGGAGGCATTTAATGTTCAAGCGAAAACGCCCAATTTTTGATGAAAGAGATAACACTCCCCCCTTATGACATGCTTCATAAAGAGAAAAATGGTCCGTTTTCAAATGCTGCATCTTTCAGCTACATCTCACATTTGTATGTAGACCATCACTTTTAGAGATAAAATGAACATGTTTAAAGTGATTTCCATGCTTCCAGGGGCCCTAAAAGCTAGATTTGCAGAATGGGTGAAAATGAATGAAAATGGCAAATTTACTCACTCTGAGGCCTTAAAAAGTGTATCTTCACCCCGGGAAGTGAATTAAATAAGATTTGGAGGCATTTAATGTTCAAGCGAAAACGCCCGATTTTTGATAAAAGAGATAACACCCCCAATACGACATGCTTCAGAAAGGGAAAAATGGTCCGTTTTCAAATGCTGCATCTTTCAGCTACATCTCACATTTGTATGTAGACCATCACTTTTAGAGATAAAATGAGCATGTTTAAAGTGATTTCCATGCTTCCAGGGACCCTAAAAGCAAGATTTGCGGAATGGGTAAAAGTGAATGAAAATGGCAAATGTACTCACTCTGAGGCCTTAAAAAGTGTATCTTCAACCCTGGGAAGTGAATTAAATAAGATTTAGAGGCATTTAATGTTCAAGCGAAAACGCCTGAATTTTGATGAAAGAGATAACATCCCCCTTACGACATGCTTCAGAAAGGGAAAAATGGTCCGTTTTCAAATGCTACATCTTTCAGCTACATCTCACATTTGTATGTAGACCATATCTTTTAGAGATAAAATGAGCATGTTTAAAGTGATTTCCATGCTTCCAGGGGCCCTAAAAGCAAGATTTGCGGAATGGGTAAAAGTGAATGAAAATGGCAAATTTACTTATTCATAGGGCTTAAAAAGTGTATATTCACCCCGGGAAGTGAATTAAATAAGATTTGGAGGCATTTAATGTTCAAGGGAAAACGCCCGTTTTTGATGAAAGAGATAACACCCCCCCCTTACTACATGCTTCAGAAAGGGAAAAATTGTCTATTTTCATATGCTGCATCTTTCAGCTACATCTCACATTTGTATGTAGACCATCACTTTTAGAGATAAAATGAGCATGTTTAAAGTGATTTCCATGCTTCCAGGGGCCCTAAAAGCAAGAGTTGCGGAATGGGTAAAAGTGAATGAAAATGGCAAATGTACTCACTCTGAGGCCTTAAAAAGTGTATATTCACCCCGGGAAGTGAATTAAATAAGATTTGGAGGCATTTAATGTTCAAGCGAAAATGCCCGATTTTTGATGAAAGAGATAACACCCCCCCTACGACATGCTTCAGAAAGGGGAAAATGGTCCTTTTTCATATGTTGCATCTTTCAGCTACATCTAACATTTGTATGTAGACCATCACTTTTAGAGATAAAATGAGCATGTTTAAAGTGATTTCCATGCTTCCAGGGGCCCTAAAAGCAAGATTTGCAGAATGGGTAAAAGTGAATGAAAATGGCAAATTTACTTATTCATAGGGCTTAAAAAGTGTATCTTCACCCCAGGAAGTGAATTAAATTAGATTTGGAGGCATTTAATGTTCAAGCGAAAACGCATGATTTTTGATGAAAGAGATAACACCCCCCCCCTTACGACATGCTTCAGAAAGGGAAAAATGGTCCGTTTTCAAATGCTGCATCTTTCAGCTACATCTCACATTTGTATGTAGACCATCACTTTTAGAGATAAAATGAGCATGTTTAAAGTGATTCCATGCTTCCAGGGGCCCTAAAAGCAAGATTTTCGGAATGGGTAAAAGTGAATAAAAATGGCAAATGTACTCACTCTGAGGCCTTAAAAAGTGTATCTTCAACCCTGGAAGTGAATTAAATAAGATTTAGAGGCATTTAATGTTCAAGCGAAAACGCCCGATTTTTGATGAAAGAGATAACATCCCCCCTTACGACATGCTTCAGAAAGGGAAAAATGGTCAGTTTTCAAATGCTACATCTTTCAGCTACATCTCACATTTGTATGTAGACCATATCTTTTAGAGATAAAATGAGCATGTTTAAAGTGATTTCCATGCTTCCAGGGGCCCTAAAAGCAAGATTTGCGGAATGGGTAAAAGTGAATGAAAATGGCAAATTTACTTATTCATAGGGCTTAAAAAGTGTATATTCACCCCGGGAAGTGAATTAAATAAGATTTGGAGGCATTTAATGTTCAAGGGAAAACGCCCGTTTTTGATGAAAGAGATAACACCCCCCCCTTACTACATGCTTCAGAAAGGGAAAAATGGTCCGTATTCAAATGCTGCATCTTTCAGCTACATCTCACATTTGTATGTATACCATATCTTTTAGAGATAAAATGAGCATGTTTAAAGTGATTTTCATGCTTCCAGGGGCCCTAAAAGCAAGATTTGCGGAATGGGTAAAAGTGAATGAAAATGGCAAATTTACTTATTCATAGGGCTTAAAAAGTGTATATTCACCCCGGGAAGTGAATTAAATTAGATTTGGAGGCATTTAATGTTCAAGCGAAAAAACGCATGATTTTTGATGAAAGAGATAAACCCCCCCATACAACATGCTTCAGAAAGGGAAAAATGGTCCGTATTCAAATGCTGCATCTTTCAGCTACATCTCACATTTGTATGTATACCATATCTTTTAGAGATAAAATGAGCATGTTTAAAGTGATTTTCATGCTTCCAGGGGCCCTAAAAGCAAGATTTGCGGAATGGGTAAAAGTGAATGAAAATGGCAAATTTACTTATTCATAGGGCTTAAAAACTGTATCTTCACCCCGGGAAGTGAATTAAATTAGATTTGGAGGCATTTAATGTTCAAGCGAAAACGCCCGATTTTTGATGAAAGAGATAAACCCCCCTTACAACATGCTTCAGAAAGGGATAAATGGTCCATTTTCAAATGCTGCATCTTTCAGCTACATCTCTGTCACGGGCGGGTACAAACCGGGACAACCCGGGCCATCATAGAGACTGGTGGGAGGCGCAGGACATCACCGCCCCTTTTGTTTTTCATCACAGGAAGACTGGGCTGGATCTACCTCCTTAGACACCACGGAAAGGAGGCATGGTCCCTTTAACTGGAACCCATCGGACGACGTCCCTGCCCCTTTCAATGACGACACCGCCCTCTGTCCAATAAGAGAGAGCTGGAACAGGAAGACGGGGTGTACTGACACCGGAGGCGGAACAGGAGCGAGCGAAGCGGAGGAGAGTCACGAGAAAGCCGGAGAGCGGAGGAACAGGAGAGGAAAGACGTACCCAGGAAGAGCGGAGGACGAACGGGAGACAACGCGAGAGCCAGGAGGCCACCGGACTCACGATTCGCCCAGCCACGCCCCAGGAGGAGCGTGGCTAAGACAGGTACGGGATCGTTTCGCGGGCTGGGTAGGGAGGTGGGAGGCATCAGAGGATTAGTGGCGCTAGCTCCTTACCGTCCATTTGGTAGAAGCGGATTCCTCAACCCCCACACTTTCACTCCTCCTCATCCAGTGTGTGTCACGGTTTGGTTGTGGGACGGGTGTTCCCTCACTCCCTCTCCCTGAGAATAGCACTCCTTCCCCGTACACTTACCCCCTGTTATACTCTTCCTTCCCTTTGGGCGACCGGAGCATCACCCCGTGGCCAGCCGAGAAGTGGAACAGAGAAGAGGGAGGTCCGGTCCACAGGAGGAACCCAGGCGGAAGACGGGACCAAGAGAAGACTCGGAATACCAGGACTGTCCTTAAGCCCCATCCCCTTAACAGACTGGATTCTGTACACAGACGCCCCTCCATACGAATAAAACCTTCAATACCACGACCTTGCCTCCCACTCCTCCTTCCTGAAACCTCACAACTGGTGGAGAATACAGGCATAGAAGCGCCCATCTGCGTACCAAAGATGGAGGTAGTCATCCAGCACCTAATTAAGGGCCAGGAGAAGCTCGAATGGGCCGTCGAGCGCCAAATGTCATTGGCCCAGGCAGACCGCGAGACATTCAGGGACACCATAGCAGCCCAAATGGACGGCCTACACAAGCTGGCAACAGATCAGACAGTGAACCCGGTAAGGGAAGCACGGGGCGTTCCCCATGCCCCGTCGGGTGTTGCCCTACAAAAGTACGTAGCGGGGGAAGATCCAGATGCCTTCCTGACCAACTTCAAGAGGGTGGCAAGAGCGTGTGGTTGGCCCGTTGACAAATGGCCGTTCTTTTTGGCCCCTCTCCTCACGGGTGAGGCACAAGCCGCATACCAAGTGGCGAACCCCACAGGGGACACTGCATATGGAGACATAAAAGTCCTCATATTGGACCACCTCGGCCTAGATGCGGAAGCATACAGGGTGAGGTTCCGCAAAGAAAGAGGAGCGCCCGGGGAGAATCCCAAGACCCTCTTTTATAGACTGAAGATGGCGGCCGTCAAGTGGTTAACCCCAGTCCACAGTGACAAGGAGGAGATAATGGAGAAAATATACTTGGAGCAGTTCCTGGATGCCCTGCCGTACAACACCCAGAAATGGCTGCGTCAGCACTCACATCTGACAGCCGCCCAGGCCATAGAGATGGCTACGACATACGTACGAGCCCAACCGAAAGGGACTATAGGTGAGATAGAGAGAATACGCCAGCCTAACCTACGACTGGAGAGAAGATATAGACTGCTGCAGGAGCCTGGAAAGTCCCGGCCAACAAAAACCGAGATACCGAACATCAAAGGACCCCAGTGCTTTGAGTGTGGGGACTGGGGCCACATAGCACGGGTCTGTCCTCGGAAGAAACCAGCGGACAAACCCATGGAGGTGGGGTACCTCCCCAGGTCCATTATGTATACAGCCGAAATGGGAACGGCCTTTCATGTAAGTGTACAGGTGAACGGTAAGCTGCTCAAGGCCCTTCTCGACTGAGGGTGCAAACAGTCGGTCATCCAAAGGGGGTACGTTAATACTGACCAGGTGTTGCCCGATACCACCGTCCATATACGATGTGTGCATGGGGACGTTAAACCCTAGCCCCTAGCTATCGCTCCCATCACTCATACAGATGGGGTACTGAGGAAGATCAAGGTGGGTGTGTTAGAGGGGCTCCCTGAGGACTTGATCATTGGGACTGACAACCCGGAGTTCCTTCAGCTATTCCAAGACGTACTTAGAGCAGAGCAGAGAAAGAAGGAAGGAGAAGGCAGCCCGAGAGAGCCGGTGTCGGCTCTCACAACCCCAGAGCCGTGGCTCCTAGACCGCAGTTTCAAATTCGCACAGGCCAACGACGCCACCCTGTACAATGCCTGGGAACAGGCCCATAGCTCACAGGACACCAACCACCCGGTGTTTCCACAGTTCATTATCAGGGAAGGGCTGTTATACCGACAGGCATCCCACACTGATCCCCTCCAACTGCTGGTCCCTCTATCCTTCCGGGACCAGATAACATTTTATTCCCATTCACACCTTACGGCCGGACATATAGGAGCAGAAAAGACTACACAGAACGTTCTACATCATTTCTTCTGGCCAGGGGTATACAAGGACATTAAAATACACTGCCAGTCCTGTGGTATATGTCAGAAGAGGAATACCCATAGGCCACCGGCAGTTCCCCTACAACCCCTCCCCATTATAGGTAATCCCTCCGAGAGGGTGGGGATGGACTTAATAGGCCCATTACCGCGTACGAAAAGAGGGAATGTCTATGTCCTTGTAATAGTGGACTATGCAACCAGGTTTCCGGAGGCGTTTCCACTCCGCGCCCCCACTACCCACAACATAGCCGAAAAGTTCCTGGAGCTGTTTTCCAGGGTGGGCTTCCCGAAGGAAGTTCTAATGGACCAAGGAACACCCTTCGTGTCTCGACTTATGAACGAGGTCTGCAGGGTCCTCAACGTACGACAGATTAAAACTTCTGTATACCACCCCCAGACGGATGGACTCGTCGAGCGCTACAATGGGACGCTGAAGGTCACGCTCAAGAAAATGCTGGAGGTAGACGGCAAGGAATGGGACCAGCTGTTGCCCTTGGCACTGTATGTAATAAGGGGCCAAGTACAAAGCAGCCTTGGCTGTTCAGCGTTTGAGATGCTGTACGGAAGGCAACCACGATCCCTTCTCGAGATGACAAAGGAGGCCTGGGAGAGAGAAGAGACAATAGAGACCAGGGGAATGCTGGAATATACACAAGGTCTGAAAGCCAGAATAGGAAAGCTTCGAGACCTAGCCTATACCCACCTTGCAAAGAAACAAGAACGACAAACCCACTTCTATAACCGTGGGAAAAGATGGAGGACCCTAGGGATAGACGATTGGGCGCTGATGTTACTGCCCACGTCGACAAAGAAATTCAAGACAGAATGGAAAGGCCCCTTTAAGGTCGTAGCAGTCATAGGTAAAACCACCTACAGATTGCAGGTCACCCGGGCCCGCACCCAGACGTACCACATAAACCTGTTGAAGAAGTGGTTGGGTCCCCTACCCAAAGCCTCTAACCTCACAGTGCCCACGCATACCGCCAGCAGTACCACCTTAGGCGAACTGGTGGTCAACGAAGATCTCACCCAAAGAGACAAACGGGAGCTAGATGAAACCCTTCAGCCCTTTGTGTCAGTGTTCTCCGACGCTCCGGGTAAGACACACCTGGCAGAACACCGGATTGAGACACCTGCCGGGAAAATCATAAAACAGAGACCGTATCGGATCCCGGCGGCAAGAAGAAAAGCCATACAGAAAGAAGTAAAGGACATGTTACAGATGGGAGTGATAAGGCCCTCGAGGAGTGAGTGGTCATCACCGATTGTCATGGTACCGAAACCGGACGGCAGTACCCGTTTCTGTATGGACTTCAGGGCCCTCAACACCATCTCGTCCTTCGATGCCTACCCATCCCTCGAATAGACGAGCTGATTGAAAAACTAGGGGAGGCCACCTACATCACCACGCTAGACCTGACCAAAGGATATTGGCAGGTGCCTTTGAGGGAAGAAGATAGGAAAAAGACGGCCTTTTCTACCCCAGACGGACTATACGAGTTCACCGTCCTCCCATTCGGGCTGCACGGGGCCCCAGCGACCTTTCAGCGGCTCATGAACACAGTCTTGCAACACCACCACTCGTTTTCGTCAGCATATCTGGACGACATCGTGGTATTCAGCCCCGACTGGAAGTCCCACCTCAAACACCTCCACACCATCTTACAGGCCCTAAAGGAAGCCGGGCTACACTTGAACGCTAAAAAGTCCCGGGTGGGATACCAAAAAGTAAAATACCTGAGCTATGTGCTGGGGGATGGGTTGATCGCCCCTCAGATAGAAAAGGTCAGAGCCATTTCCGACACTCCCTTTCCGGCCTCCAAGCGAGACCTAAGAGCCTTTCTTGGTCTAATCGGCTACTATAGGCGATTTATACCACACTTCTCTGACGTGGCGTCCCTTTGACAGACGTCCTCCAAAAGAACGTAAAACCACAGATCTTGTTACATCCCAGTGAATCCATGACAACGGCGTTCCATACATTGAAACGAGCCATAACCACGAGTCCCGTCCTGAACTCTCCTGACTTCACCCGACCCTTTCTCTTACATACCGACGCATCAAATCAGGGCATAGGGGCGGTCCTCTCTCAGTTGAACCACGAAGGGATTGAACACCCCATAGTGTATATCAGCAGGAAACTGTTCCCCAGGGAGGCGCGCTATCCCACCATCGAGCGTGAGTGCCTGGCAGTGAAATGGGCCATTGAGAAGTTGCGATATTACTTAGAGGGCCACCAGTTCACCCTGTACACCGACCATGCACCCCTCCAATGGATGAGCCGCAACATCGCCCATAACCCCAGGGTTCTCCGTTGGTTTCTCTCCCTCCAGCCCTACTCATTTACTGTAATGCACAGGAGGAGAGTTGACAATGGTAACGCGGACTACCTGTCTAGGGTGTTTCCTCTCCCCGATCGGGAGAAATAAGGGGTGGAGGAGTGTCACGGGGCGGGTACAAACCGGGACGACCCGGGCCATCATAGAGACTGGTGGGAGGAGCAGGATGTCACCGCCCCTTTTGTTTTTCCATCACAGGAAGACTGGGCTGGATCTACCTCCTTAGACACCACAGAAAGGAGGCATGGTCCCTTTAACTGGAACCCATCGGACGACGTCCCTGCCCCTTTCAATGACGACACCGCCCTCTGTCCAATAAGAGAGAGCTGGAACAGGAAGACGGGGTGTACGGACACCGGAGGCGGAACAGGAGCGAGCGAAGCGGAGGAGAGTCAAGAGAAAGCCGGAGAGCGGAGGAACAGGAGAGGAAAGACGTACCCAGGAAGAGCGGAGGATGAACGGGAGACAAAGCGAGAGCCAGGAGGCCACCGGACTCACGATTCGCCCAGCCACGCCCCAGGAGGAGCGTGGCTAAGACAGGTATGGGATCGTTTCGAGGGCTGGGTATGGAGGCGGGAGGCGTCAGAGGATTAGTGGCGCTAGCTCCTTACCGTCCGTTTGGTAGAAGCAGATTCCTCAACCCCCACACTTTCACTCTTCCTCATCCAGTGTGTCACGGTTTGGTTGTGGGACGGGTGTTCCCTCACTCCCTCTCCCTGAGAATAGCACTCCTTCCCCATACACTTACCCCCTGTTATACTCTTCCTTCCCTTTGGGCGACCGGAGCATCACCCCGTGGCCAGCCGAGAAGTGGAACAGAGAAGAGGGAGGTCCGGTCCACAGGAGGAACCCAGGCGGAAGACGGGACCAAGAGAAGACTCGGAATACAGGACTGTCCTTAAGCCCCATCCCCTTAACAGACTGGATTCTGTACACAGACGCCCCTCCATACGAATAAAACCTTCAATACCACGACCTTGCCTCCCGCTCCTCCTTCCTGAAACCTCACAATCACACATTTGTATGTAGACCATCACTTTTAGAGATAAAATGAGCATGTTTAAAGTGATTTCCATGCTTCCATTGGCCCTAAAAGCAAGATTTGCGGAATGGGTAAAAGTGAATGAAAATGGCAAATTTACTCACTCTGAGGCCTTAAAAAGTGTGTCTTCACCCCGGGAAGTGTATTAAATAAGATTTGGAGGCATTTAATGTTCAAGCGAAAACACCCGATTTTTGATGAAAGAGATAACACCCCCCTTACGACATGCTTCAGAAAGGGAAAATGGTCAGTTTTCAAATGCTACATCTTTCAGCTACATCTCACCTTTGTATGTAGACCATCACTTTTAGAGATAAAATAAGCATGTTTAAAGTGATTTCCATGGTTCCAGGGGCCCTAAAAGCAAGATTAGCGGAATGGGTAAAAGTGAATGAAAATGGCAAATGTACTCACTCTGAGGCCTTAAAAAGTGTATCTTCACCCAGGGAAATGAATTAAATAAGATTTGGAGGCATTTAATGTTCAAGCGAAAATGCCCGCTTTTGATGAAAGAGATAACACCCCCCTTACGACATGCTTCAGAAAGGGAAAAATGGTCCATTTACAAATGCTGCATCTTTCAGCTACATCTCACATTTCTATGTAGACCATAACTTTTAGAGATAAAATGAGCATGTTTAAAGTGATTTCCATGCTTCCAGGGGCCCTAAAAGCAAGATTTGTGGAATGGGTAAAAGTGAATGAAAATGGCAAATGTACTCACTCTGAGGCCTTAAAAAGTGTATCTTCACCCCGGGAAGTGATTTAAATAAGATTTGGAGGCATTTAATGTTCAAGCGAAAACGCCCGATTTTTGATGAAAGAGATAACACTCCCCCCTTTATGACATGCTTCATAAAGAAAAAATGGTCCGTTTTCAAATGCTGCATCTTTCAGCTACATCTCACATTTGTATGTAGACCATCACTTTTAGAGATAAAATGAGCATGTTTAAAGTGATTTCCATGCTTCCAGGGGCCCTAAAAGCAAGATTTGCGGAATGGGTAAAAGTGAATGAAAATGGCAAATTTACTCACTCTGAGGCCTTAAAAAGTGTATCTTCACCCCGGGAAGTGAATTAAATAAGATTTGGAGGCATTTAATGTTCAAGCGAAAACACCTGATTTTTGATGAAAGAGATAACACCCCCCCCTTACTACATGCTTCAGAAAGGGAAAAATGGTCCGTTTTCAAATGCTGCATCTTTCAGCTACATCTCACATTTGTATGTAGACCATATATTTTAGAGATAAAATGAGCATGTTTAAAGTGATTTCCATGCTTCCAGGGGCCCTAAAACCAAGATTTGCAGAATGGGTAAAAGTGAATGAAAATGGCAAATTTACTTATTCATAGGGCTTAAAAAGTGTATCTTCACCCCGGGAAGTGAATTAAATTAGATTTGGAGGCATTTAATGTTCAAGCGAAAACGCCCGATTTTTGATGAAAGAGATAACACCCCCCCTTACGACATGCTTCAGAAAGGGGAAAATGGTCCGTTTTCAAATGCTGCATCTTTCAACTACATCTCACATTTGTATATAGACCATCACTTTTAGAGATAAAATGAGCATGTTTAAAGTGATTTCCATGCTTCCAGGGGCCCTAAAACCAAGATTTGCGGAATGGTTAAAAGTGAATGAAAATGGCAAATTTACTCACCCTGAGGCCTTAAAAAGTGTATCTTCACCTCGGGAAGTGAATTAAATAAGGTTTGGAGGCATTTAATGTTCAAGCGAAAATGCCCATTTTTGATGAAAGAGTTAACACCCCCTTACGACATGCTTCAGAAAGGGAAAAATGGCCCATTTTCAAATGCTGCATCTTTCAGCTACATCTCACATTTCTATGTAGACCATCACTTTTAGAGATAAAATAAGCATGTTTAAAGTGATTTCCTTGCTTCAAGGGACCCTAAAATCAAGATTTGCGGAAAGGGTAAAAGTGAATGAAAATGGCAAATGTACTCACTCTGAGGCCTTAAAAGTGTATCTTCACTAGGGAAGTGAATTAAATAAGATTTGGAGGCATTTAATGTTCAAGCGAAAACACCCGATTTTTGATAAAAGAGAACACCCCCCCTTACGACATGCTTCAGAAAGCGGAAAATGGTCCGCTTTCAAATGCTGCATCTTTCAGCTACATCTCACATTTGTATGTAGACCATCACTTTTTAGAGATAAAATGAGCATGTTTAAAGTGATTTCCATGCTTCCAGGGGCCCAAAAAGCAAGATTTGCTGAATGGGTAAAAGTGAATGAAAATGGCAAATGTACTCACTCTGAGGCCTTAAAAAGTGTATCTTCACCCCGGAAGTGAATTAAATAAGATTTGGAGGCATTTAATGTTCAAGCGAAAATGAACTATTTTTGATGAGAGATAACACCCCCCTTACGACATGCTTCAGAAAGGGAAAATGGTCAGTTTTCAAATGCTGCATCTTTCAGCTACATCTCACGTTTGTATGTAGACCATCACTTTTAGAGATAAAATGAGCATGTTTAAAGTGATTTCCATGCTTCCAGGGGCCCTAAAAGCGAGATTTGCGGAATGGGTAAAAGTGAATGAAAATGGTAAATGTACTCACTCTGAGGCCCTAAAAAGTGTATCTTCACCCCGGGAAGTGAATTAAATTAGAATTGGAGGCATTTAATGTTCAAGAGAAACCGCCCGATTTTTGATGAAAGAGATAACACCCCCCCCTTACGACATGCTTCAGAAAGGGAAAAATGGTACGTTTTCAAATGCTGCATCTTTCAGCTACATCTCACATTTGTATGTAGACCATCACTTTTAGAGATAAAATGAGCATGTTTAAAGTAATTTCCATGCTTCCAGGGGCCCTAAAAGCAAGATTTGCGGAATGGGTAAAAGTGAATGAAAATGGCAAATTTACTTATTCATAGGGCTTAAAAAGTGTATATTCACCCCGGGAAGTGAATTAAATTAGAATTGGAGGCATTTAATGTTCAAGCGAAAACGCCCGATTTTTGATGAAAGATATAACACCCCCCCTTACGACATGCTTCAGAAAGGGAAAAATGGTCCGTTTTCAAATGCTGCATCTTTCAGCTACATCTCACAGTTGTATGTAGACCATCACTTTTAGAGATAAAATGAGCATGTTTAAAGTGATTTCCATGCTTCCATTGGCCCTAAAAGCAAGATTTGCGGAATGGGTAAAAGTGAATGAAAATGGCAAATGTACTCACTCTGAGGCCTTAAAAAGTGTATCTTCACCCCGGGAAGTGAATTAAATAAGATTTGGAGGCATTTAATGTTCAAGCGAAAACACCCGATTTTTGATAAAAGAGATAACACCCCCAATACGACATGCTTCAGAAAGGGAAAAATGGTCCGTTTTCAAATGCTGCATCTTTCAGCTACATCTCACATTTGTATGTAGACCATCACTTTTCGAGATAAAATGAGCATGTTTAAAGTGATTTCCATGCTTCCAGGGACCCTAAAATCAAGATTTGCGGAATGGGTAAAAGTATATGAAAATGGCAAATTTACTCACTCTGAGGCCTTAAAAAGTGTATCTTCACTCGGGAAGTGAATTAAATAAGATTTGGAGGCATTTAATGTTCAAGCGAAAATGCCCGCTTTTGATGAAAGAGATAACACCCCCCCCTTACGACATGCTTCAGAAAGAGAAAAATGGTCCGTTTTCAAATGCTGCATCTTTCAGCTACATCTCACATTTGTATGTAGACCATCACTTTTAGAGATAAAATGAGCATGTTTAAAGTGATTTCCATGCTTCCAGGGGCCCTAAAAGCTAGATTTGCGGAATGGGTAAAAGTGAATGAAAATGGCAAATGTACTCACTCTGAGGCCTTAAAAGTGCATCTTCACCTCGTGAAGTGAATTAAATAAGGTTTGGAGGCAGTTAATGTTCAAGCGAAAATGCCCATTTTTGATGAAAGAGATAACACCCCCTTACGACATGCTTCAGAAAGGGAAAAATGGCCCATTTTCAAATGCTGCATCTTTCAGCTACATCTCACATTTCTATGTAGACCATCACTTTTAGAGATAAAATGAGCATGTTTAAAGTGATTTCCATGCTTCCAGGGGCCCTAAAAGCTAGATTTGCGGAATGGGTAAAAGTGAATGAAAATGGCAAATTTACTCACTCTGAGGCCTTAAAAAGTGTATCTTCACCCCGGGAAGTGATTTAAATAAGATTTGGAGGTATTTAATGTTCAAGCAAAAACGCTCGATTTTTGATGAAAGAGATAACACCCCCCCCTTACGACATGCTTCAGAAAGGGAAAAATGGTCCATTTTCAAATGCTGCATCTTTCAGCTACATATCACATTTGTATGTAGACCATCACTTTTAGAGATAAAATGAGCATGTTTAAAGTGATTTCCATGCTTCCATTGGCCCTAAAAGCAAGATTTGCGGAATGGGTAAAAGTGAATGAAAATGGCAAATGTACTCACTCTGAGGCCTTAAAAAGTGTATCTTCATACCCGGGAAGTGAATTAAATAAGATTTGGAGGCATTTAATGTTCAAGCGAAAACACCCGATTTTTGATAAAAGAGATAACACCCCCAATACGACATGCTTCAGAAAGGGAAAAATGGTCCGTTTTCAAATGCTGCATCTTTCAGCTACATCTCAAATTTGTATGTAGACCATCACTTTTCGAGATAAAATGAGCATGTTTAAAGTGATTTCCATGCTTCCAGGGACCCTAAAATCAAGATTTGCGGAATGGGTAAAAGTATATGAAAATGGCAAATTTACTCACTCTGAGGCCTTAAAAAGTGTATCTTCACTCGGGAAGTGAATTAAATAAGATTTGGAGGCATTTAATGTTCAAGCGAAAATGCCCGCTTTTGATGAAAGAGATAACACCCCCCTTACGACATGCTTCAGAAAGGGAAAAATGGTCCATTTACAAATGCTGCATCTTTCAGCTACATCTCACATTTCTATGTAGACCATCACTTTTAGAGATAAAATGAGCATGTTTAAAGTGATTTCCATGCTTCCATGGGCCCTAAAAGCAAGATTTGCGGAATGGGTAAGAGTGAATGAAAATGGCAAATGTACTCACTCTGAGGCCTTAAAAAGTGTATCTTCACCCCGGGAAGTGTATTAAATAAGATTTGGAGGCATTTAATGTTCAAGTGAAAACGCCCGATTTTTGATGAAAGAGAACACTCCCCCCTTATGACATGCTTCATAAAGAGAAAAATGGTCCGTTTTCAAATGCTGCATCTTTCAGCTACATCTCACATTTGTATGTAGACCATCACTTTTAGAGATAAAATGAGCATGTTTAAAGGGATTTCCATGCTTCCAGGGGCCCTAAAAGCAAGATTTGCGGAATGGGTAAAAGTGAATGAAAATGGCAAATTTACTCACTCTGAGGCCTTAAAAAGGGTATCTTCACCCCGGGAAGTGAATTAAATAAGATTTGGAGGCATTTAATGTTCAAGCGAAAACACCCGATTTTTGATAAAAGAGATAACACCCCCAATACGACATGCTTCAGAAAGGGAAAAATGGTCCGTTTTCAAATGCTGCATCTTTCAGCTACATCTCACAGTTGTATGTAGACCATCACTTTTAGAGATAAAATGAGCATGTTTAAAGTGATTTCCATGCTTCCATTGGCCCTAAAAGCAAGATTTGCGGAATGGGTAAAAGTGAATGAAAATGGCAAATTTACTCACTCTGAGGCCTTAAAAAGTGTGTCTTCACCCCGGGAAGTGAACTAAATAAGATTTGGAGGCATTTAATGTTCAAGCGAAAACACCCGATTTTTGATAAAAGAGAACACCCCCAATACGACATGCTTCAGAAAGGGAAAAATGGTCCGTTTTCAAATGCTGCATCTTTCAGCTACATCTCACATTTGTATGTAGACCATCACTTTTCGAGATAAAATGAGCATGTTTAAAGTGATTTCCATGCTTCCAGGGACCCTAAAATCAAGATTTGCGGAATGGGTAAAAGTATATGAAAATGGCAAATTTACTCACTCTGAGGCCTTAAAAAGTGTATCTTCACTCGGGAAGTGAATTAAATAAGATTTGGAGGCATTTAATGTTCAAGCGAAAATGCCTGCTTTTGATGAAAGAGATAACACCCCCTTACGACATGCTTCAGAAAGGGAAAATGGTCAGTTTTTAAATGCTGCATCTTTCAGCTACATCTCACATTTGTATGTAGACCATCACTTTTAGAGATAAAATATGCATGTTTAAAGTGATTTCCATGGTTCCAGGGGCCCTAAAAGCAAGATTAGCGGAATGGGTAAAAGTGAATGAAAATGGCAAATGTACTCACTGTGAGGCCTTAAAAAGTGTATCTTCACCCAGGGAAGTGATTTAAATAAGATTTGGAGGCATTTAATGTTCAAGCGAAAACGCCCGATTTTTGATGAAAGAGATAACACTCCCCCTTATGACATGCTTCATAAAGAGAAAAATGGTCCATTTTCAAATGCTGCATCTTTCAGCTACATCTCACATTTGTATGTAGACCATCACTTTTAGAGATAAAATGAGCATCTTTAAAGTGATTTCCATGCTTCCAGGGGCCCTAAAAGCAAGATTTGCTGAATGTGTAAAAGTGAATGAAAATGGCAAATGTACTCACTCTGAGGGCTTAAAAAGTGAATCTTCACCCCGGGAAGTGAATTAAATAAGATTTGGAGGCAATTATTGTTCAAGCGAAAACACCCGATTTTTGATAAAAGAGATAACACCCCCAATACGACATGCTTCAGAAAGGGAAAATGGTCAGTTTTCAAATGCTGCATCTTTCAGCTACATCTCACGTTTGTATGTAGACCATCACTTTTAGAGATAAAATGAGCATGTTTAAAGTGATTTCCATGCTTCCAGGGGCCCTAAAAGCGAGATTTGCAGAATGGGTAAAAGTGAATGAAAATGGTAAATGTACTCACTCTGAGGCCCTAAAAAGTGTATCTTCACCCCGGGAAGTGAATTAAATTAGAATTGGAGGCATTTAATGTTCAAGAGAAACCGCCCGATTTTTGATGAAAGAGATAACACCCCCCCTTACGACATGCTTCAGAAAGGGAAAAATGGTCCGTTTTCAAATGCTGCATCTTTCAGCTACATCTCACATTTGTATGTAGACCATCACTTTTAGAGATAAAATGAGCATGTTTAAAGTGATTTCCATGCTTCCAGGGGCCCTAAAGGCAAGATTTGCGGAATGGGTAAAAGTGAATGAAAATGGCAAATTTACTTATTCATAGGGCTTAAAAGTGTATATTCACCCCGGGAAGTGAATTAAATTAGAATTGGAGGCATTTAATGTTCAAGCGAAAACGCCCGATTTTTGATGAAAGATATAACACCCCCCTTACGACATGCTTCAGAAAGGGAAAAATGGTCCGTTTTCAAATGCTGCATCTTTCAGCTACATCTCACATTTGTATGTAGACCATCACTTTTAGAGATAAAATGAGCATGTTTAAAGTGATTTCCATGCTTGTTGCCCTAAAAGCAAGATTTGCGGAATGGGTAAAAGTGAATGAAAATGGCAAATGTACTCACTCTGAGGCCTTAAATGTGTGTATTCACCCCGGGAAGTGAATTAAATAAGATTTGGAGGCATTTAATGTTCAAGCGAAAACACCCGATTTTTGATAAAAGAGATAACACCCCCAATACGACATGCTTCAGAAAGGGAAAAATGGTCCGTTTTCAAATGCTGCATCTTTCAGCTACATCTCACATTTGAATATAGACCATCACTTTTAGAGATAAAATGAGCGTGTTTAAAGTGATTTCCATGCTTCCAGGGACCCTAAAATCAAGATTTGCGGAATGGGTAAAAGTATATGAAAATGGCAAATTTACTCACTCTGAGGCCTTAAAAAGTGTATCTTCACTCGGGAAGTGAATTAAATAAGATTTGGAGGCATTTAATGTTCAAGCGAAAATGCCTGCTTTTGATGAAAGAGATAACACCCCCCTTACGACATGCTTCAGAAAGGGAAAATGGTCAGTTTTTAAATGCTGCATCTTTCAGCTACATCTCACATTTGTATGTAGACCATCACTTTTAGAGATAAAATATGCATGTTTAAAGTGATTTCCATGGTTCCAGGGGCCCTAAAAGCAAGATTAGCGGAATGGGTAAAAGTGAATGAAAATGGCAAATGTACTCACTCTGAGGCCTTAAAAAGTGTATCTTCACCCAGGGAAATGAATTAAATAAGATTTGGAGGCATTTAATGTTCAAGCGAAAATGCCCGCTTTTGATGAAAGAGATAACACCCCCCCTTATGACATGCTTCAGAAAGAGAAAAATGGTCCGTTTTCAAATGCTGCATCTTTCAGCTACATCTCACATTTGTATGTAGACCATCACTTTTAGAGATAAAATGAGCATGTTTAAAGTGATTTCCATGCTTCCAGCGGCCCTAAAAGCTAGATTTGCGGAATGGGTAAAAGTGAATGAAAATGGCAAATTAACTCACTCTGAGGCCTTAAAAAGTGTATCTTCACCCCGGGAAGTGAATTAAATAAGATTTGGAGGCACTTAATGTTCAAGCGAAAACACCCGATTTTTGATAAAAGAGATAACACCCCCAATACGACATGCTTCAGAAAGGGAAAAATGGTCCGTTTTCAAATGCTGCATCTTTCAGCTACATCTCACATTTCTATGTAGACCATCACTTTTAGAGATAAAATGAGCATGTTTAAAGTGATTTCCATGCTTCCAGGGGCCCTAAAAGCAAGATTTGCTGAATGGGTAAAAGTGAATGAAAATGGCAAATGTACTCACTCTGAGGCCTTAAAAAGTGTATCTTCACCCCGGGAAGTGAATTAAATAAGATTTGGAGGCATTTAATGTTCAAGCGAAAATGAACGATTTTTGATGAGAGATAACACCCCCTTACGACATGCTTCAGAAAGGGAAAATGGTCAGTTTTCAAATGCTGCATCTTTCAGCTACATCTCACGTTTGTATGTAGACCATCACTTTTAGAGATAAAATGAGCATGTTTAAAGTGATTTCCATGCTTCCAGGGGCCCTAAAAGCGAGATTTGCGGAATGGGTAAAAGTGAATGAAAATGGTAAATGTACTCACTCTGAGGCCTTAAAAAGTGTATCTTCACCCAGGGAAATGAATTAAATAAGATTTGGAGGCATTTAATGTTCAAGCGAAAATGCCCGCTTTTGATGAAAGAGATAACACCCCCCCTTACGACATGCTTCAGAAAGGGAAAAATGGTCCATTTACAAATGCTGCATCTTTCAGCTACATCTCACATTTGTATGTAGACCATCACTTTTAGAGATAAAATGAGCATGTTTAAAGTGATTTCCATGCTTCCAGGGGCCCTAAAAGCAAGATTTGCGGAATGGGTAAAAGTGAATGAAAATGGCAAATTTACTTATTCATAGGGCTTAAAAAGTGTATATTCACCCCGGGAAGTGAATTAAATTAGAATTGGAGGCATTTAATGTTCAAGCGAAAACGCCTGATTTTTGATTAAAGAGATAACACCCCCCTTACGACATGCTTCAGAAAGGGAAAAATGGTCCGTTTTCAAATGCTGCATCTTTCAGCTACATCTTACATTTGTATGTAGATCATCACTTTTAGAGATAAAATGAGCATGTTTAAAGTGATTTCCATGCTTCCAGGGGCCCTAAAAGCAAGATTTGCGGAATGGGTAAAAGTGAATGAAAATGGCAAATTTACTCATTCTGAGGCCTTAAAAAGTGTATCTTCACCCCGGGAAGTGAATTAAATAAGATTTAGAGGCATTTAATGTTCAAGCGAAAACGCCCGATTTTTTATGAAAGAGATAACACCCCCTTACGACATGCTTCAGAAAGGGAAAAATGGTCCGTTTTTAAATGCTGCATCTTTCAGCTACATCTCACATTTGTATGTAGACCATCACTTTGAGAGATAAAATGAGCATGTTTAAAGTGATTTCCATGCTTCCAGGGGCCCTAAAAGCAAGATTTGCGGAATGGGTAAAAGTGAATGAAAATGGCAAATGTACTCACTCTGAGGCCTTAAAAAGTGTATCTTCACCCTGGGAAGTGAATTAAATAAGATTTGGAGGCATTTAATGTTCAAGCGAAAACACCTGATTTTTGATGAAAGAGATAACACCCCCCTCTTACGACATGCTTCAGAAATGGAAAAATGGTCCGTTTTCAAATGCTGCATCTTTCAGCTACATCTCACAGTTGTATGTAGACCATCACTTTTAGAGATAAAATGAGCATGTTTAAAGTGATTTCCATGCTTCCAGGGGCCCTAAAAGCAAATATTTGCGGAATGGGTAAAAGTGAATGAAAATGGCAAATTTACTTATTCATACGGCTTAAAAAGTGTATCTTCACCCCGGGAAGTGAATTAAATTAGATTTGGAGGCATTTAATGTTCAAGCGAAAACGCCTGATTTTTGATGAAAGATATAACCCCCCCTTACGACATGCTTCAGAAAGGGAAAAATGGTCCGTTTTCAAATGCTGCATCTTTCAGCTACATCTTACATTTGTATGTAGATCATCACTTTTAGAGATAAAATGAGCATGTATAAAGTGATTTCCATGTTTCCATGGGCCCTAAAAGCAAGATTTGCGGAATGGGTAAAAGTGAATGAAAATTGCAAATTTACTCACTCTGAGGCCTTAAAAAGTGTATCTTCACCCTGGTAAGTGAATTAAATAAGATTTGGAGGCATTTTATGTTCAAGCGAAAACGTCTGCTTTTTGATGAAAGAGATAACATCCCCCTTACGACATGCTTCAGAAAGGGAAAAATGGTCCGTTTTCAAATGCTGCATCTTTCAGCTACATCTCACATTTGTATGTAGACCATAACTTTTAGAGATAAAATGAGCATGTTTAAAGTGATTTCCATGCTTCCAGGGGCCCTAAAAGCAAGATTTGTGGAATGGGTAAAAGTGAATGAAAATGGCAAATTTACTCACTCGGAGGCCTTAAAAAGTGAATCTTCACTCTGGGTAGTGAATTAAATAAGATTTGGAGGCATTTAATGTTCAAGCAAAAATGCCCGATTTTTGATTAAAGAGATAACACCCCCCTTATGACATGCTTCAGATAGGGGAAAATGGTCCGTTTTTCAAATGCTGCATCTTTCAGCTACATCTCACATTTGTATGTAGACCATCACTTTTAGAGATAAAATGAGCATGTTTAAAGTGATTTCCATGCTTCCAGGGGCCCTAAAAGCAAGATTTGCGGAATGGGTAAAAGTGAATGAAAATGGCAAATGTACTCACTCTGAGGCCTTAAAAAGTGTATCTTCACCCCGGGAACTGAATTAATTAAGATTTGGAGGCATTTAATGTTCAAGGGAAAACACCCGTTTTTGATGAATGAGAACACCCCCCCTTACGACATACTTCAGAAAGGGAAAAATGGTCCGTTTTCAAATGCTGCATCTTTCAGATACCTCTTGCTTTTGTATGTAGACCATATCTTTTAGAGATAAAATGAGCATGTTTAAAGTGATTTCCATGCTTCCAGGGGCCCTAAAAGCAAGATTTGCGGAATGGGTAAAAGTGAATGAAAATGGCAAATTTACTCACTCTGAGGCCATAAAAGTGTATCTTCACCCCGGGAAGTGAATTAAATAAGATTTGGAGGCATTTAATGTTCAAGCGAAAATGCCCGTTTTTGATGAAAGAGATAACAACCCCCTCTTACGACATGCTTCAGAAAGGGAAAAATGGTCTGTTTTCAAATGCTATATCTTTCAGCTACATCCCACATTTGTATGTAGACCATCAATTTTAGAGATAAAATGAGCATGTTTAAAGTGATTTCCATGCTTCCAGGGGCCCTAAAAGCAAGATTTGCGGAATGGGTAAAAGTGAATGAAAATGGCAAATGTACTAACTCAGAGGCCTTAAAAAGTGTATCTTCACCCCGGGAAGTGAATTAAATAAGATTTGGAGGCATTTAATGTTCAAGGGAAAACACCCGTTTTTGATGAATGAGAAAACCCCCCCTTACGACATACTTCAGAAAGGGAAAAATGGTCCGTTTTCAAATGCTGCATCTTTCAGCTACATCTCACATTTGTATGTAGACCATCACTTTTAGAGATAAAATGAGCATGTTTAAAGTGATTTCCATGCTACCAGGGGCCCTAAAAGCAAGATTTGCGGAATGGGTAAAAGTGAATGAAAATGGCAAATTTACTTATTCATAGGGCTTAAAAAGTGTATCTTCACCCCAGGAAGTGAATTAAATAAGATTTGGAGGCATTCAATGTTCAAGCGAAAACACCCGATTTTTGATAAAAGAGAACACCCCCAATACGACATGCTTCAGAAAGGGAAAAATGGTCCATTTTCAAATGCTGCATCTTTCAGCTACATCTCACATTTGTATGTAGACCATCACTTTTAGAGATAAAATGAGCATGTTTAAAGTGATTTCCATGCTACCAGGGGCCCTAAAAGCAAGATTTGCGGAATGGGTAAAAGTGAATGAAAATGGCAAATTTACTTATTCATAGGGCTTAAAAAGTGTATCTTCACCCCGGGAAGTGAATTAAATTAGATTTGGAGGCATTTAATGTTCAAGCGAAAACGCCCGATTTTTGATGAAAGAGATAACACCCCCCTTACGACATGCTTCAGAAAGGGAAAAATGGCCCATTTTCAAATGCTGCATCTTTCAGCTACATCTCACATTTCTATGTAGACCATCACTTTTAGAGATAAAATAAGCATGTTTAAAGTGATTTCCTTGCTTCAAGGGACCCTAAAATCAAGATTTGCGGAAAGGGTAAAAGTGAATGAAAATAGCAAATGTACTCACTCTGAGGCCTTAAAAAGTGTATCTTCACTAGGGAAGTGAATTAAATAAGATTTGGAGGCATTTAATGTTCAAGCAAAAACACCCAATTTTTGATCAAAGAGAACACCCCCCTTACGACATGCTTCAGAAAGGGAAAAATGGTCCGTTTTCAAATGCTGCATCTTTCAGCTACATCTCACATTTGTATGTAGACCATATCTTTTAGAGATAAAATGAGCATGTTTAAAGTGATTTCCATGCTTCCAGGGGCCCTAAAAGCAAGATTCGCGGAATGGGTAAAAGTGAATGAAAATGGCAAATTTACTTATTCATAGGGCTTAAAAAGTGTATATTCACCCCGGGAAGTGAATTAAATTAGATTTGGAGGCATTTAATGTTCAAGCGAAAACGCCTGATTTTTGATGAAAGAGATAACACCCCCCCTTACAACATGCTTCAGAAAGGGAAAAATGGTCCATTTTCAAATGCTGCATCTTTCAGCTACATCTCACATTTGTATGTAGACCATCACTTTTAGAGATAAAATGAGCATGTTTAAAGTGATTTCCATGCTTCCAGGGGCCCTAAAAGCAAGATTTGCAGAATGGGTAAAAGTGAATGAAAATGGCAAATTTACTCACTCTGAGGCCTTAAAAAGTGCATCTTCAACCCGGGAAGTAAATTAAATAAGATTTGGAAGCATTTAATGTTCAAGCGAAAATGCCTGATTTTTGATGAAAGAGATAACACCCCCCCCTTACGACATGCTTCAGAAAGGGAAAAATGGTCAATATTCAAATGCTGCATCTTTCAGCTACATCTCACATTTGTACGTAGACCATATCTTTTAGAGATAAAATGAGCATGTTTAAAGTGATTTCCATGCTTCCAGGGGCCCTAAAAGCAAGATTTGCGGAATGGGTAAAAGTGAATGAAAATGGCAAATTTACTTATTCATAGGGCTTAAAAAGTGTATCTTCACCCCAGGAAGTGAATTAAATTAGATTTGGAGGCATTTAATGTTCAAGCGTAAACGCATGATTTTTGATGAAAGAGATAAACCCCCCCTTACAACATGCTTCAGAAAGGGATAAATGGTCCATTTTCAAATGCTGCATCTTTCAGCTACATCTCTGTCACGGGGCGGGTACAAACCGGGACAACCCGGGCCATCATAGAGACTGGTGGGAGGCGCAGGACATCACCGCCCCTTTTGTTTTTCATCACAGGAAGACTGGGCTGGATCTACCTCCTTAGACACCACGGAAAGGAGGCATGGTCCCTTTAACTGGAACCCATCGGACGACGTCCCTGCCCCTTTCAATGACGACACCGCCCTCTGTCCAATAAGAGAGAGCTGGAACAGGAAGACGGGGTGTACTGACACCGGAGGTGGAACAGGAGCGAGCGAAGCGGAGGAGAGTCACGAGAAAGCCGGAGAGCGGAGGAACAGGAGAGGAAAGACGTACCCAGGAAGAGCGGAGGACGAACGGGAGACAACGCGAGAGCCAGGAGGCCACCGGACTCACGATTCGCCCAGCCACGCCCCAGGAGGAGCGTGGCTAAGACAGGTACGGGATCGTTTCGCGGGCTGGGTAGGGAGGTGGGAGGTGTCAGAGGATTAGTGGCGCTAGCTCCTTACCATCCATTTGGTAGAAGCGGATTCCTCAACCCCCACACTTTCACTCCTCCTCATCCAGTGTGTGTCACGGTTTGGTTGTGGGACGGGTGTTCCCTCACTCCCTCTCCCTGAGAATAGCACTCCTTCCCCGTACACTTACCCCCTGTTATACTCTTCCTTCCCTTTGGGCGACCGGAGCATCACCCCGTGGCCAGCCGAGAAGTGGAACAGAGAAGAGGGAGGTCCGGTCCACAGGAGGAACCCAGGCGGAAGACGGGACCAAGAGAAGTCTCGGAATACCAGGACTGTCCTTAAGCCCCATCCCCTTAACAGACTGGATTCTGTACACAGACGCCCCTCCATACGAATAAAACCTTCAATACCACGACCTTGCCTCCCGCTCCTCCTTCCTGAAACCTCACAACTGGTGGAGAATGCAGGCATAGAAGCGCCCATCTGCGTACCAAAGATGGAGGTAGTCATCCAGCACCTAATTAAGGGCCAGGAGAAGCTCGAATGGGCCGTCGAGAGCCAAATGTCATAGGCCCAGGCAGACCGCGAGACATTCAGGGACACCATAGCAGCCCAAATGGACGGCCTACACAAGCTGGCAACAGATCAGACAGTGAACCCGGTAAGGGAAGCACGGGCGTTCCCCATGCCCCGTCGGGTGTTGCCCTACAAAAGTACGTAGCGGGGGAAGATCCAGATGCCTTCCTGACCAACTTCAAGAGGGTGGCAAGAGCGTGTGGTTGGCCAGTTAACAAATGGCCGTTCTTTTTGGCCCCTCTCCTCACGGGTGAGGCACAAGCCGCATACCAAGTGGCGAACCCCACAGGGGACACTGCATATGGAGACATAAAAGTCCTCATATTGGATCACCTCGGCCTAGATACGGAAGCATACAGTGTGAGGTTCCGCAAAGAAAGAGGAGCGCCCGGGGAGAATCCCAAGACCCTCTTTTATAGACTGAAGATGGCGGCCGACAAGTGGTTAACCCCAGTCCACAGTGACAAGGAGGAGATAATGGAGAAAATATACTTGGAGCAGTTCCTGGATGCCCTGCCGTACAACACCCAGAAATGGCTGCGTCAGCACTCACATCTGACAGCCGCCCAGGCCATAGAGATGGCTACGACATACGTACGAGCCCAACCGAAAGGGACTATAGGTGAGATAGAGAGAATACGCCAGCCTAACCTACGACTGGAGAGAAGATATAGACCGCTGCAGGAGCCTGGAAAGTCCCGGCCAACAAAAACCGAGATACCGAACATCAAAGGACCCCAGTGCTTTGAGTGTGGGGACTGGGGCCACATAGCACGGGTCTGTCCTCGGAAGAAACCAGCGGACGAACCCATGGAGGTGGGGTACCTCCCCAGGTCCATTATGTATACAGCCGAAATGGGAACAGCCTTTCATGTAAGTGTACAGGTGAACGGTAAGCTGCTCAAGGCCCTTCTCGACTCAGGGTGCAAACAGTCGGTCATCCAAAGGGGGTACGTTAATACTGACCAGGTGTTGCCCGATACCACCGTCCATATACGATGTGTGCATGGGGACGTTAAACCCTAGCCCCTAGCTATCGCTCCCATCACTCATACAGATGGGGTACTGAGGAAGATCAAGGTGGGTGTGTTAGAGGGGCTCCCTGAGGACTTGATCATTGGGACTGACAACCCGGAGTTCCTTCAGCTATTCCAAGACGTACTTAGAGCAGAGCAGAGAAAGAAGGCAGGAGAAGGCAGCCCGAGAGAGCCGGTGTCGGCTCTCACAACCCCAGAGCCGTGGCTCCTAGACCGCAGTTTCAAATTCGCACAGGCCAACGACGCCACCCTGTACAATGCCTGGGAACAGGCCCATAGCTCACAGGACACCAACCACCCGGTGTTTCCACAGTTCATTATCAGGGAAGGGCTGTTATACCGACAGGCATCCCCCACTGATCCCCTCCAACTGCTGGTCCCTCTATCCTTCCGGGACCAGATTACATTTTATTCCCATTCACACCTTACGGCCGGACATATAGGAGCAGAAAAGACTACACAGAACGTTCTACGTCATTTCTTCTGGCCAGGGGTATACAAGGACATTAAAATACACTGCCAGTCCTGTGGTATATGTCAGAAGAGGAATACCCATAGGCCACCAGCAGTTCCCCTACAACCCCTCCCCATTATAGGTAATCCCTTCGAGAGGGTGGGGATGGACTTAATAGGCCCATTACCGCGTACGAAAAGAGGGAATGTCTATGTCCTTGTAATAGTGGACTATGCAACCAGGTTTCCGGAGGCGTTTCCACTCCGCGCCCCCACTACCCACAACATAGCCGAAACGTTCCTGGAGCTGTTTTCCAGGGTGGGCTTCCCGAAGGAAGTTCTAACGGACCAAGGAACACCCTTCGTGTCTCGACTTATGAACGAGGTCTGCAGGGTCCTCAACGTACGACAGATTAAAACTTCTGTATACCACCCCCAGACGGATGGACTCGTCGAGCGCTACAATGGGACGCTGAAGGTCACGCTCAAGAAAATGCTGGAGGTAGACGGCAAGGAATGGGACCAGCTGTTGCCCTTGGCACTGTACGTAATAAGGGGCCAAGTACAAAGCAGCCTTGGCTGTTCAGCATTTGAGATGCTGTACGGAAGGCAACCACGATCCCTTCTCGAGATGACAAAGGAGGCCTGGGAGAGAGAAGAGACAATAGAGACCAGGGGAATGCTGGAATATACACAAGGTCTGAAAGCCAGAATAGGAAAGCTTCGAGACCTAGCCTATACCCACCTTGCAAAGAAACAAGAACGACAAACCCACTTCTATAACCGTGGGAAAAGATGGAGGACCCTAGGGATAGACGATTGGGCACTGGTATTACTGCCCACGTCGACAAAGAAATTCAAGACAGAATGGAAAGGCCCCTTTAAGGTCGTAGCAGTCATAGGTAAAACCACCTACAGATTGCAGGTCACCCGGGCCCGCACCCAGACGTACCACATAAACCTGTTGAAGAAGTGGTTGGGTCCCCTACCCAAAGCCTCTAACCTCACAGTGCCCACGCATACCGCCAGCAGTACCACCTTAGGCGATCTGGTGGTCAACGAAGATCTCACCCAAAGAGACAAACGGGAGCTAGATGAAACCCTTCAGCCCTTTGTGTCCGTGTTCTCCGACGCTCCGGGTAAGACACACCTGGCAGAACACCGGATTGAGACACCTGCCGGGAAAATCATAAAACAGAGACCGTATCGGATCCCGGCGGCAAGAAGAAAAGCCATACAGAAAGAAGTAAAGGACATGTTACAGATGGTAGTGATAAGGCCCTCGAGGAGTGAGTGGTCATCACCGATTGTCATGGTACCGAAACCGGACGGCAGTACCCGTTTCTGTATGGACTTCAGGGCCCTCAACACTATCTCGTCCTTCAATGCCTACCCCATCCCTCGAATAGACGAGCTGATAGAAAAACTAGGGGAGGCCACCTACATCACCACGCTAGACCTGACCAAAGGATATTGGCAGGTGCCTTTGAGGGAAGAAGATAGGAAGAAGACGGCCTTTTCTACCCCAGACGGACTATACGAGTTCACCGTCCTCCCATTCGGGCTGCACGGGGCCCCAGCGACCTTTCAGCGGCTCATGAACACAGTCTTGCAACACCACCACTCGTTTTCGTCAGCATATCTGGACGACATCGTGGTATTCAGCCCCGACTGGAAGTCCCACCTCAAACACCTCCACACCATCTTACAGGCCCTAAAGGAAGCCGGGCTACACTTGAACGCTAAAAAGTCCCGGGTGGGATACCAAAAAGTAAAATACCTGGGCTATGTGCTGGGGGATGGGTTGATCGCCCCTCAGATAGAAAAGGTCAGAGCCATTTCCGACACTCCCTTTCCGGCCTCCAAGCGAGACCTAAGAGCCTTTCTTGGTCTAATCGGCTACTATAGGCGATTTATACCACACTTCTCTGACGTGGCGTCCCCTTTGACAGACGTCCTCCAAAAGAACGTAAAACCACAGATCTTGTTACATCCCAGTGAATCCATGACAACGGCGTTCCATACATTGAAACGAGCCATAACCACGAGTCCCGTCCTGAACTCTCCTGACTTCACCCGACCCTTTCTCTTACATACCGACGCATCAAATCAGGGCATAGGGGCGGTCCTCTCACAGTTGAACCCCGAAGGGATTGAACACCCCATAGTGTATATCAGCAGGAAACTGTTCCCCAGGGAGGCGCGCTATCCCACCATCGAGCGTGAGTGCCTGGCAGTGAAATGGGCCATTGAGAAGTTGCGATATTACTTAGAGGGCCACCAGTTCACCCTGTACACCGACCATGCACCCCTCCAATGGATGAGCCGCAACATCGCCCATAACCCCAGGGTTCTCCGTTGGTTTCTCTCCCTCCAGCCCTACTCATTTACTGTAATGCACAGGAGGGGAGTTGACAATGGTAACGCGGACTACCTGTCTAGGGTGTTTCCTCTCCCCAATCGGGAGAAATCAGGGGTGGAGGAGTTTCACGGGGCGGGTACAAACCGGGACGACCCGGGCCATCATAGAGACTGGTGGGAGGAGCAGGATGTCACCGCCCCTTTTGTTTTTCCATCACAGGAAGACTGGGCTGGATCTACCTCCTTAGACACCACGGAAAGGAGGCATGGTCCCTTTAACTGGAACCCATCGGACGACGTCCCTGCCCCTTTCAATGACGACACCGCCCTCTGTCCAATAAGAGAGAGCTGGAACAGGAAGACGGGGTGTACGGACACCGGAGGCGGAACAGGAGCGAGCGAAGCGGAGGAGAGTCAAGAGAGAGCCGGAGAGCGGAGGAACAGGAGAGGAAAGACGTACCCAGGAAGAGCGGAGGACGAACGGGAGACAACGCGAGAGCCAGGAGGCCACCGGACTCACGATTCGCCCAGCCACGCCCCAGGAGGAGCGTGGCTAAGACAGGTACGGGATCGTTTCGACGGCTGGGTAGGGAGGCGGGAGGCGTCAGAGGATTAGTGGCGCTAGCTCCTTACCGTCCGTTTGGTAGAAGCGGATTCCTCAACCCCCACACTTTCACTCTTCCTCATCCAGTGTGTGTCACGGTTTGGTTGTGGGACGGGTGTTCCCTCACTCCCTCTCCCTGTGAATAGCACTCCTTCCCCATACACTTACCCCCTGTTAGACTCTTCCTTCCCTTTGGGCGACCGGAGCATCACCCCGTGGCCAGCCGAGAAGTGGAACAGAGAAGAGGGAGGTCCGGTCCACAGGAGGAACCCAGGCGGAAGACGGGACCAAGAGAAGACTCGGAATACAGGACTGTCCTTAAGCCCCATCCCCTTAACAGACTGGATTCTGTACACAGACGCCCCTCCATACGAATAAAACCTTCAATACCACGACCTTGCCTCCCGCTCCTCCTTCCTGAAACCTCACAATCTCACATTTGTATGTAGACCATCACTTTTCGAGATAAAATGAGCATGTTTAAAGTGATTTCCATGCTTCCAGGGACCCTAAAAGCAAGATTTGCGGAATGGGTAAAAGTGAATGAAAATGGCAAATTTACTCACCGTGAGGCCTTAAAAAGTGTATCTTCACTCGGGAAGTGAATTAAATAAGATTTGGAGGCATTTAATGTTCAAGCGAAAATGCCCGCTTTTGATGAAAGAGATAACACCCCCCTTACGACATGCTTCAGAAAGGGAAAATAGTCAGTTTTTAAATGCTGCATCTTTCAGCTACATCTCACATTTGTATGTAGACCATCACTTTTAGATATAAAATGAGCATGTTTAAAGTGATTTCCATGCTTCAAGGGACACTAAAGCAGGATTTGCGGAATGGGTAAAAGTGAATGAAAATGGCAAATTTACTCACTCTGAGGCCTTAAAAAGTGTATCTTCACCCCGGGAAATGATTTAAATAGGATTTGCAGGCATTTAATGTTCAAGCAAAAACGCCCGATTTTTGATGAAAGAGATAACACCCCCCCTTACGACATGCTTCAGAAAGGGAAAAATGGTCCATTTTCAAATGCTGCATCTTTCAGCTACATCTCACATTTGTATGTAGACCATCACTTTTAGAGATAAAATGAACATGTTTAAAGTGATTTCCATGCTTCCATGGGCCCTAAAAGCAAGATTTGCGGAATGGGTAAAAGTGAATGAAAATGGCAAATGTACTCACTCTGAGGCCTTAAAAAGTGTATCTTCACCCCGGGAAGTGAATTAAATAAGATTTGGATGCATTTAATGTTCAAGCGAAAACACCCGATTTTTGATAAAAGAGATAACACCCCCAATACGACATGCTTCAGAAAGGGAAAAATGGCGACATGCTTCAGAAAGGGAAAAATGGTCCGTTTTCAAATGCTGCATCTTTCAGCTACATCTCACATTTGTATGTAGACCATCACTTTTAGAGATAAAATGAGCATGTTTAAAGTGATTTCCATGCTTCCAGGGGCCCTAAAAGCTAGATTTGCAGAATGGGTAAAAGTGAATGAAAATGGCAAATGTACTCACTCTGAGGCCTTAAAAAGTGTATCTTCACCTCGTGAAGTGAATTAAATAAGGTTTGGAGGCATTTAATGTTCAAGCGAAAATGCCCATTTTTGATGAAAGAGATAACACCCCCCCTTACGACATGCTTCAGAAAGGGAAAAATGGCCCATTTTCAAATGCTGCATCTTTCAGCTACATCTCACATTTGTATGTAGACCATCACTTTTAGAGATAAAATGAGCATGTTTAAAGTGATTTCCATGCTTCCAGGGGGGCCCTAAAAGCAAGATTTGCGGAATGGGTAAAAGTGAATGCCATAATGTACTCACTCGGAGGCCTTAAAAAGTGTAACTTCACCATGGGAAGTGAATTAAATAAGATTTGGAGGCATTTAATGTTCAAGCGAAAACGCACGATTTTTGATGAAAGAGATAACACTCCCCCCTTACGACATGCTTCAGAAAGGGAAAAATGGTACGTTTTCAAATGCTGCATCTATCAGCTACATCTCACATTTGTATGTAGACCATCACTTTTAGATATAAAATGAGCATGTTTAAAGTGATTTCCATGCTTCCAGGGGCCCTAAATGCAATATTTGCGGATGCATAGCAAGGAGCAAAGCCAAACACAACAAAGTAGCAATTACGAAGTGAGCATGGTAATACACAGCATGTTGCCTACAAACCAAATTGGGCTGGCCACGTATGGGGGACAAGAGATAGAGGGCTTCCAGGCTCAATAAGACTGCAAGAGTTGTCATAAACAGCTGAGTATAGCAATGACCGTAGCACACTATCGCTGAGTGCGTTAGAACGCTTTGCATGCCAAAAAAAACAGTAAAACAAAGATAGAGGAACATTCAAAATTGAACAAAATCCTGACTTTGAAGTTTAAAAAGAGTCAAGCGCCGTACTATAATTACAGAAGAAATAAATGGAATTATCTCCACAGGATAGAGAAAGGCGTTGCCAGTGATCTAGGTCTTTACTGAATTGTGGCCATGAGTCTAGAGTAATTGGCCTGCGCAGTTTTAGTGAGACTCCGAGCCAGCATTAGTCCCAGGTAGGGGAGATCAGTCTCCATCCACTGAAAGTCATATTGGGCACGTAGAGTTTGTTCTGTGTCTTGGTGAATGGTGAGGTTTAGTATTTGTGATTTCAGCGAATTTACCATGAAGCCCGACACAGCCCCAAATGCTTCCAGCTCCAAAGTAATAGCAGGAAGTGAGGACAAGGGTCGGGTGATGGAGAATATAATATCGTCTGCATACAGACTAATCAAGTGATGATCAGCCCCAAATTTAATGCCCGTTGCCCCAGGGTCGTCTTGCAGCTTCTGAGCGAAGGGTTCCATATATAAAGCGAAAAGGAGCAGGGAGAGCGGGCAGCCCTTCCTCATACCCCTCTCCATCCTAAACTTGCTGGAGCTCACACCGTTGACCCGGACCACTGCACTAGGCGTGCTGTATATGCTGTGAACCCATCTCCCGAATTGCTCGCCCACCCCGAAGCGCCCAAGAGCTGCGAACAAGTAGGGCCAGGGCACTCTATCGAACACCTTCTCGGCTTCAATAACTAGTAAAAGGGCCTCTTCCTGGGAGCGCTGGACTTTATCAATGAGGTGACACACATGTTTGGTGTTGTCCCCACATTGGAGTGAGGGAATAAAACCAGCCTGATCTGGATCAGCAAGGCCGGGCATCTGGGGGTTAAGGCAATGTGCCAGGATGCTGGCAAATAGTTTTGCATCTACATTGAGCTAGGATATCGGGCGGTACGAACTGCACTGCTTAGGATCTTTCCTGGGCTTCAGAATCACTGAGATGGAGTCCTGCAGCATCGATTCTGTCAATGATCCGGAATCGGCGAAGGAATTAAAAAGGCGAGTCATAAGGGGAGTCAGTTCATTACAAAATGTCTTTAAAAAAATGGCGCTGAGCCCATCCGGTGCTGGCTATTTCATTGGCTTCAGCCTTGCAATCGCCGAGATTACCTCTTCTATTCTAATAGGTTGGTCAAGTGACTCTGATTCAGCGGGTTGGAGAGGTGTGATCGCTGCAGACTGTACGTAGGTTTGGGGATCTGAGGTTGTCGCGTGGTCCCCCGTATATAGGATAGAATAGAATGCCCGAAATTCGGCCGCAATAGCTGAGGCATCAGATACTGCTAAACCTGCGTGCGTTTGGATGGCCTTGACTGTGTTTGCGTATTGTTTGCTGCGCAAGCAGTGTGCTAGCATCCGCCCCCCCTTGTTGGCCCATATATAGAATTTATGTTTGAGGCGAAGCATTGCATATTCAGCCCTATCCAAGTCAAGACGTTTGAGTTACAGTCTCTCCTGTTCCAGTTTGTGCCATATTCTAGGAGCCCCGGTGCACTTATGAATGCACTCCAGTTCCAATACTAACTTTTCCAACTCCTCCCTTTTATCTTTCCGGACCTTGTTGTCAAGGGCTGCTTTTGATATGAAAGCTCCTCGGACAACCAATTTAAGAGCTTCCCAAACCGAGGAGAGGGAGACCTCACCTGTGTCATTAATGGCCAAATAGTCAGTAATCGTCTGTCTGATTGAAGACACCACGTCAGGAGAGTGCAACAGTGTTTCATGTAGGCGCCATGGCGGCAGCTGGGAGGGGGGCACGTGGGTTGTTAAAGTAAATGTGATTGCTGCATGGTTGGACAGTGAGCGGGGCTTGATGGAAGAAGTCGTTATCCGGTCCCAGGCCGTTGGGAGCGTAGAGTGAGGCTATCGTGAAATGACATGTGCCTAATTGCACCCGGATGGCCAACAAGCGACCCTTGATCTCTAGACATTTACCCAAAATCACCCTGTTGAAGCGGTTGGAGAAAAGGATTGCCACTTCGCCTCTCTTCCCCTCCCCGATGACCAAAATTGTTGTGGGAATCTCCTGGATTGCATTCTATGAGTGTCTTGCGCGAGCAAATGCGTCTCTTGGAGCAAACCGATATCTCCTTGCGAGTGTTCTAAAAAGGAAAGTATCGCTGACCTCTTAGTGGGGTTGTTAAGGCCTTTCACATTAAGACTAAGGGGCCGATTATAATCTCGTTAGGAAGGGCTCCTAACGTGATCCGTAACGTGCGAATCCAATTTGGAGCCTCTGTTTCCGACCGAATCTTCCCCCATTCCGAGCGACCAATTATGATGTGAAGATCTCGTCTGCGTCGACCGAATCATTTCCGAACCCGATCCTGTCAGTCCGACTTGTTCGCAGCCGAATCGTGGTGCGCAATGGAGCCGGATTCTGAACGAGCGAGTACGATGCACGATTCGGACAGCCATATCGACTCGGTTTTGACGAGACAAAACTGCTGTGGGAATTGGACTTCTGGGGGCTGTAGCAGGCCCCCCTTCACCCGGTGCCCTCCAAATCGGTCCTGTGGGGGTACCCATGGGTCCCCCTTTCCATGCATGTACATTGTGGCTGGCACCAGGGTGTGCCGCCACAGGGTGCAGGCTTTTCCCCACCCCTTTTTGCTATGGGAGCCAGTGTACGCCTTTGGTATACAGGCTCCCATAGAGTTCAATGGCAGACTGAGCAAACTGAGTCCGTCACTATACGGATGCATCGGAATAGGTCACTCGCACTCCCGGAGCGTGTTTCCCTCGGAAAGCCCTCCGGATCCGAGTCGTACGGAGGGCTTTCCTAGCGAGATCGTAATCGGCCCCTAAGTATTTTTATCTCCATTATCCGGAAGGTAGAGAGGGCTAGGTGGATGCAAGCTGGGGACACATGAGGTTAGATGTGAAGTGCATGGGAGCCGTACATTCGAGGTGAGATTGTAGTGGTCCAGAGGTATGTCATCTTGCTCACATGCAGTCAGTCGGAAGGGGGACCCCCAAACATTACCCCCCAAATCCCAACAGAAAATAAGAAACCAGAGTAAACATGTAGTCCATAGAGTCTTTCGTGACTTGGAAGTCCGGATCGGTAGGGTCTACCAGGGCACAGTGAGCCAACAAACGTCTGATTTGGCACCCCCGCCCCCACCCTTAGGATAATCTCCCTTCTGCCAGTGAACAGTACCTTATGAGGGGGGGTCAACATCATGTTTGCTTTCCCCCGGAGAGGGAACGCAGTACCTCAGTCCTTTCTCTGGCCATGGTGGCCGGGTCCGGGCGGTGGAGCACAGGACGCAGTCCTCTCCTGGATCCACAATTGTTCCTGCCTTGGACTTTCTCCTCGGTCAAGGGACAATGGGAAGCCAGATCAGGTAGTTCAAGATTGAGGATTTTGCAGGCCTCCGTCAGGGAGCGCAGCTGGTAAGTTTGTCCCTTCAGTTGGAAAATAAGGCAAAATGGGTGGCCCCAGGAGTAAGATGCCCTAGGAGCGAAGAGGACTGGTGACTGGCCGAAACCATTTCCTTTTCAGCAGGTTGTATGCCGCCAGATCCTGGAATAGCTGAAGTGAGTGGCCACGGAATTGCGTTTTCTGGTCAGATCTGGCAGCCCAAGGATCGCCTCTTCTTCGGTGGAATTATGGACACAGACCAGAATGTCAGTTGGTGGGCGAGGAGGTGCCCTGGGGAGGCAGACTCTGTGGCATCGGTCTAACTTGGTGCTGCTCGCTGTGTTGTCCCCAAGAATGCTTCCGAATAGGGCTTGGACGTCGCCCTCAAGGTCCATACCTTCTGCGCCTGTGGGAGCCCCCCTAATGCGTATGTTATTCCTTCTTGACCGGTTTCCCAGGTCTACAGCATGGGCTTGAAGGTCTAACTGCTGGTCTTGCAAATGGGTGATCTCCTGCTGGAGGGCTTCAATTTCTGAGTCCCTGGTCAGGGAGCTCTCCTCAAGGGCCACGACTCTCTCACGTACTTCATCGATGTCTTGGCGCACTTCCATGAGCTCCATCGTGAGATCTATTTTAACCGTCTGAAGATCTTCCCGCAAGGATGCGAACAGCGCTTCCAGGAATTCACGTGTCACCAAACTCTCCGCGTCGTCACCTCCACCCATTTGCTTAGAGTCCTCCTTGGATGACTTTTCTTGCTGGGACTCCACTGTGCCTTTAAGCAGCATTTCCTTGACAGATCTGTCATTCCTCCCTTTTGCTGCAGCCATGGCTCCCCACTTCCAGGCCCTGGGACAAAGGGGTGCAAGATTCACGCCAGCGCTGCCGGGCTGACGGCCCAAACATGATCTAGGTCAGGGCCAGGGCCTGATCAAATCTAATGAGCACTGCCGGCATGGGCGTACGGTCACAGCTCCCTTGTGACATTGTTCAGCCACTGGATTCCCAGCAAAGTATCCGTCTCAGTGTGTGCTGCCTCTAGGGCCTTTAGCTCGGGACAGTTCTGGCACAACAAAGAGAGTAAGGGGCCACAAGAGAATGAAAGCTGAGATGCCGATCGGCTGTCTTTCTGTGGGAGCCAAGAGGTACTGGGGAGCTCCAAGGTGGGCCTGGGAGATCAGAGCCAGGGCCGTTTAGGGAAGTTGCAGCCGCTACCTGCGCAAGGACGGTGGAGTCTACTTGCTTTCTTCCATGGTCTTCCCACTTGGGAGGGAAGGCTATGGGGCCGAAAAGGGCCACTGGGCTTCAGTGCACCGCTCAGATCCCTGCCTTAGGCCTCCATAATATGTAGGAGACGTGGGTCTGAGTGTCACATACTGGTTCTCAGGGTTGCTCCCAATGGGCCGTGGGCTGGCGAGGAAATGGAAAGCCCCCGCTTCGAGACATGTCCAACAGGCTTCACCCCGCTTCGGCCTTAGGTGGTGGCCGGCTCAGCCGTCACTCTCTGCAGCAGGAGAGGGCTCAGGGCAGCAGTGTTATGGGTACTGGCCCCAGTGCGATCCATCCCATGGCCCGCAATCCCCCCGGGGCCCGAAGAGCGCTGCAGGCTGAAGAGATGCGGGGGGCCAATATGTGGGTGCAGTTTCAAAGGGAGCAGGCCGGGTCATAGGCCTGGATGTGCGCAAGATGCACTCACCGCCGGAGGCCCCAGGTTCCGGAGTCAGGCCCCCTCCAGGGCGAGGGCCTACATGTTCTTGATCGGGCTGTTGGGTGCCCACGGAGGTACGGGCTGTGATTGCGGGAGCCTCCGGGCCGATGCTGGTGTCTGCGTGCTTCCGCTCCCCCATCCCCTGCGAGTCTCAAGGCTGGCACCTCCGCTCCAGCCGCAACTCTGGTGAATCGCGGCTCGTGCTCGATGCAGGTCGCAGTGCGCTTAGGGTTTCCGACCCCTCCAGGAAGTTTCCACTCAGGCACTGTCAGTCCCCGGGGCGGTCAGCCACCGCACTTGATGGTATGTGGTCCCCCTGGATGTGCCACTAACCGGGGGATTGCTGACGCCTCTGCTCCGCTCCGGCCGTCGCTCGTGTGCGTCACAGCCCGTGCTCGCCACAGGCCGCAGTGTGCATCCGGGTTCGGCCACACCAAGCAGCCTCAAAACGGGCACCATCCGTCCCCAGGGTGATCAGCACTTGCCCCCTGGTGATATACGGGCCACCCCCGGATGCAACACGAGCCGGGGGATGCAATTAAAAGTGCTTTGGATCGGGCAGGGACGGAGCGCCAGCAAAGCACGTCCGCTCACTCTGCCATCTTGGCCATGCCCCCCAAATGTTTAATCTTTTGACTGTAAATGACTGCTGGATGGAAATTATCACTTTTGGAAATAAAATAAGTGTGTTTAGAGTCATATTCCTGCCCGAAATCAGGCAAAATACAAGCTTCTGAATAGGAGGAAAAGTCTATAAAAAGGGCAATTTTGGTCAGTGTGAGGCCTAAAAAAGTGCTTATTCAACATAAGCACAATCCAATTGACATTTTGAATAATTTCTTGTACAGTCCAAAAAATAAATTTTCTGATGAAAAACGATGACCCCGGACCTTACGAACTTTCTCCAGATGATCAGTGATGGTGATTTTTTGAATGTTTAATCTTTTGACTGCAAATGAATGTTGGGTGGGAATTATCACTTTTGGAACTAAAATAAGTGTGTTTAGTGTCATTATCCTGCCCGAAATCAGGCAATATACAAGCTTCTGAATAGGAGGAAAATCTATAAAATTGCAATGTTGGTCACAGTGAGGCCTAAACAAGTGGCTATTCAACACGAGGCGTGATCCAATTGACATTTTGAATAATTTTTTGTACAGTCCAAAAAATCTATTTTCTGATGAAAAACGATGACCCCGGACCATAGGAACTTTCTCCAGATGGTCAGTCCGGTTGGAAGACATTTGTTTGGAATAGTTGCGGCAGACAGGTTGTCTGTACCGCTCTGGATTTTGGAGTCTTCCGACACTAAGTGTCTGTGTTGCACTCAGCGGTAAGAAGGCTTGTCTTACTCGCTTCTCTTCCACCACATTTCTCTTTTGGCTCTACAGAGCGGCCCGACTTCCAGGTAGGAAGTTTTCTCTGGTTTGGTAGTGGATGAAGAGGCAGTTATTTGTTCAATTTGGTGATCTTTGACATTAACCTGTACTTTGAATGTTTGGTCAGTCCTCATCAGGAAAATATTAAAATTAGATTCAGCTCACTATTATTATATTTCTTTGGTTGTTCTTTATAAATATTGTGCTATATGATAAAGAAGAAAACCCTTTCTTTCGGAGAAGAAGGAATCTAACAGAGGTGATGCTTTTGGATGTTAAAAGGTATTAGCCGGTCTATTCCATCCATTCTATTTTTTTCATTTTTACTTTTTTCTCTTTAAATTATTCTGGTATGTATGAATGTTGCATGATTCAAAGAGTTTAATTTCTCCTGAGTGAAGAGAACAGAGTTGATTCTGTTTCTTATTTTCATAGGTGCATACCAGGAAACTTGGTAGCTCAATTCAGAGTCGGAAATCTGATTGATATGACAACTACTTAATTACGGTACTATTTAGTTTTTAGTGAGAATATGAGAGTAGGAATGATCTGCACTTAATCATCATTTGTTTTCTCTCTTTTTCTGTAGGTCTCCTTTTCCCTGCTGTTCCTTTCCTAATCCCCTTTCCCTCACTTGATCGCCCTAACACTCTGGGGTTATATTGTATCAGAGTTGGGGATGCCAAGAGGTGCACATCTTTGTGCTTTGCCCGGATTCTGAGGAGTTCTCATCTCATGTTTGTGAGAACCTTACAGGGAGGTACTTTGTAACATCTTACAAGTATAACTTCCCTTTGGGACGAGATAGAGAAATGGAGTTTAGTATGCCTGAACTCCGTATGTAAAAATGCATCTTTTAGTAAGATGATTTTTGTGTTGTGTGTTTGAAAATACCATTTTTGGAAAGTGGGTATTTTCTTGCTTAGCCATCGTGTGTGCCTCTGCTGGGTTGCGGATTGACTGTCTGGCTTTGGAGTGACCGGGGATGGGGATGTGCATTCACTGTAGACAGCCACGGGGGTCAAGGTGTGTCTTGCCTTTCCTGAATGAGTCAAGGCTGGGCTGAATAGACCGGGGCTGCATTCAGAGTGATGGGAGGAGTTTCACTAGCACCTGAATAGGCCTGGTCTGCATTTAGAGTGGTGGGAGGAGATTTCCCTTGCACCTGTATTGGCCCTATCTGCCTTGGACACTGCTGTCTCCAGCTCCTGCCATGAAGCTGGACCAGAGAGGAAAGAACTGGTATGGACTGAGCTGAGAGACTTTTGCCAAAAGAGAACAAAGGAAAATGTGGTATAAATATTGGGCCCAGACCCCAGAGCTTTAGATTACTGCTGAACTAAGGAACCTGCCAGGAAGAAGAGCTGGAAAAGCTGTCAGGAGCAACTGCCACTTTGTTGCGTGCTCTGCTGTGTTGGCCTGCTGCTTGTTTCTTGGGCAGGGAAAGGACTGGATTGTACTTTCATCATCCTGCTGTTCGAGTTTTCTTCAAGGGTTTGACGTAGAGCTTGCCTCCTGTTTGAAGTCTCAGGGAGATGAAAGACTTCAGCGAACTCACCTGGATCAAGGAACCTGTCAAGAAGAAGAGCTGGAAGAACTGCTAGGAGGAGTACTGCTCCGTTGCTGTGTTGTTGCTTTGTTGGGTTGGCCTGCAGTTGCTGCTTCTGCCTTGGGCAGTGAAAGGACTGGACTGAACATTCTTTTACTTGTTGCCGAGTATCTCCAAGGGCTTGAAATAGAGCTTGCCTCCTGTTCACAAAGTCTCAGGGTCAGCAAAGACTTCACCTACCTCTGGGTACTGCCTCTGGAACCACGGTTTCATTTGCCACAGAGGGGGAAAGCAGCCGACAACATCACCGACTCCGCTGCTACTCCGTGTCCTGAAGTCACTTCAGAGAACACCGCCGCACTTCGCACCATAACCCTGGTCTCACCGACGACGACCACCACTGCTGCCGAGCCGCTGCTTGCATCGCAACCTGTGAGAACCGCACTCCACACCGCCTCGCTTCACTCTGCCATCCTAGTCTCACCGATGACCATGCTGACCGCAACACCCGTGAACACACCGTGGTTTGGGGGCACCGCTCGTAAGTTATCCGATGCACCACCCTGTCCCACACCGCAGTCTGGGCCGAACGACACCAGCTCCCATCAACCGGCACTGTTGCTTGCACCGTGACCTGTCAGCACCGCCACGAGCACCGCCTACTCCACACCGCAGCCCTGGACTCACCGTTGCTGCTGGACGATTGTCACTGAGCCGCTGCCTGCACCACAACTTGAGGACACCACACGTCGCACTGCTACGCTTTACATCGCAACCACGATGGTTGCCACGACCGTCCCGCACCGACGCGGTCGGCCAGAACCAAAAGCACTGTTTACGAGTCTGCTGACACTAAAGCCAGTCCGCACTGACGCAGTCAGCCAGAACTGTTGGATTCTGTTGTTTTCAGCACCGCGTTAGCACCAGACGGAGCTACTGACTTCAAGGAACTGCATTGTTAAGAGATTCTTGCAAAGTGCCTATTTTTGATTACTGTATGTTGGTCTCTTATCGTGTTGGTCTTGTTTGCACAGATAAAAATTGATTATTTTTCTAAAACTGGTGTGGTGTCCTTTCGTAGTGTTTTCACTGTATTACTGTTGGTTATATGCAAATTCTTCTCACACTGCCTCTGAGATTAGCCTGACTGCTCGTGCCAAGCTACCAAGGGGGTGAGCAAGGGTTATTTCTGTAGTGTATCCCCCTTATCCTGACTAGAAGGAAGTGTCGCTACTTGGACAAAGGTGCAAACCATTGCCAACTAGAGACCCCCATTTCTAACACCTGCCAAAGAGTATATCAAGGGCAGAACTGCAACTAGAGTCTGGCCTACTCAGGCAAGACCTTGCATGCTAAACTGACTTTCTAAAATATTATCATCTAGTCATCAATTCAAAGTTAGGCAGCCTGAAACACGTCATTAGCTTAATCAAAGAAGGAGGAAAACGCAACAGCAACCCATTGCCTGCTGTTTGATGGAAGCTATTCAAGCCCTTGAAATTGGCCACATATGGAAAAATAAACTGAAAAGAATTACTCAAATCTGTACTCAAACCCTAAACAATGTTGTTAAGTCGAGCGGAAGACCCCTTGGAGTTAGTAAAAAAATGGATTCTCATCTATAGTTATGGTGGCCTACAACTCACTGAAGGCCCAATATAATCTAAGGAAACAGTTACATAAATCAGCATGGCAGAAAAGAAGTTAAATGAAATTTATACTGTTTCCAATAAAAGAATTCAGGAAATCGTGGGCTTCTGAATCATTCCACAAATCTAAGGTTCAGACTCTGTGATTATAAATATGAGTCATTCATCCATCTCCTATGCTGCTGCCCGGCGGTTAAATAAGAACAGAAAGTCTACATAAAACAGATCATGTTTACAGCAAGCTGCTATTAGGCAGTAAGACATTGCCTGAACACACAGAGCATATCTGAACTCTGTTATGTGAAGTATTTAGAAATGGTTTAAAAAAAACTCTATTGACCTTTTTGACAAATTTGCGCTATTTTCCTTCTATTTTTAACACTTTGCTAGTTTTTAAAATCAGTTAATCAATTTGACAATGCTGATTTTGCAGGTCTTAAATATTTCCTATTCCCTTGCGTTGATTTTAATTAACTGAATACAATAAAATCCCCTTACTTATATACAGAGTGCGGAGCTGATGCAAAATGCTGTATAGTCAGAAGACGTCAAATACATCTTTGCATGGAGGTCCCAATGGTGATCTTAAGTTGCTCTTGATTCATGGGTAGGGAGGTGCAAAACAGCTCTTGGTTGTCTGAATCACAAGTAGTGTTGTGGCTTTTATACTGTATGGCATGCATGTATCTCTCTGTATTTATTGAGGGGTCATCCATGGTACTTGTGAGTTTTGAAACATTTGTGAGGTTGTTTCCATTCATACATCGCTGGGCAGCATTTATGAATGGGGGAGCATGGCCTGATGGTGGGGACCTGCGGGTAGCTAGCTAATGGAATGCATATGAAGTTTGGTTTTTAAGATTAGACTGCTCATTGAAGTGATGGTATGTGTCTTTCACATCGATGTGCAATTCAGTTGGAATCTTTTGCAGCTTGTGTTGGTGTAGAAGTCCTGATACTGCATTGAGTGGGGATGAAATGGGCAATATACTGACTTGGAGTCAGCTGTACCTTCTTCCATTTGTCTTTCTCTGGATTCATCCTTCTTTCAATCCAGGTGTCACTAAAAGGAGTGGAAGGGTTTTCAGCTTTGAGAGGGGGGCATCGTTTATGAATGTACATCTTGAGGGTGTTTGTTCATGCCTTACTATTATTTTTGTCCAGTAATTTTCTTAAAGTTGTTTACAGGAGTGTCGCCTTTCAGTTCCAGTGTGGGTGTTTTTTAAGAGCGTTCTGTGTGTTTCCATATCATATAGTTCATGTATGTTCGAGTGATATTCATCTGAATTTGTGCCAGGGGTGTGTAGTGGGCTGCACAGCACACCAATTTCCACGATGACTCTGCTGGTAAGTTTTTGAGGTGTTTTACTGAAGAATATAAGCTGTGTAATAGAGCCCATCAATCAGCATCAACCTTGCTCTGCGATCCGTCTCCAACTGCCAAAACCAGCAACCACAGTTCTAGAGCAGGAACACAGAACCTAAAGAATGCTTGGCTGATGCACCCAATAACTTTCCTATAACAGGTAATAGATTTAAGGTAACTGGCAACTGTATGTACCAAACATTGCTTACAAGAATACAACACCTCACCCCTTTACAAAGCACAAATAAAACATCCTTAACATGTTGCAAGTAAATACAGAGGATTTATACAGAAACATCATACAGGTAACAAGGTTTCGTAGACCTCCTACCACTTCTGGTAGAAAAGAAAGCATGGTCATCAGCTCCATCATCTTTATTCAAGTTTCCAACATTGCTGGGATCACTCACTTCCACACTTTGAGTCGAACTATAGCTCAAACCACTTGGTAAGAACTGTGAAGGACAGTTATCCTTTAATGAAACATTCACAGGAAGTAAAAAACAAAACATTCCTGGTTGTGTCGATTTTCTCATTACGACAACACTTTGAAAATCATCTAGATTAATCAAATTTCTTTTTGCCCACCATCGTTCCTCTTCCAATATATTAAATGAACGTGCAAGTTTAAACACTTTAACTGGACCATTAAAGTGAAATTCTACTTTTGATTTCCTAGGTCTCATGTCTTACAGCACAACCCTAGACCCCTCACATACTCCATTCTTATTTACAGATTTTGTGCCCTCATGATAGCTCTTCATTTTCTGTTGAGAGCCCTTCACTCTGGACTCCATTCTATCCAGCTCAATCATGTCTCCCAATTTACTGGAAGTTTTGTCATTTAACCAAGTTGGAATTCACCCTGTCTGAGACTGCCTTCCCCTTAAAGCAAAAGGTGAAACACCAGTAATGCTGTGAGGTGTGAAGCCCAAACTTCAATCTGAATTAACTTCGACATCTAGTCCGCATGTCAAAATTGTTTGAATTCCCTCTTTGAGCAACCTGTTAACTCTCTCAATAGCACCATTCTCCTGGGGACTATACAAAGCTATATTGCAATGCTTAATGCACTTATCTCTTAAGAATTATTCCAACTTCTGAGACACTAATAGAACCACATTATCAGTATCAAGTTCACTAGGGTATCCTTCCAAAGCGAATATTTTGTCCAAAAACTCTACAACTACTTGGGTAGCAGTTTCACAAACAAAATCATAATATATCTACTTTGAATAATAGTCATTCACCACTACTAAATATTTGGACATATTGGTAGTGTTACAATGGGTCCAGAGAAATCTTATGCTATCTTGCTCCATGGTCCCTCATGTAAAGGAGTAGGCATTAAAGGTGTTTCTTTCAATTTCCAATGTTTATTGGACATTATGCATTCATGGCATTTACTAATAAACTCATTGACATCTTTGTCTATGTATGGCCACCAAAAATAACATCTTAAGGTTTTCTTCGTGGCTGTGGATCCCAAAGGCCCTTATGAGCAAGGCTAATTATTTTAAGCCTTAAACTCTTTGCCTGCTTGCAACAAAATGCCTGATTCGATGGTAAGTTGAGCAGACATTCGACCAAAACAATACAACTCATCCTTATATTCTTTAAGTGGATTCCAACCCTCATGTACAAAATCCATGACTTTCCTCAAAACTACGTCCTCATCACAAGCTTTGTTTCATTCCTCTTCACTCACTGTTCCTTGGCACCTATTTAACATATCTATGCTAGCTACAACACACTAATTACCTAAAAATTCTTCATTTTGCGCCCCTTCCTACTTTGAAGCAGGAAGTCTAGATAAACAATCGGCACAAGCACTGATGTCTCCTGGTATGCATCTGACTTTGCAATTGTATTCTTGTAATTCTGAGAGAATTTGTATCAGCCTTGAAGAAGTAGCTGATGTACCTTTGTTGCCCAATAAATACATTAATTTAAGGGTTTGTGATCGGTACATAAAATAAAATATGTTCCCCAAACATAGGTTTACATTTTTCAACAGCACAGGCTAAGGCCTCTCTCTCAATAGTACTGTATCTTTTTTCCACTTCAGACAGCACATGAGATGCAAATGCAACCATTTATTCTACATTACCAATACGTTGGCACAAGATAGCGCCTTGACCCACTGCACTTGCATCAACTGTTATCACACACTTGTGATCATTATTGTAAGTTTTTAAAGCTGGTACCTTGGTCAAAACATCCTTCATTTCAACGAAACACTTTTTGTTCTACAGTGCCCCAAACTAATTTTTTTTTTTTTTCAGCATTTTTTTAAAGTTTGCTTTAGGGAAGCATGTCCTTCTACAAACTTTGAATAATAGTCGCTTAATCCAGGAAAGATTTCCACTCATCCTTGTTACAAGGAGCTGCCACTTCTCTTGAAGCCTTAATAAGATCCTTCATATCTTTAATACCCTCTGGCGTGATTCAGTGACCAAGATATTCAACACTATAAAACTTACATTTGTCCTTTGATACCATCATCCCATGTTAAGTACTGTATCCAAAATGCAATTATATTCACCAACTGTATTAGCAAATATAAGGATGTCGTCTTGAAATGCCTGCACCCCAGGTATATCTTTAAATAGTATGAACATGAGCTTTTGAAATACGCTTGCTGCCGATTGTAGACCAAACGGCAAGCGCAAGTGTTTATAAGCTCCAAATGGAATGATAAATATTGTGAGTAGCTGTGATTCCACTTTCAAAGGTATCTGGTGATAAGCCTCTCTGAGATCTATGGGCCCGATTCACAAAGGTAAAGTTAGACGAAAGTCTAACTTTACGACTTTCGGTATTCACAAAGGGCATTTACTACTTATAAATGCCCTTTGTGAATACTGAAAGTCATAAAGTTTGACTTTCGGTATTCACAAAGGGCATTTACGAGTAGTAAATGCCCTTTGTGAATACTGAAAGTCGTAAAGTTAGACTTTTGTCTTACTTTATCTTTGTGAATTAGGCCTTATTTTACTAAGTTACCTTTGTCCCTTCCAAAGTTGTTAATTGCTCATGAATTTTCGGCAGTGGATAGCAATCGACAATTATATTTTTGTTAAGCGAACGCACGTCTACACATAAGCGGGTTAGTCCATTTTTGCTTTAGCAATTACTACTGCACTCACCCATTCCGATGCATTCACAGGTTCCATAACCTTATCTAAGCACAATTGATCTAGATGTTTTCTTAGATATTCTCTCACATATAAGGGAACATCACACACTTTATGTTTCACAGGCACAGCATTCTGTTTAAAAATATTTTTATGCTTGAATCCTCTCACTGTGCCAATTTCATCTGAAAAAACTGTAGGATATTTGCATATCATTTTATCAGTACCCTCAGTTTTCTGTTCCACTAGCATAACAGGAACATTAGTACCAGGTCTTAGCACAATCTCTAGTCTTCCTTGATCTATCCAACCCATGATATCCATGCCATTAACCACCACATAAATCTTGGTAAAAATCATTCTACCCCTGAAGTGCAAAACTTACTCAAAAAATCCAATTGTTTCAATTTCTGACTTCCCATATGCTACAGCTCTAATGTCTGCTTTTTTGTATCACACCATTCCAGAGCGACTTGAACGTTTTTTCTGACAACATAGTCACTGGTGAACCAGAATCCACCAGAATCCTTACTCCAAACATGCAAATTTTGACCATTCAAAGAGGTTCATTTTTACTGGCTACCACCCTTGCATCTTGACCAAGACCATTCTTACTGACTTCCACCATTGCATCTTGATCAAACCCAGCAGTCACAATTGAATTGTCATGATAATCACATTTTCCACAACTTGTGGAATATACTGTTCAATATGCTGTTCAATCTCACTGTAACTGCAATTTCCTCAATTTTGCAAATTCGCATAAAGTGACCAATTTTTTGGCATTTGTTGCATTTTTTTCAGTGTGCATTATAATTCAAACTATTCCCCACATAGCTATTAGCTCCACACCTATAACATGCATTCGTTATGAGTACTCTATTATTCTTCTGGTTATCCTGTACTCTTTTTACAGCATTTACATTCATATTTTCTGAATTCCCTGATGCACCAGATAACACTTTTACAGATCCTGCAGTATGTTCAATGCCCTTAGCTCTTTCGCTGTTTTCTCTAAAGTAGAGTTGGTGCAAAATAGAAGATGCTCCTGAACCTTCTTGGATTGCCAATTCAAGACAATCTGATCCCTTAAAAACTGATCTTTGGCATTCTCAAAGTTACATGAGCTGGCTAAAATTCTGAGAGCTTCCACATTTTGCTCTATATTTTCTCTTGGAGCTTGTTTTCTTGAATAAAAAATGAATCTTTCTAGAACAATGCTCGGCTCTTCATAAAAATGCAATGCAAATCTCTTCTCCGCCTCAATAAATATATTCCACTTGCCAGCATCCCCTGACTCTTCTCTGGAAGGTTGGATTTCTGGTAAATTGTCAACTATTGTTTGACTTTCAGTGCCAAGACAATTATATAGCAAAGCAAACTTCCTGACTCGACTGCAACCCATGTCATCAATGGCTACTTGGTAACTTTTGGATACATGAACCCAATGTTTCCATTCAAGTCTAGGTTTGCTAGGATAATCCCCAAAAATGTGTAGGTTGTTGCACATCGCCCCCGCCTGACAGGGCAAACAACTTTCCTGTGATGTATGTGCAAAAGTACTGTAACTCTTAGAAGAAATTATAATAGGACACTCAAAGTGCTATTTTTAAACTTGCCACACACACAAAGCGTTATTTTTAATATTGCAGCTTATATTAAATATTTCTACTGAATATAACAGTATCCGGAACTTCCCGGTCAGGTTATATTCACTCGTAAAATATCCAAATAACGAGTTTGCAACAGTGTGTCTGGTCTTGCCATGCCTCAAAATGGGCGCACGTTACTTATGTATGCATATGTATACAATGGTGCTCTGTGGTACGTGATACCCAATAAAAAAGGGCCGTACACAGAGCGTTTGCAGCCTGACTGCACGCATTACGCTCACCTGTCTGCTGCGTCAGCTCCGTGTTGAGCTCCGGCTTCACCAATGCCTGCGAAATGAATTCTGGGTCCGACAGACTCAATCCTGTTTTTGGCATGTCCTCTTGCCGCTGGCAACGAGCTCATCACCACCTTGAAGCTTGTTAATAATCTCTCCAAGCTGCTGTCGATGAGGTAGTCTGTGCTCTCTCCAAGCCTTCACCAACTCATCACCAATAGGTAGCGGGTCGCACAGCACACCAATTACTACGATGACTCTGTTGGTAAGTTTTAAAGGTGTTTTAATGAAGAATATAAGCTGTGTAATTGAGCCCATCAACCAGCATCTGCCTTGCTCTGCGATTCATCACCAACTGCCTAAACTGGCAACCATAGTTTTAGAGCAGGAACGCAGAACCTAGAGAATGCTTGGATGATGCACCCCAGTACCGTTCTAATAACAGATAATACATTTAAGGTAACTGGCAACTGTATGTATCAAACATTAATTACCACAATACAACAGGGTGCTAAGTCCGTTGTCCCCAGATCCTGAGTATTCTTTTGGCTACTGTCTCTGGGTGTTTAAGTCTTATTTGGGGTTAGTAGGTGATGTTCCCTCTGGCCTGAGCCCCCTTCAGGCCAAGTCTGATGTTAGTTCCCATATTCTCATTTCGTTTTTTATGCCTGGTATCTTTTTTCCTAAATCACAATGTGTGTCCTCTACTGAATGAATGCTATCAATTCTTTCAACATGTGGCCATATGCAGGCTTCATGTTGTGTGTTTGGATTTGTGACTGGGGTGCTCATTTTATTACTATCTTGGAACTGTAGAGGGTGGTTATCATTTTCGTTGTAGCCTTGTGTTTGTGTCTGCACGTTATTTGTAATTTGTAGTTTGATGTCTGTTTTAATATGATTCATGGTGCTAGGGACATAACTGGGCACCAATACCGATTTTTGGTCTGAAGGGTGTCGGAGTGCTGTTTTGTAAAGTATTCCAAGATGTGTGTTCAATAATGTGTTGATGCGCCATAAGTGCTGGACTATGTTGCTCTGTTTGATATCTTTGCATGTCCTTATGTTGTATACTTTGTCCAACTTGTATTTGCTTGATTGACCCAAGTCTGGCTTTTGTCCTTATAATAGTTTCTGATGGTCTTGCACTCTGTGGACCCGATGACGATTGGATGCAGGGAAGGTATAAACCCCACAAGTAAATGTTGATGCTGCAGGGTGGAATATTTACCAGGTGTGGTAACTGTCTCTCATTTCAAGTTTTCCTTAACAAAAAGAGAAATGAATTGCAAAATGGTGTTTTCTTCATCAAATTCTGTATGTCTCGATATTTGTCAGGCCTTTTTCTTACTTGGGAAAATTCCTGGGGGAGGGATGGGTGTTAATGTTTATCACACAACTCAGAATCAAGCCTGGCCATAGTTCGCGGAGTTTTGCTACACGGAACTCCGCGAAGTGACAAAAAAACTCTGCGGAGTTCCGCAAGTGGCAGAGTGCAGTGCGAACTGCTGTTCGCGCTGGTCTTCCTGCCGCACGGGTAGAAATTCTACCCGAGCAGCAGCTCGCGAAATTACCGTTCACGAGTGCGAGTGGGGACAAAACTCTGCTGCACTACCCGAAGCGGAGTTTTCTGCACTCTGTGAGCTCCGTGGAGCGCAGAAAACTCCTTCAACTCCGCGAACGGAGCAGAGTTCACCGACCAGGTCTACTCAGAATTCCAATCCTGAGCAAACAGGGGTTTCGGTAGGGATCAGAATTTAATTGCTCAATTGAAATCACATCCAGGTCACAAATTTCATCAAAGGGTCCCTAATGACTGAACATTTCCCAATTGTATGTGTGTTTTTGATTGAATATACTATGCTGTCTTCTGAATTATTATTTCTGGGTGTCATGGAGCCTGTGGCTGAAGCTCTGCTCTCATTTTCTGAGCAACTTGCATAGCTCTTGACTGCTAATGAGACATCAGGTGCATAACACACCCCTTCTGGTTGGCTGCCACATACTCTGGATATCCTCAGAGGTGCAATTCAGTTCACTCTCCTACAATGTTGTTTCTCTGAAATATTCCAATGCTTAGTAGCTCATTTGCCAATTATTCATCTCATGCCTTCAATTAAGAGTTTCAGACCTTAAAGCCAATTTGGCACTCTTCTCAGCATCTTAACAGGGACAATTACTTAATCAGGACTGCAAGCGATTGAAGCCTCCTCTCCACGCCCAGTTGTGATCACACCACTTTCACTTCCTCCTTTATTAACTGAATTATACAGTGATGTTAAAGCAGTAGCAGATTATTCCCCAGGCAAAGGAATATGGGAAGTTATCCATAAGAATTAACTTTGCAATGTTGAAGAAGAGCAACTGGCAGGCAAAACATATAAAGTGCTGAAAAGCAAGATTGCAAGCCAATAAGAATTGCTTTCAAAATTATATGCCCATCGTTTAAAAAAAGGAACAGAACTGAAAAATTTGGGCATCCTGGAGATATTAAGGAAAAAAGTCTGTGACACATGAGTATAAAATGTATCCGATGTAAGTGTGTTTGCAGGTAAGATCTGTTCACAGTGTTTATGTATCTAGGCAGTCAAGAAATCAGCTACACTGAAGGAGGACAAAATGACTGTGCAATTCTCTTCAGGGAAACTGCGCTGCCGATACAATATGAAAACAAAGACGCGGTACTAACCGCTTACCATGCAGCGTGCAAAGGAATCGGGCAGCTGCAGGAAGCCTTCCGACCGCGAACCACGTTTCCAAAGGTGCAGGAACGCTATGCCACCAAGGAGGGAAGCCATCCTCCAACACCGCCGCGGAGCGCCATCAGCCAGCCACCATCTTCTTTGCCACCCCATAAAATTTCAATTTTGACTGGGTTGTAATCGACATACATCATGAATATTCCACTCCGATTGATGGGCATCACAGGTATGGTGGCCTGCTAGGGTCAGCCGATCACCGTCTCTGTGATCGCCTTTAAATCTATATATTTTTATAATGCAGCTTGTTTTCATTAAAAGAAACAGTGCCATATTAAAAAAAGCTTACTTTTTTTACAGTTTGAAAGTTGGCAGTGCTCCCCTGGACTACTGCCTATTCTCCAATGGTCTTTTTTTTATTTTTACATTCACGGAGCTAAAGCCCTTTTACAAATGAGTTGCCACCCCAACCTGGGAGTCTGTAACTTTTTAATATTTTGTGACGGGAACATAGAAGCAAAACTTTGTCCTCACCTACCCTGAAGTTCCAGTTGGCTGTTCCATCTTCCTCCTGTGGCCTCGCCACCCTCCACCATTGTTTATGTTTTTGGTATGTCATTTCCTTTAGCTTATCTATCAATTGTATGTATTTTCTTCTCACTTTCTTTTTCTTCTCTATTCTCCCTTCTCTTTTCATATTACTATCTTCTTTTCTTATTCTCTTCTATGTGTGTTCTAGATAATTTCTTGGTATGATATTGTACCTTTGAGATTATATTATGTATATAATTTACCTTTTAACATTTGTTGAATGACATTACATGTTATTTTTTGGAATGTTAAAGGTTTGGGTTCGCCCATAAAAAGACAAAGAGTGCTTACCCATTTGTCTAACCTTAAATCTGATATTGTGTTTCTACAACAAACCCATATTGTTGCACCAGAAGTTTTAAAACTCAAGCGGCAGTGGGTAGGGTCTGTGTTTTGCTCTCCTGGTTTGGGCAAAAGGAAAGGAGTCATTAATCTTTGAATAAAGAAACAGTATCCTTTGGACCCGATATCACACTTATAATATTCGACCAGTCAATATATTCCATTCAAGCCAATACTTCTTCACTCTTATCTCACATACACACTTGAGGGAATATTGCCATATAACTACCACAGAGAGTCATGAACCATAAAATATACAAAGATGTACAAAGATATATAAATCGATTTATTATAAAAACCAGTGTATCTAAAAAGACGTTTAAGAAACTCAAGGGCAATAAAACCCTATACTATATGAACACAATACATTGCATGGTAAATAGACAGAAATCACAAAGGTTTCAGAGCAAATAATCACATGTTAAAATACAATCCATTTAAAAAAAAACAAAGATAAAACAAATTAAAGAGAGTACATAGCACAGACAGGTTCAATTTATCATTAGTTTTTTACACATCTGTTTTACACCAATATTTAAGGCAAAGATCCTGGTATGTGTTACTCATAGACCTCCGCCTTTCTAACAGATTGTGTATTAAGATGAGCGTCGACGCGTTTCGATGGATGAAAAATTTTTAAACCATCTTTTTCAAGACCGAACCAATTTGACTCTCCTTTAATAAAACGAATTTTTCTCAAATAAACAATATCAATTTAACCACCACCTGTGTGATAAAAAAACAGATGTCAATCATTTGATCCCAGAAGGAAACTGCCACTACATCAACATAAACATATTATAAAATAAATTACAAACAAACAAAGATCCATATTCATATTAAAATTAGACCTCCACACATTTTTTATCAGCTTGTCATATCTATTTTCATATTTACATCTCTACAATATTATCTACAATGTTCAATAGATATCCCACATACATCCCTAAACCATATCATAGATCAATTGTAAGACATGAATCAATGTTGAAACATGGAAAGAAACAAACACTCAATTGGAATTTGCATGGCGACCCTCTCTTTCTCACCACACTCACACTCCAAATAATGTGTTCTTATTAAAATAGAAACACTAACTACACAGGCATTTCCCATACCAATGTCTCCACATATTCTTCTTTTAACCAGAACCTCACAAGGTAAAAAGTGGGAAATACAACAATTATCTCACCTCCCATAGGTAGTACTAATCGTATCAAGAAAGTACTAGACGGATATAATGTGATGTAATATCTTTACTTGTCTTCACTATTCCGTTCTCAATTAGTGAAAATAAATCTGTAAAAATACAGTAGTATACTAGTATTAGTCTCCACCTATAGTGTGTTTAATTAAATAGATGAGAAAATTGCACTTACTGAACATAAAAACTCACCTGAATTAAAAACTAATTTCCCAACATCCTAAATTGATGCCATATTTTGAAGCTAAAAATGGTTTTGTAGTCTTCCAAACAGGTCTATAGCACACCTAGAAAAGAGACGTAATAATTCCATGTTTCAATAAATTTATATAAGACTTCACCTAGTTAAATTTTGAACTTGGAGATCTTCTATATTTATTTTTACCGTTTATAAGACCTCCGCCACAGGTAATATATTGATGTATCGATGGTTCTCAAGAAAGCTCCTTAAAAATGGAAGCAGAATTACTGCTGTCAATGGGCGAATTATTTCAATTTGTCGTCCTCTATAACTCCCTCTTTAACATTAGGGTCTGTAAAAAGTAAATTGTGTGCATTGATTATTGCCAAATATTTAAATCCACTCTACTCATAATTATCGCAGAAAGCCATACAACCTAAATTAAAACTTAATAAGTCCACTCTTCCTACTCTCGTAGTCTCTTTCATGTATGGCACACAAATGTGTCAAAAATATCACCCCCTTCACTATCGATTAGCACTTCAAAGTTTAACAGAGGGACTGTTTTGCACTAGTTTAAGAGCAGAACCCACCGTTACTCCAGAGTATATAAAAAACTTCAAGAGGAGATAGTGCTCATAAGAATACTCTCCATATCACCCCAGACTAACGATTATCCGGAAGAGCTAAACAGAATATACCTAAACATAATGGGCCCGCTCTTCCAGCTCTCGTAATGAGCATATTTAAACATGCCCAAAATAACTGTCCCTTCATAGCTTTTTATCATTTCTAGCGAACTAAGTGACTATATGCACTAATTTAATAACAAAGGCCACCCGTAACCACCGAGTATGCCTACAACTACCTACTCTATGCTGCCAAACGTAAGTAAGGCCATAAGCGGTGTGCCATTTTACTTACAGTTAGCGCGGTTGTCATCACATGCGGTCCTCGTCCTTCAGCGGTTAGTTGGCCAATACTAACCGCTCGGTGGTATACTTTTATACCCGGGGCCGCGCCTATGTTAATCTTCACCTGACTCCAATAACTAGAATCACCCTCTCCATTCTTGGCCATGCGCGGACTGACCCCTCTATTACTTCCGGTTCTATCGGAAGGTACGCATCTAAATGAAATGGTATGGGAACCCGGCGCCATATTGGAATGATTAAAAGGCTACACGGCTATTACTATATAAGTGAATATAAACGGCAATAATATTCACATTTGTCTGATCCATAAGTACTTTATAAATGTCATTCTTATCTAGGATCCGGACCCATAAAAATAAGAATACTAATAAAATTACTAATATGAAACTCTCTTTCCTACATATAAAGGTAGACCACTCATTGAGTTTCACACTCTAAAATTTATTTCAAAGTTTATTTTTAGTTTTCAACAGATCCTGTCTTCTTAGTACCAATCAAGTCTCATACGTATCCTAACACATGAGCTAAAAACCTAATATAAAAAGATACTAACTGCACCATCTCAGTAATAAATCATCACATTGAATACCATTAAAGTGAATCCCAAGCATCCTATATAGAAACTATATTAAGCCCACTCCCTATCAGTGCTAACTCTCAAGGACAACTCATAAAAGCAGAATAGAAGCCCGAATAAGAATGAAAATTTTCTTCAGGCAATAAATGACATCCAATCCTCTCTAGAGTTAAGACCCTTATTTACGGTATCTAATTTGCATATATACCATTGTTCTCTCATTTTTCTGAGCTTGTCCACATTACCCCTTCTCCTGTTATATTTCACTTTTTCTAATACGAACCACCAAAAGTCTTCGCACTTGTGATTGTACTGAATAAAATGTGCTGTCAATGGTGCATTATCTTTTGCGTTCGTATAGCGGATTTATGTTCTATTAGTCTCAGCCGCAACTCCCGACCAGTCTCGCCCACGTAGCCTAGGCCGCATGGGCAGACCAGAAGGTAAACTACGTTTTTGGTCCTGCAGTTTGTAAGATCTTTGGAAGAAAAGGTTAAGTGCCTGTAAGAGACCTTTTTATCAACTCTACATTGTGCACAAACTGCACAAGAACCACATTTGTTGTTCCCTATTGCTTTAGTCTGGAATAACGTGGTTTGAATATTTTCTTCAATGTCTCTATAGGTATGAACGAGCGCATTTCGGAGATTGGCATTCCGCTTAAATGCAAAAAGAGGTTTCTCTAGTGGCTTTTCCCTATCGCTGTTAATAATTTTCCAATTTCTATTTATTATATTTTTAACTTGGTTACTTATTGATGAAAATTTACTTACAAACACTACTTTCTCTGTAGCCATATTCTTGTTTTTTTGTCTATTCATATCCAGCATAGCTTCTCTGTTATAAAATCTCGCCCTTTTGAAAGAATTACTAACCAACTTTTTAGGGTAACCCCTATCACTTAGTTTTTTCTTAAGATCTTCAGCATGGACATAAAAGTCATCATTAATCTTTGCCATAAAAAATTCAATGTCACCGTTCTTTCTCAGGTAGCAGATAACGACGGTCATTATTGTACATTATAACATTTACAATGTTCCTATCTCTTAGTTTAATGTTTATGCACCTACCAAAATTGACAATGGCTTTTGGCCAGCTATTTCTGTTAAATTGATGTCTATCCCTACACAATATATAATTTATGGTGGTGACTGAAATTTAGTTTTTGACCCATATATAGATCGTACCTCTAAAGTAACTTTTGTTCCATATTTAATGCATCAGCAATTTACCACACTAATAGACCAAAGATCTCTTGTCGACTCTTGGAGATTATGTAACCAACAGTTATGAGAGTATACTTTTTTCACTCCTATGCACTTCTCTCAATCTCATATTGATTATTTGTTTGGCTCTAAATCATTTATTTGTGAAACGTGACCAAGGAGACTCCCTGGAGTAAGCAGGAAAAGAATTTATCAAGCCTTACATATTGACGTGCTCCAGGAGTCAGGTTGGAAGATTTTTCTCACTCGCCTATATAGAAGGGGGTGTTTTAATCGAAGCTGTGTGCACAACAATCGCACTATTTTCTATATCTAATAAAAACAAAGAATAACAGGCACGAAGGGATAAAGAAAATAGGAGACTAAGGATAAAATAAAGAATCCGGATCCACATTACTGAAGTGTGTATCTCGAAATTGTACAGAGAAGCTTTTCCTTCCCGAGTGCTGCGGCACCAGTTTTTATCTTTATCAATGTGTAACTTGGATAAGGGAAGATAACGGTTAGTCCTGAGGAAGGTGGTTACATTCAGACAACTTCACCGAAACGCGTAGACGCAGCAAATTTATGTTAAATTTGAAAAGAGACAGCAAGAACGAAAAAGACAGGGAATTTCTTCCCCTGCTGGGTGCTGTTTACATTAGTGTTCCAATTAACAGTTGCAAGACAAATTATATTGTCTGGTAGTTTCCTGTCCAGTGGGGTGGTTTATTTTGCAATTGATATGTATAGGAGAATCTAGGTTTTAAATGTTTAAGAATTTGTGTGTATTTGTATACATGATTGGTTTTGTTGATATTCAAAATGTCTAATTATTTGTGATGTCTAATTATTTGTGATGTTTAATTATTTGTGATGATTTGTATTTGTATTATACATTTTTACCGATTTGAGTTTCTGATCTATTAAATACGCTCAATAGTGCTTATATACTCTTATTAGAGTCTCTTAGTTTAATCTTGGGGGAACATTGATGCATCAGATGGTGATTGGCATGAGTGAGGAGTAAATGACCAAGTGTGCAAAAGGAGTTCCAGAGGGAAAATTCTGGTTTTAACTCTAAATCATTAACACAGCACATTATACATGCAGATATTGGCTCTATATTGAATTCTGACCATGCCCCTATAATTTTGGACTCAGAATTATGCCTTCCTAACACGGATAATAGAAGATGGCGCTTCAATACATCCGTACTAATTGATCCAATCTTTACTTCTACTTTTGAACACTTTATTGCTGAATGTTTTACTCTTAATTTGATCTCTGATCTTCCTTTTCATGTAGTATGGGATGCATTTAATGCTTTAGCTAAATATTTTATTATATCTTACTTTAAAAAAAAAAAGAAATTAAACTTTCAAAAATCACTTGACACCCTTAAACACATTATTAGAAACTTGTTATAATACTACAAGTTCTAAACCTGACCTAGATAAACTTATTACAGAAACTTTTAAATATAATAAGCTCTCCACAGAGATCGCTACTTCTTACCTTCTTAGAGGCAGTGCCCGTTATTATGGTGGTCAAAACAAGGCAGGTAAATTGCTTGCCACATATCTTAAAATCAAAAAGAACGTACCAAAATTGATTGTATTCTGAAACAGATTCCTCCTCTGTATTTTAAGATGCAGAAATTTAGGATGAATTTAAAACATAGTATTCTACTATACTATACCTCTAAATTCGATTCAAATTCTGCTGACATACAGCATTATATTTCATTGATTCAGAAGATTGGGTAAAGACTTCTCTCTAAAATCTATTTCTCATGCATTAAAAGTGATTAAGACTGACAAAGCTCCAGGACCAGATGGCTTTCATGTAGATTTTTATTACAATTTTCTAAACTCTTCTGAAACTTCATCTTTTATTTTTCATTTTATTTCATCTAAAGCTTCTTGTGGCACTTTTCATTCCTAAAGATGGTAAGTATCCAAATTTCTTTAAGAACTACAGACCAATTTCTTTAGTTAATTCGGACTATAAAATATTTGCTCAAATTCTTGCTCTCTGATTAGATCCACTTTTACCATCACTTATTGGCAAAGAACAGTCAGGTGTTATTAAGGGAAGAGGTATTTCTGCTAATACTAGACTCTTCTTCAGCATATTGAATAAATCTAACAAATATTCCCACTCATTGGCAGCTATCTCCCTTGATGCAGAAAAAGCTTTTGATCGTTTGGAATGGTCTTTTATTTTTCATGCGCTTTCCTGGTTCGGCTTTAGTCCCAAATTTATTTCCTTTATCTCCCTATTAAATACAGCTCCAACTGCTTTTATTTTTGCTAATGGTCTTATTTCCCTTTCACTCTCTTTAAAGAGAGGTGTTCGGCAAGGTTGCCCTTTATCTCCTCTTCTTTTTATTCTCGCGTTGGAACCTTTTCTTACAAAAATTAGGCAAAACGCGAATATCCTTGGTTTTCAATATGGAAATTCACATACTAAATTGAGTGTTTATGCTGACGATATTCTCTTATCTAAACCTGAATCTTTTCTTCCTGCCTTTCTTGAGGAAGTTAAATCTTTTTCAACACTCTGTGGTTACAAGTTAAATAATGACAAATGTGAAATCCTTCCTCTCAATGTTTTATGCTATAAGCAAGATTTCTTTCTTTCTAACTTTCCTTGGAAACCCCACAAAAACTTAAATATTTAGAAATTTGGTTTGCACTGTCCATTAAACAAGCTTCAACATTAAATATGAATGCAGTTCTTGCTGTTTTGGCCGCTTCAACTGCTAAATGGCACCCTCTTTATTTATCTGATGGGGTAGACTTGACACTATCAAAATGATGCTTGCACCTATTGTTTTCTACACCATTTCTGCTATTCCCTTCACTATTCCTGCTTACTTTTTCACAAAAATGTATTCTATACTATCTTCTTTTTTATGGAGTCATAAGAAGCCTCGTATGTCCCTCAAATGCAGTAAGCTTCATGGAGGCGTAAATTTTCCTGATTTCCAGTCTTATCATGCTGCGTTTCACCTTAAGCAGGTTTCTAGGTGCTTATTCAATTCATCTTTAGGTTCTTCTCCCCTTTGGAAAGATATTGAACTTTCCCTCCTTTCTCCCTTTTCATTTCAAGAATTTCTTACATTTACCCATAAAACTTGTTATCTGCTATCTCCTATTCATAACACTACTTATAAGCTTCTGAAACCTATATTCTTTTCACATCTTTCTGAAACTGATCGATTTCTTCAATCTGGCATAATAATCTTATAGAATTCAATAAACCTATTTTTTGGAAATCCTGGAGAGATAAGGGTTTACTTTGGGTACATCAACTTCGTTCAAATGATTCTTTTCAAACATTCTCAGCAGCACAACTACTATATAACTTTCCACAATCATATTAAAACAAATATGCATCTATGATCCAAATTGTTTCTACCACCCTATCTTCCTTATCATCAAATACTCCTTCTGTGTTGCCACAAACACATTCTCCCTATATTAGCCACTTACCCAAATGCCCACACAATCTATAAATTACTTAATAAATGTCTAGAACATAGGGCTAAAACAGACATTGAATTAGAGTGGGAGCAAGATTTCAGACTTCATGGTCTATTACACTTTCAGACAAACTATGGTTAAAACATTGCAAAACATCAAAATCGGCCAGAACGACACAAACTTTCTTTTTCCTATATAACAGACTCATGATCACTCCATATACCTTACATAAAATTAATTCAGAGGTTTTGGCACATTGCTGGTCTTGTGATGCTACATCTGCTAATTTATATCACATTCTTTTTTCTTGTCCTAATACCCACCAATTGTGGTTAAATGTTTGTCTCAAGTTAATATTATTTTTCATACAAATTTTCAATTTTCTCCTACAAATATTTTTCTGGGAATCCTTTCAGACCATTAGTCCACCCTTGCATGTAATACTGCTATAGCAGACTTATTAATAGCAGTTGCCTTTCAACAAATTACAAATAATTGGAAGCAGTCCTCACAACTTTCATTTCAAGCTTGGTGGTATAGTGTCTGTTACAATCATCGATTAGACCGAGCGCATGTCTCCCCATAGGATATGGTCTCCTGTAACTGTATTTTTAAATAATTCTGCTAGTAATTGTGCTCGTCATCACCCATTATTTGAAGTTCCCAAACCACCCTGAAATGTTTACACCATTATCATTTTGCTCATTTAATTTTATGTGTCTCTATATTGAGGTCATTTTATTGATAATCTGAGATGTTATGCTTTTTCTATTTTTGCTCTTTGTTCTTTCTCTTACTTTTCCAATGTATATTATTAATATATAATTGCTCTCTTTTCCTCTTTTATTTCCATTTAGATACATTATAATGTTTTTATATGCAACGGGTTCAGTATATCAGCAATTTTATATTCATACTTGTTCTATTTTTGTCCATATAATTTTCAAGGTAGTTGTATGCAATATGTTGCATCCTTCTTTAATAAACTTAATTTCAAAACTTTAAAAAAGGAAATGTTATGAATTGACCTATATAGATCAATTGTTATAATTCTATACTGGTCATAAAAATATTGGCCTTAATTACGTCCAGTTTTTTGGAACCAGTATTTTGTTAATCTGGTCATAGATATTATAAACAACGTTTTACGCCCGAATTGTTTTCCTAAGTTCCTGCAAAACACCCTCCTCTCGCAAACATTCTCAATTCAGATGTTTTAAACTTTTTCTCTGTTGAAATAATTTCGCTTGAAAAACAAATAATTCAAATTAAAGCAGCCTGAAAAGGGATCTTTACATTTATTTCCTCGAGTAATTGAAATTGAATGGATATTTTGTTTAAAAATAAGTGTTTTTCTTTGCTAGAAGCAAGTGCTTGCACTTTCTTTCCATAATGCTTACTTTCCCTTCTCTCGTTCGTTTTCCCCCAACCTTCTACTCCCTCGCCTTCTCTTCCATTTTTTGTGCCTCTGTTTGCTGGATCTTGTTCTCAGCCTGTGAGTTCCTCTTTTACAGCTCTTTCCCCAGAACCATGCTTCTGTCAGTCCCTTTCTCCTCATCTGATTTTCTGTAATTATTCTATTATGTGCAGTGGCATAGCACTGCATAACACGGGTGCCAAGGGCCCTTATGCAAGCAGGACAATGGGCTACATGTCCCCTGGTTTAGCAGAAAAACACAGCAATTATTGTGATGCAGTAAGCCCTTCAACTGCCTATGCCTAGGTGCTATTGCACCTGTTACACTATTTATAGCTGCACTCTAATATGTATGGTATTGAGCCAATAGTGCCAACATTTCTGTACGTCTCCACCGACCACAAACCGCTTCTTTGAAAACATTCAAAACTATCTCTTTTTGACTTTTTTTATATAATGAAATATTTCTGAAGACAATAACCTCTAGTTATAAATTAAAATAGTCACCCCAATAATAGTATGTGCATTTTGATAAATAACATTAAATGATTTAGCGAATTAGTCATGTTCATTTGTGATTGAATAGGGTAGTTTGTAAGCCTTGCTTCCATAAGGAGTCTCATGAATGGTTTGATGAAAAAGGCAGCCAATAGCACTTAAATTAAACTATAGTGAGGCTTCTGTCCACATTAGTAGCTACTTGTCAATATCCCATAATAAAACCACCATGTTATACCTACTTTACACTTCAACCCTTCTGGGTACTTCTTTCCCACTGCACTTCAACCAACTAATATTTGGTTCTACTCATTCCTTCTTTAAATTCATCCCTGGCTCTCATTCATACCCGGTTTCTCACACTAATTCATTTATTCCTGTTGCCTCAGCACCCCCTCCTCTTTATTTCTCAATAATCTCTGAAAAACATCCATTACTCCCTAAGACCTAATTCTAGAGATACCATTTATGTCCCAGCCTTTTCTCCCTCTCTACCCTCATTTCATTGCTTCCACTCAATCTCATTCCTGTCCACCTACCTATTCCTCATTCTTAGTCCCATCTTTACTCACTCACACAAAATGGCCATCGCCATTATATTGCTTTGCCTCAGTCTTTCCATTGACTCTCTCTCCACATCCTGCATTACATCTTTATTGCACACTCCTAAACGCACTCTAAACTTCCATGACTCTAACTCCTAGGCCCTTTGTTTGAGCTTCCTGACTTCCTTCCAGTTATAAAAGGGGTTTCTGATTGGCTAGGGTATGCACCCAAGTAAGGCAGAACCCACCAGACTAGTCCGGGCAAGGGAGTTACACTCTGAAGATAACCCCTGCTTACCCCCTTGGTAGCTTCGCAGAGCAGTCAGTCTTATCCCAGAGGCAATGTGTAAAGCTTTTGTACAACACACACACACACACCAGTGATGCACTAGGCACACCACAAAAGTGGTGGGTTCTGCCTGGCTTAGGTGCATACCCTAGCCAACCAGAGACCATATTTCTAACATTGGTGGTCAGCGGTGAGGATAGGACTCGCGTTTGCGCAGTACCACAGTGACGCATTATTGCACTACAAACTCTGCATTTAGACAATCGCATGTTTTGGTTTTCTCCTGATTTTCTCTCATTAGTCATTTTTTATTGTGTACTCCTGTTTCAGCTCTTACTCCTAGAAATCTTACTGGTGCACTGTTAGTTGTTTACCTTGCCAGAATGGGGTTAGTTTATAATGAAGATTACCTATGGGAGTACACGGAGGAGGAGGAGGCAAAGGGTCTCTGCAGAGAAAGGGGGCTACCGGTTGTGGGCAATTTTCACAGAGCTCTGTTCCACTTTGAATTGAACCACAGGAAAGCAGCCTTCAGAGAGATCAGGGAGGACTCGGAGTGGGAGGGTTCCCCATCCGCATACCAAGAGGGTGGTGGTTCTGAGGCAGACCTTGAAGAGTCAACAGGGGGGGAAGAAATTACTGGGCAGGGACACCAGTAGGTAGAGAGGACCCCGTGGAGAGGCAATCCCTTGCTGGGTCTAGTGCCAGGAGTAGTGTCATCTCCCTTTCTCTGTCCCCAGAGGAGTTGGCGGACAGGAGGGAAGAAAGGGAGCACCAGCTGGCATTGGAAAGGCTCATATTGGAGCATGCAAGGGAGGTAGCGCAGCTGGTTTTGGAGAAGATAAAGGCTGATGTGGAGAGAGCTTTAGTTCAGGAGAGGATGGCAGAGGCAGAGCGGGCCTTCGCCAGAGAGAAACTAGTTCTTGAGGCTAGGTTGTGCCCCGAGCGTAGTTTCAGTGGTCTGGATTCACCAGTGAGGGTGGAATCCAGTGGTGGCAGCAATGTTATGTCCAGTGTAGAAACTTCCACTCCCAGATCCCAGAGCATGGTACCTAGTTCCCAGGAAGAGGGTGCCACACCTGAAGGGTATAGGTTGAGGTCCAGGGGCAGTAGGAAACTGTCTCACCAGTCTTGAGAAATTTGGTTTCTGGTTGGCTAGGGTATGCACCTAAGCCAGGCAGAACCCACCACTCTAGTCAGGGTAAGGGAGTTGCACACCGAAGATAACCCCTGCTCACCCCCTTGGTAGCTTGGCAGAGCAGTCAGGCTTATCCCAGAGGCAATGTGTAAAGCATTTGCGCAACACACTCCCTCATCAGCGACTCACTAGGCACACCACAAAAAGAGAATCCACACAAGGTTATATAAAAACATCCTTTGTATTATTCATAAGAACACATTAGATCACAATCACATATATCACTGTGCCACTAGGCACTTGTCATGACGTCATATAGATTACACAAATCACCTTGCCAACCGGGCAAGTGTCATAACAACCCCAGCAGTGCACTGCAGTAACTACTGGTAGAGTGCACACATCATAGAAGTATCATTACTGGCAATGTAACACCACATATATATTCACATCAGGGCATAGCATATACGAATGACCAGCATCACATGACCATCACATGACCAACAGTAAGAGCGGCACCTGTGCTCCTACGACATGGTAAGCCGTAGCTGTCTTTCCCTTCGTAGGGTCCTGATCTAACTGCCCGTCTACACCATGGAATGCGGTAATTCAGGAGGGTTCCTTCCCACTTGAGGATCTCCAATGCTACTCCTCTTTCCCAAAGAGAAGTGGGGGCCTCTGTCGAGGTTTCCCCTTTATGCCCCAAGAAGTGAGTGGCAACTGCCCATGACATGGGGCGCAGCTGCCAATAACACTGGAGAGGGGCCCGGCCACTACTTCAGGCCAACGGGGCCTGCCGTGCCCCCCTCCCCATATGCCAGCAATCTTCAGGCTCCCCCCCAACAGGAGGCAAAAGCCCGCAGCAGCCCGTGTTCGGGCTGTGCAGCGGTGCGTGCCTCCAAGGAAGAGGTGGGGGAAGACTCACCAGTCCCCGGCTGGGAACACAGTTCTCTGGTCGTGGCGTTGTCCTGGGCGCCGACCTCCTGGCTGAAGCCGGCACACGGCCGCCCTCCTCTTCCACGAGGGGTGGTTGTACGGAGCCCGTGAGGCTCCATTGGCAGCACCATGCCCCCTGCGGCTGCACCTGGAACGAATTCTCCGCCAGTCCCGCTTTGGGTTGGGGACTCCCTCGGGTGGCCGCTGATGACACAGTGTTCTCGCTGGCTTCTGGGGGAGTGGCCGAGCACCCCCGAGAACTCCGGTCAGCCACACCGGTTGCCCAGCAACACTGGCGACTCTCTCGCGCTGATCCCGCAGACACGGGTAGATCTCCCTCGGGCTCTGCATACAAAGGGGTGGGGGCTCAGCCCAGAATGTGCCGCAGAGCGAACGCTCCCTTGGATCTCAAGGAGCGACAAACAGGGAGGTTTTCCCTTAAAGTGGAAGCACCAGAAAGCGCTCACCACGTGCAGTAAGAATAAATCATATAAACAACAATGATTCTGTCGGGTATAGCTATTTTTTTGTAAATTCAAAGCAATCATATAAACAATAAATCAAAAAGATGGCGCTAGAACACAGACAGGAATTACAAGTTCATTTATGAAAATGGAAAAATTATTGACTTCAAATCAAATCAAGCTTTATTCGACTATTTGTGAAATAATCATAAAAGCACATTAAAAATCAGTTAAAAATAACATGTTAAAAAGAAATACATTATCCAGGAAAACGGAGTAAACAACAGCATATAAGGACTAATAGATATACAATTTAAAACAGATGATCACATGGAGATGGCCTTTCTACAGGAAAAAACAGACTTTAAAAATGTAGAGACAGATAAAATTACAAGTTCTTCCCCAAGAGATTGTATAACCACAAATGCAGGACGACATTGTCGCAGACCAATTGATCTGAGCACCGGGAGTATCCATCTTTTCCTCTGTACTTGATAACATTTACAGAAAAATAAAACATGCATAATGGTCTGTGCTGATAACTCATCACATGGACATCGATTTAACTGTCTAGACCAGTCATTTCAGACTGGGAAACTGAGTGATCTGTGAATGATGCCCAACCTAAAACGAGTGAGAAAAAAATCTTTCGTAATCAGAGGTAACCAGTTTTAAATAGGGCTGCATCTTGGGAGTAGTCAGGGTATATTGGTGGGCAAGCACTGTAATTTGAGTAATCTCTTGATTAAATCTAAAGTTTTCAACAAAGTGGAGACAGCTATGTTTAAAAACGTTCCTAATTACATTGATCATGGTGGTAGGGTTATCAAAATAGTCCTGATGGCCTAATTCACACAAAAAATCGCTAACATATTTCAGCCATCCTATATGAAGGACCCCAGCCAACCCACAACAGTCGCTAATCGTTTGGCGATTTAAAGTAGTCTTCTCTGAAGTCCATATACGGTACCAGAGAAGAATTGGTTGGATGCAAATAACATCCGCTATATGTGGTATGCCAAGTTCCATGTGACAATTAAAAGTAGAAACACTCCGGAACAGCCAACACAAATCTGAGAAATCTATTTTCCGCCGTCTGGAGAGCAATCAGACTTAAATTTGGAACTTCAAAATCAAGAGTTTTATTCAATGGAATTTTTTTTATAAGAACAGGCTGTCTAATAATTCAGTTAATGAAACGGCGCAAGTGATTATTATTTACAGTGACAAAGTGAATAAAGTGCATAAGTTACAATATCAATGTGTTTGACCTGTAAGTGACAACAAAGACAATTGACATATATATACAAGTGAAAATTTCTAGAAAACAAGTCCAATTTCAGAATGTAATACAAGTGTCTCAAACTTAGGAATTGAACCACATTAATTTGGAAGCAGAGAGACCTCTTGAGGATTGGACAATAAAAACCATCGACGTTTCGACCCTAACAATAGCAATAAGGTGGATTTGTCAATGCGGGTCTTCTTCAGGACAAAAAGATACTGGGACAGCCGATTCTTCAAGTTGAATCAATGCCAAAGGGTTAAATATTGAAGAATGAAACTGATTTAATCAGTTGATCCTGGACTGGGTGGGTCCCACTATAATGATGGAGAGTTGCACAGTGAAATTCTCTACTTCTTCCAAACCCTAGTGCTAGGTAGCAGCCTTCTTTAGTCAGGCATTCCCCGACAAGCACGACCAGTTCAGTTACTTAAACTGAGTACTCAAATTATTCCTATTTTCTCAGAGAAACACTGGTGACTCTAAATTTTGGAACAACTTGCAAAGTCACGAAGGAAACGTGTAAATTCGAAGAGTAGCTTGTAACTTGTTGAAATAGAGCTTATTGATGCTCTCAAATTTGGATCGCTGGTGCCTATTGTTTAATGGCAACATGCGGCGTCACGATTAAATCGTGATAGTTAAAACGGTAGCTCATTCGTGGCAGAAGAACAACAGGAAACCGTCAGGAGCACCAGCGATCCAAATTTGAGAGCATACCACTCTCGGCATACTCAGGGCGCATGCAACATAAAGTGAAGGGAGATAAATGAGCCTTTGGACGTATGACTGATGACCGCTCCTACTGAGGCTTGCTCCTGTAGGTTTGGAGAGTAACATGAGTCAGACGGTGTCATGTCTGCCAGCAATGTGCTGCTCAAAGCATCACATTCACCTGCCCACTCCAAAGCACCTTACATAGAAATTGACTAAATTGGGACAAATTGTTTACCTCTTTTTGCCAGATGCGGGTGGCTCATGCTATAAAAAGAAAGCATTGATGTGCATAAAAGAGGATCTTTAAATCAAGCTGGCATAGTGATTTGCTGTTCACAGCAATTCATTTACTCTATAATAGAGAAACAAGACATGTGAAACACCATCTAACAAGCTGCCTCATGATATTCCCCTGACAGGATACCTGGGCCAACACAAGACCTTTGCAAGGCTTGTTCCTCACTTCTATTGGCCTAGGATCAAGACTTCCTCAGATGCATTTTGTAGGAATTGTGTCACCTGCCAGGCCAATGGGAAGACAGCTTAAAGCCCTCCTTAACCCCTTGCCTGTCACCGGCACAACCTTTGAGAGGGTGGGCATCAACATTGTTGGGCCTATGTATCCCCAGACTGCTTCAGAGAACATGTTTGCCCTGGTTCTGGTGGATCATGCCACCATGTACCCAGAGGCATACCCTCTGAGGACCACGACTGCACCTGTAGTGGCAAAGGCCCCGATGGGTATTTTTACCTGAGTGGGTTTCCCCAAAGAAGTGGTGTCTGACAGTGACACCAACTTCATGTTTGCTTATATGCAGTCAATGTGGAAGGAGTGTGGGGTAACCTACAAGTTCTCCACTCCCTAGCACCCACAAACAAAAGGGCTTATCGAAAGATTCACAAGACCCTAAAGAACCAAGACCCTGATTAGAGGCCTGCTGAAACCCTGAGGAGTAAGTGGGACATCCTCTTGCCATGCCTTCTGTTTGCATACAGAGAGGCGATACAGAAGGGAGTGGGCTTCAGCCCCTAGAGCTTCTGTATGGACACCCAGTAAAAGGATGTCTGAGTTTGGTGAAAGAAGTGTGGGAGCAAGCTCCCAGGAAGATTCTCCAGGAAGTAGTGAGCTACGTGTTGGCCTTCAGAAGTCAAATGACTAAGTTGTGGAAGTAAGCTTCTGACAACTTAGAAGCCATTCAGGATGTGATGAAGCAATGGTATGACCAAAATGTTACCACTTTGGACTTGCAACCTGGGCAGAAAGTGTGGGATATGGAACCTGTGGAGCCTTGGGCCCTCCAAGACCATTAGACTGTGCCCTATGAGGTGACTGAAAGGAAGGGTGAGGCCACCTACCTGGTGGACCTTAAGACCCCTAGGCTGCCCCCCACGGTGCTCCATGTCAATCGCCTCAAACCCTACCTTGAGAGGTCTGAGCCCACCATGCTGTTGGTGACAGATGGAGAGGAAGAAGAGGAGAGTGAACTTCTCCCTGACCTGTTAAACTCCAAGGAGAAAGATGGGTCTGTAGAGGGAGTAATCCTTTCCCCCAGCCTGACTCCTGAACAGCAGAGGGACTGCCACCAAGTGCTGGGGCAGTACTCCTCTCTGTTCTCCCTCATCCCTGGGATTACACACCTGTGCAACCATGATGTGGACACAGGAGACAACCTTCCTGTCAAGAACAAATCTTACAGGTTATCTGATAAGATGAGGGCCAGCATTAAGGAAGAAGTTTCCAAAATGCTAGATATGGTGGTGATAGAACCCTCCAGTAGCCCCTTGTCCAGTCCTGTGATTCTGGTACTAAAATCTGCCACACTGGACCCCACATCTGAACTCAGGTTCTGTGTGGATTATAGAGGCTGAACTCACTCATACACACAGATGCTCATCTCATCCCCGGGCTAATGAACTTATTGACAGGTTTGGGCTGCCCAGTAATTAAGTACATTTGATCTTACATCAGGGTACTGGCAGATCGCCTTAACAGAAGGTACAAAGATGAGGTCAGCCTTCTCCTCTCCTGAGGGCCACTATCTGTTGATGCCCTTTGGACTCAAGAATGCCCCTGTCACCTTCCAGAGGTTGGTGAACCAGGTCCTTGCTGGTATGGAGGCCTTCAGTGCTGCCTATCTGGACGACATAGCTGTCTCCAGTAGCAGCTAGAAGGACCACCTTTTTCACCTCCAGGAAGTGCTTTAGGCTCTGCAACAGGTAGGCCTGACTATTAATGCCAGTAAGTGCAAGATAGGGCAGGGGTCTGAGGTGTACTTGGGACACCTGGTGGGCAGAGGTAAGGTGCAGCCTCTCCAGGGGCTCATGGCCTGAGAGCCCCCCCAAAACCCAGACTGAGGTAAGAGCATTCTTGGTACTCCCTGGGTACTATAGGAGGTTCATCAAGGGATGTGGCACTATTGTTGCCCCCTTAACAGAGCTGACTTCTAAGAAGCAGCCCATAAATGGGATTTGGATACAGGCATGCCAAAAAGCATTTGACTCTCTTAAGCAGGCTATGTGCGCAGCTCCTATGCTCAAGGCCCCTGACTTCACCAAGGAGTTTGTTATTCACACAGGTGCTTCAGAGCATGGCATTGGGGCAGTACTTTCACAAAGAGGGCCTAGACCAATCTGTAGCCTTCATCTCCAGGAGGTTACTCCCCAGGAGCAAAGGTGGAGTACTGTAGAAAGAGAAGCTTTTGCTGTGGTCTGGGCACTAAAGAAGTTGAGACCATACCTGTTTGGTACTTACTTCCTTTTTCAAACTGACGACAGGCCCCTTAGGTGGCTCATGCAAATGAGGGGTGAGAATACAAAATGGTTGACATGTTCCAGTTCTCTACAGGGTATCGACTTCAGGGTGGAACACAGACCAGGTGTAGACCACCCCAATGCTGATGGCGTATCCAAGTTTTTCCGCCTTAGTGATGAGAACTCCCTAGAGGTTGGGTAGATCTCCCCACTGTCAGCTGGGGGGTAAATGTGTTAGACCTCTCATCCTTAGGGTGGTATTCCCACAAATGTTTTGCCTGTGCGTCTCCTCTTTTTGCTGATTTTATTTTTGTTGGCCTTAGGACTCTGAGGACTTTACCACTGCTGACCAGTGCTAAGGTGCATGTGCCTCTCCCCTAAACATTGTATCATTGGTGTATACACATTAGGCATATTTAGTTTACTTATAAGTCTTTTGTAATGTGGTTTACCATATACCCAGGACCTGTAAATTAAATGCTAGTTTCCAGTCCAGGGAGGACCTGGCCTGGCAGTTCGGGCTCGACTGTTCCCATGGGAACAGGGTCAAGACTGATTTGCATAAGGCTGGGTTCAAACTGGAATGGCATGGGGAGCAAAAAACGATGGATTTAGGCCCAGATCTCTGTACTGGGGTGCATGTTTGACATTGTTCAATATTCTGTCCATCAATTGTTCTTTTTGCATTTGTCACCCCGAGTGGGACGGGTATGCCCAGACGTGGGTCCAGTGCTTTCCTTGCCACTGGAGTCAAGCTAACCTGGCTGATGAGGGGTGAAACCCCGAAACCGGTCCTAGGATGCTTGTTTCCAGTCCAGGAAAACCTGGCCTGGCAGTTTGGGCTGGACTGTTCCCATGGGGAACAGGGTCAAGACTGGTTTGCATATGGCTGGGTGCAAACTGGAATGGCATGGGGAGCAAAGAAATGATGGATTTAGGCCCAGATCTCTGTACTGGGGTGAATGTTTGACATTGTTCAACATTCTGTCCATCAATTGTTCTTTTTGCACTAGTGGGCCTGCAGCGCCGATCGTGCCACCCACACAAGTAGCCTTTCAAACCTGTCTCAGGACTGTCATTGCAGGGCCTGGGTGTGCAGTTTACTGCCAGGTCAGCTTGGTATTTAATACCTTTAGCCAAGCCTTAAGCTCCCCTTTTATTACACATAAGTCACCACTAAGATAGGCCCTAGGTAGCCCATAGGGCAGGGTGTTGTGTAAGTAAAAGATAGGGCGTGTACTTTTAGGTTTTGCATTTCCTGGTAGCAACACCCAAGTTCTTTTTTACTGTAAGGCCTACTCCTCTCTCATAGGGTAACATTGGGAATTCCTTAATATGCTTTTAAGCTATAATTCCTGATTAGAGAGGAGTAGTTGTATCATGTTTTATATCATTGGAATGATAACTCCTTTTTACTAGTGAAGTTGGATTTAATATTACTATATTAGAAATACCACTTTTAGAAAGTGGGCATCTCTCACCTGTTCCTGCTCTGTGCGTCTGCAGCCTGTCTCCAATATACGTCTGGGGTGGGTGACAGCTTCACTTTGTGGCTGTCTAGAGGGAATGCACAAACTCCGGAACATTGGGTGCATCTGAGAACCCATCTGCATTCCGATGGCCCTTTCTGGATAGGAAGGGAGGGAGGAGCTTACACTTGCAACTGAATAGGTAGTGTCCTGTCTGCACACAAAGGGCTGATTACCCCCTACTGATAGTTTGGAGCCAGGGCTGGGAAGACAGGATCTCTGTGCTCTTCAAATGTCCTTCTTTGAAGTCACACACACTTCAAAGCCACAACTGGGTATAAGTACTGGGTTTCTGACCCCTTCAAACCAGACACTACTGGACCTGTGAAGAACTATGCCAGGAGGAAGGACTGCTGTGCTACTACAAGGACTGCCACTCTGCTGGACTTCAGCTCTGGAAGAACTGCTTTTATGCTCTGCTGTGCTTCCCTGATGCCTGCCCTGCCCTGCTGGGAAAAGGACATTGACCCACCTCACTTGAACCCAGAGTGTCCCCAAGGACATGCTGGCTTGCCTCCTGTTCCGTAGTCTCAAGGACATCAAAGACTTCCTGCAGCCCTGCAACAGCACCTGGACTCTGCCACCTGTGAGTCCCCAACCTACTAAGTGATGCCAACCCAGTCCTGGGCCCTTGGAAGTCAGTTTTCTGTGCTGACCAAGTGGAACCAACGCATCGCCAACATCCAAGGGATCAACGACAATGCATCGCCTCCTCTGCTCCTCTCATTGAGTCTTCGACATCGACGCAGCCTCCATCCAAGGTACTTTTTCAGTGGGCCAACACTGGTGCCTGAATCCGACCCACACTCCACCGCAGTTGGCCTGAACTTTGGATTTTCCCCAGTCTAACGCAACCAGATATCCCAGGTTGGTGCACTAAGACTAAGCAGAATATTTTTAAATATTCTTTCAAAATTCATAACTCTGATGGTACTTATTGGATTCTTGTTGTTTTAGTCTGGTCTTACTCATAAAATTATTATCTATTTTTCTAACCCTGTGTGGAGTATTTTTGTGGTGTTTTTATTGTGGTTATGTGTGTGTGTTGCACAAATACTTTACACTTTGCCTCTTTAGATAAGCCTGACTGCTCTGTGCCAAGCTATCAGAGTGTGATGACAGGTTATCTTTTAGTGTGTATTCGACTTACCCTGGCTAGAGTGGTGGTCGAAAATGGGACATGGTGCATACCTCTGTCAACTAGAGACCCAATTTCTAACAGTCATCAAAATGGAATATAAGCACTTTATAAACAACACTTAACCTAAAACAATATTAGGCATTTTTTTAATTAAAAAAGTCAAGCTTCAGCATTAACTCAAAAAAACAACTTTTTAACAAATTACACTCTTAGATCCTCTACCAGGAAAATTCATAAGCATCAAAAATCCTTATTTATTATTTGATGAACACATACCTTTGAATAGCATATCAATCACAGGTTAGTACACAGAGTAAGCATTATTCTTAACTTCTTCAATAATTTGTAATTTAGGGTAAAGATAAAACATCTACAGTCACCTCTAGTTAGGAGCACCTTGCCCACCGAGTGAGTTAAAGTGGGATTCAATGATCAGATAGACTGGACTAAAAGAAGCAACAGAGCTGATAGAAAAATATTTTTTAATCAATAAACACCTGGAGCACATGATACACAAGTATACCATACTAATTTGGGGTTTACAAATTTAAACAGTTCATACCCTTTTAGAAATGCAAAACATGAAAGTTCAATTTTCTTTCAGTTAATATTTGAATTGTGGAAACTGACATCTCCTTAGCAAAATCTAAGCGCAAACAAAAAGAAAATGAGGTTTTGTTTACAATTTTGGAGCCCAGGGAACCACTTATAAGGCCTGGATAGGCACAATGAAATTAAATAATAACTTAGGAACAAATTCCCCAGCCCCTATACTCCCTTGTCATTACTGTCAAGCACCTTTATATCATAACGGTGCTCTCGTGCAACCCTAGCTTTTTATCAATTTGTATTCCGGGACTTGTACATTTGTCACATGCTCAAATGGTGATTTATCAACTACACGAGGTAGATATTAAGATACATTGCCAGCTCATGTTTCTTTTAATCAAATAGAACCTTTAGTCTTTGTAATCAACTCCGTAAGACATACTTCGGTCAAGATGAGCGACTGAGAGAATTCTTAGTGAACAATTAATATCTAGGTATCAGTGACATTAAAACAAATTCCTCTTTCAATAGCTCAAAAAGTCCCACTTGCTTAACATCAGTGATAATTACAAAATGATTGTATTCTCTTTAAAGAATCGGATAGTGAATGGCAGATTACATGTCAAATCACATTAATGGACACTAAGGAATGATCTGACAAGTATTGTTGATATTGATCAATATTATATGACCGACTTTGAATGAGCACACTGTACTGAAATATTTGAATACCTGACAAATACAGTGCTTTACTGCTGTGATACACACAACACTTTCCAGGGCAATGACCATAGCAATCTACTTCATAAGACCTCCATGCCTCCCATGTTTTTGCAAACAGACTGATTTGCATATGGCTGGGTCTGAACTGGGGTGGCAAAGTGAGCTAAAGAACGATGATGGATTCAACCCAGATCTGTGACTGGGGGTGAGTGTCTGAAAAGTTTCAGCGCTCCATCCATCATCTCCTTGTGTTTGCTTTGTCCGCCCTAAGTTGGCAGGGTATGCCCAGACGTGGGTCTCTTGCTCACTTTGCCACTGGATTCAAGCTAGCCCGGCTGTTGAGGAGTTTTGCTCCGTAACCGGTCCCAGGATGCTTGTTTCCCGTCCAGGGAAGACCTGGCTTGGCAGTTCGGGCTGGACTGTTCCCATGAGGCACAGGGTCAAGACTGATTTGCATATGGCTGGGTCTGAACTGGGGTGGCAAAGTGAGCTAAAGAACGATGATGGATTCAACCCAGATCTGTGACTGGGGGCGAGTGTCTGAAAAGGTTCAGCGCTCCATCCATCATCTCCTTGTGTTTGCTTTGTTCGCCCTAAGTTGGCAGGGTATGCCCAGATGTGGGTCCCTTGCTCACTTTGCCACTGGATTCAAGCTAGCCTGGCTGATGAGGGGTGTTACCCTGAAACCGGTCCCAGGATGCTTGTTTCCCATCCAGGGAAGACCTGGCTTGGCAGTTTGGGCTGGACTGTTCCCATGAGGCACAGGGTCAAGACTGATTTGCATATGGCTGGGTCTGAACTGGGGTGGCAAAGTGAGCTAAAGAACGATGATGGATTCAACCCAGATCTGTGACTGGGGGCGAGTGTCTGAAAAGTTTCAGCGCTCCGTCCATCATCTCCTTGTATTTGCTTTGTTCGCCCTAAGTTGGCAGGGTATGCCCAGATGTGGGTCCCTTGCTCACTTTGCCACTGGATTCAAGCTAGCCTGGCTGATGAGGGGTGTTACCCCGAAACCAGTCCCAGGATGCTTGTTTCCAGTCCAGGGAAGACCTGGCTTGGCAGTTGGGGCTGGACTGTTCCCATGAGGCACAGGGTCAAGACTGATTTGCATATAGCTGGGTCTGAACTGGGTGGCAAAGTGAGCTAAAGAATGATGATGGATTCAACCCAGATCTGTGACTGGGGGTGTCTGAAAAGTTTCAGCGGTCCGTCCATCATCTCCTTGTGTTTGCTTTGCAAACAGTCACTCATCCTGATCTCATACATTTCTCCCACCATCAACCAAACTGAAGGTGAATCAGGCAAAGCATTTAGGAGTTTGGATTTAAGTCATAGATAGATGTTTGAATTGGGAAGAACACCAAATCAAGTAACCATTGAGACTCCAAATGTAATAAATATATAATGAATAGGAGCTTCCAATACATGTATAAAAACCTGTCTCTAACTTCTTTACAATAGGTGACTTGCGACGCAACATGTTGCCTATTATAAAAAAATAACGTAGCCGCTCAACGGTAATAACTTATTATAGTTGAGTTCTGACTCACAATGCCTGCTGCCAGAAAGAGCAGCTGAGGGGAAAGCCAGGACAGGAAGGAGCATAATATAGCAGCTGTTTAAAGAAAGAAAACAAAAGATGCTTTCAATTCTACTGCTTTGTAGCTGTACAGTGACAAGCAGAAAGAAGATATTTATGGCAAAATGTTTATTTTGTGCACTCCATAGGAGATTATAGAAAAGGTAGAATCTTTCTGCATGTTTCTACACATTTTGAGCTGCTGTGTTGTGGCATATTTATTGCATCCAAAATTTGGACACAGAGCGTAATATGCTATCTGGATCCTCTTAACAAATATTTAAAGAAACTTTTTATTAGGAATTAATGCAGAGAATGTCTGGTTCTTCCTCAGAAACTGTTTTCAAAATGCAAGTATCATATCTTGCTGTCACAACATGGCAAAGAGGACCTTTTGTATAGTTTTTCAAAAAGTTGAGAAACAAATATATATTCAACACTGTTTCAGTTATAATGGTAGAGTTAAGTGTCAATCAACTGGGATAAGGAGGCAGATGTGATCAAGCAACAGGGAAATTGGTCTCAGGAAGAGATTTTTTTAAATCTATTTTTTATTTACCATATTTGCAAAAAAAAGTTTCTCCGTAGACATTTTATCTACCAAAAAGGTACATAAAATATCAAGGCCGATCTTAATACAAGAACTTAGTGAATCTCAAAAGAGACTTTTGGCCATTTGGCTTGTATCCTTAAGTGCGTCCTCTCTTATTACCTTCAAACGCAGTCTCATGAGAGTGGAACAATAGAATTGCTAATGACACATACTGCACTAACAATGTAAACAAATCCTCTGTGTTCCTTGCCATGTACCATAGCACTTTTTTTTTTTGCTGTTGATGTACAATTGTATCATCCTCATAAAACAGTTTTGTGGTTCAGAATCTTCGTCACGAACTTGGGTTATGTATTCCTTAAGCCTACTTGAGTAGGAACTGTAAATTGATGTTTTATAAGATATCACTCGTAGAAATGTCATTCTCATTGCTGTTAATTGTTAACATAAATAACTCATTAAATGTGACTTTATGTACCCCCATTTTGTCCTGAAAAAAGTTCTCGTTTATCTCACTCTATGTTAATACATTCTTATAAATTGTATTGTTGGATGTATGTGGTTATATATTTCTTTGTATGTGGTCAGCTTTTTCAATAAATACTTTTGCCATGCACAAAAAAACACTAGACCCACAATAGTGGTTAACGTTTGTGTGAAGTGACGTCTTGTTAAGTGCAAGGGTGGAGGGGTGGGATTAAAGAGTGTTTGACACTGACAGGCAGCGGTGCAGAACTTGCCAGCAACAGCATGTTAGGAACTGAGAGCCCTGATGCAAATAAGAGTAGTGACTGCCATCTTGTATAAGGAATCACTGCAAACAAATTTCTGCAATAGAAGTGTGTTAAAGAATTTTGAGTGTGCATCGGCAGTCTTGGGACATTAAAGGCCCCAACCAACCCGTCACTGCGGCGCTGCTCTCGCTACTCCCTCGCTGGCTGGGGTGGGACTCGGTCCCCCAGCGCAACACGCTCATTAAGAGGGGCGGGGCCAAGCTCCAAGGCGGCGGAACACTCCCGCAGTGCGGGACACTTGTCTGGGCCAGCGGAGCCCCGAACCAACCTGTCTCTGAGGCGCTGCTCTTGCTGCTCCCTTGCTGGGGTGGGACTCGGTCCCCCAGCGCAACGAGCTCATCAAGAGGGGCCCTTAAGATTTACTTTCTTGGACTGTGAGTTACTAACAATTTAAAATACTGTTCTCTATTTTAATTGTTATTCAATGAGAGGAGGCTGAAGCCAGGCAAAAGGTAATTAGCCCCAAAATAGACCAACTGATACAGAGGCTGTTTGGCAAGGTCCTTACTTGTAGTAGTCCGCCCCATTGTATAATGGCAAAAAGAAAGGCGACAGAGGGCGGGAGTGGGCCAGGCTCAGAGAAAGCCAAGAAGCAAGATAAGCACGCAGGGAGCAATTGTGTGCTTGACCGTATAGACAGCCTTTTGGTTGAATGTGAGGGTATTTTAGACGTAAATAGGGTGGAAGAGGAGGTCGTTTTAAGCATCCATATTAGTCCCCTTAATTCCAACAATGATGGCCCCACTCAAAACATCACAAAGATGATTTCAAAGTATAGGAATAAAAAGAATCCAGCACCTACTGCAAAACAGCTAAACACATATTTAGAAGCAGCAGTGCAATTCATTCTGAAACACATTCTGATATTACACCAGACAATCCTATTGTATGTAGTATCGATTTGCTCTCTACAGAGACCCATTAAAATTAGGGACAGCTGCACTGAGAAATCTTCCACTAATCAAACTAACAATACTCTAGTTACTACCCCCTGTGTCCACGATGTACATGTGGGTAAAAGGCAGGTCCCTCTACCAATGGCACAAAACCAAGAAGTTGTACTGGTGGGGAATGGTTCACTAAACAGGGCCAGCAAAGAGATCTGCCCAAATAACCCCATTAATTGGGAAGGCAGGAAAGGGGGCCCGAGCACTTCATTAGAACTAGGGAAGCTGGGTTCGCTGAATTGCCCATTAGCACATGCATGGAGCAAAGACCCCCTCCTCAATGGTGCTCGATAACCAAGGAGCCCCGTAAAGTTTTTCTGACCAATGTCTAAAAACTAGGGAAGACATTGTCAGGGTTAAAAGGCACGTGATCCCCTACTCCTCTACTGACTTTCTGGAGATGAACCTGGTCAATGAACAGCTAGCCGAGAACTTAATAGCCTTAGAGTTTAGATCATGCCCACCTGCTCCGTCGGCTATACAATTCAGACGCAGTCCACTGCCCGCAGATCAGCTCCAGATGGCTAATAGCGAGAAGAGGGGATTGCTATCCAAGTCACCGCTGAGGGAGGTGAAACGACTAGCAGGGCATAGTGGTAGGACTACTGACCTTCTCGTCAGTGTTAGTTAACAGGCATTGCCTGAATCTCCCATGTCCCTAACGGCCACTACATATTTCATAGAGCTCCCTAGAACAGCTAGCTGTATCGCAGGCATGAAGAATAAGCAGGTGCTTTTAGGCTCACCCGTCAACTCAATAGAATTTTCACATTCGAATAATCAAGTTAGAGACCTGATCCCCACAGGCAGCGCTAAACACAACTATACGATGTCAAGCCCTAAGAATCCAATGCAAGAGGAATTATCCTTATCGTTCTCAATGACTTCATGGAATGTGGCAGGCATCAAGAACAAGCTATCGCTCCCGCATTGGAATGAATTTGTGGATAATTTTGACGTTTATTTCAATAGACCTGGAGCATTACCCCAATACATAAGGCAGGGTTCACTAGCTTTTGTGTACCAGCAATGAAAAATAAAATGGGCTGTCCTGCCGTGGGGCTTTTAATTTGGGTTAAGCTTGGCCTCTGCAGTAATATAACATGACTATCTGGAATAATCCTGACATCATGGGTATTCGCCTCAAGGGATGTATGGCCAATACTATAGATATCTACAATGTCTACGTGAGAGGCACAAGAGGGGGTAGACCCTCAGCGACCATTACTATATTGGAGGAGCACCTGAGCAAGAGAGATCCTTCTACCTCCCTCATAATTGCAGGGGATTTTAATACAACTTTCGAAGCACTAGATGGGGATGAGATGCTGGAAACACTAGTGGAAGAGAAGAAGTACTCGATTCCGTCAATAGATTTGAAACCGTTAAAAAAGTGGTCCCAAATTGTGTTACAAGTTAAAGCTATGACCCGAGAGTTTGGCATTAGGGCGGCCAATGGCAGGACTAAATCAGACAAATCTGGGGCAAACACTTTTAATAGACCAGGAGCACAAAGCTGCATTGACTATATTCTGTCAGACCCAAGACTGTGGCATATGGTAAAAGACATGGTGGTTGGTGACACGATAGACCGTGACCACAACCCTCTTTGCCTAACAATGCTACCTCTGTGGGTTGAATCAATAACTCCCTCAAAGACCCAGAGCCTGGTAACTAAAGAAGTCCGCCCTTCTAATGAAAGGCGTCGCCTCAAATGGCATAAGGTAGCAACCGACCAGGACAAACTAAGGAGTATACAGTGTGATTTGACGACCTGCACTGCTGAGGTTGCACCATCAAGGTCCACAGAGCAAAGGAAGCTGGAATCAACCAGCCTCCACTGCCGTTTCTTCTCTCTACTAGGCCACCATCTCACTGTCAAAAATCATTCTAACCCTATGTGGCCCACTAGGAACAAGACTCGGACTTGGTATAACAAGGCTTGCTGGTACTCCGGATCGCTATTAGTACACGCAGTTAAAGCCTGAGACCAGGAGGGGATAAGAATTGCAAGGAAGGCATACAAGTCAGAACTGTGGAAAGCAAAAAGGGATTGGGATGAAGCTAGATGGCAGTCCCTTAAGAATGCATGCCAAGCTAGAGACAGTAAAAAATTCTGGTTGCTAATGGCGCGAGGCGCTGAGGCAGACCATGCTGAACTAGAGAATCACATTCCCTCTGACATATGGCACACCCATTTTTCCAACCTGTTCACTGACCTTAAAGCCCCTGAGTCATTGACTGTGCAGCCCAGTAGGTACCCTAAAACTAACTGGGTTCGTTTTTCTATGAAAGATATTTAATCTGCAATTAGCACTATAGCTCCGTCCAAAGCTCCGGGTCCCGATGGGATACCAGGTGACCCATTCCTTTGGGATATCCCCGGTTGGACGCAATATATGTATGTACTATTCAATGCCATAGTTGAAGGGGCCCCTATCCCAGATTCCTGGAAAGTCGCAAAAGTTGTACCAGTAATTAAAAAAGGCGACAGGTCATCTCCCTGTAATTATAGGCCAATCAGTCTTATTGATGCAATACAGAAGGTCTTCAGCAGGGTGCTCCTGGGTAAACTTCAGCTATGGGCCAGTGACAATGAAATTCAATCCCCATATCAAGCAGGTTTTAGAGAGAAAACAGGGACCGTAGATCAAGTATTCAATTTTCTCCTTCTCTGCTGGAAAACAGTGCTAATTGGGAAAGGCAGTCTGTATGTCACATTTATAGATCTTAAGTCGGCCTTTGATCTTGTACCCAGGCAAAACCTGTGGCAACATGCAGAGATCTAGGCTTGCTGGAGGAATTTGTAGCTTTGCTCATTCGCTAGCATGAAGGTAATTCTGCCAGGGTACGTTGGGGCTCACAAGGGCAGCTTACAAACTCAATCCCCGTTAGCAAGGGTGTCCGACAAGGCTGTGTCTTGGCCCCCACACTTTTTTTGTTATTCATCAACAACGTGGTACAATCTCTTAGCGCAAAGCTAACTGATGCCCCTACATTGGGGGGGGGGGGGAAAGTAGTCACCCTTCTCTTTGCCGACGATACCTTGCTGGTGTCCAAAACACCCAGAGGGTTACAGCGGCAGTTAAATTTGTTCCAGGAATTTTGCGACTCCAAAGCCTAATAATTAATACAACCAAAACCAAATTTATGGCCCTGAACCACCACAAACCCTACATGGGCAGTCCGAGGCTTGGAGGTACCCAGCTGTCAATTCAATTTCACTTTATTCGACCTTACACAATAAGATCATAAAAGTACAATAATTCATAAAATATACATTTTTGATATGTTACATTCCATCACATTTCGATAAATAAACACAGATAGGAACCATCTTTATACTTTGAATAAAACTCTATATCAATGCCCACCAAATTCATTCAATATATAGTAAGAAAAGGGCAAGACAATACCAAAGCAAGTTAAAATACAAATGAAAAGCCCATCAATCTTCTATTTGCTAGAATTAGATAATACAAATAAGACCAGTTAAAAGGCGAAGACTAAAAAGGAAGCGCCCTGTTTAAAACGTACTTAATTCATTTGATATTATCTACTGGCGGTCGCCAGTAGATAGTTATAGTTAGGACCTATTTTCCATAGGAAATCCGCAACATTCTATTTGAAATAACGTTGGCGCCGGATGACGAATCTTCGCGAAAGCTTCCAACTTGTTGGGGCGCTCCGGTCCGCTCCTATCCTGAAAGTCTCGGGGTGATACGTCAAGCGGGGGCCGAGAAAAGGGGGTCCCAAAACGCGTTTTCCCCATTCATTTTTCCATAGGAACCTTTAGTCGCAGCTACAGCCCGAACTGCTGAACGGAATTACACCAAATTTGGCAAAGAGGTAGCCCTTGGTTCAGTGTCGTGCCTTTTGCTTAAATGGTGTAAATCCGTTCAGTAGTTCCTGAGAAAATCAAAAGTAAAGTCACATATATATCTATGGCCGAGTAGGGTCCGCGTACCCTCCCGATCACGAGCTGCATGCTAATTGGCTGTCAACACTCCAAAACAGGAAGTGTTGGCAGCCACAAGTGCGAAAAGCGCAAAAAGGGGGCAGGGTAGAAACACACTGACCCCCTAGGTCTGCTCAGGGGGTCCCTCAAGGACCCCCTGGGCAGAAAAAAAGCATTATTTATTTTTAAAAATCGGCGGGATGCGCTTAGGGTGCGCGGATCCCGCCGAAAAAAAAAAATCGAAGCGCTTCGATGCTATTTTGCCCCCGGGTGGGCCAAGTCCCGGGGGCATGCGGGGGGTAGGATTATATTTAACTCCTACATTTACCTGTGTGGGGGGGGCTCGAGCCCCCCACACGCTCCGGGGACCGCCACCTCCCCGTGGCACTAAAAATTTCAATATGGGGGTCCATTACGGACCCCCCCCCCTCCTGGAGCCTGTAATGGCCCTGGGGACCGCCACCCCCCAGGGCCGGCTCCTGCAGTGTCCCGGGGTACCTACCCCCGGGACACTGTAGTTTGCTATGACAGGACGGGAAACCTGCTCTCGCTTCCAATATCCAAAGCAAATTGCTTTTCCACATGGGGAGCTGCATGTTAGCAGCTCCCCATGTGGAAAGCAATGCCGGTTCCCGCAGGAGGCGAGGAGCCGGCAGGGTCCGTGGGGAGTTGGGGTCCCCCGCGGACCCCAAAGGATAGGGCCAGCCCCGGGGGATGGGGTCCCGGGGCAAGTAGTGGCCCGGAGAGGGCCCACGCGGCCCCCTCCCCAAAAATAATTTAAAAAATTAAAAATAAAGGCCTGGCCCGGGGATGGGGTCCCGGGGCAAAGGAGGACTGAGGAGGGGGCCACAGCCCCCTCCATAAAAATGTATTTAAAAGTGTGGCCATGCCCCGGGGATGGGGTCCCGGGGCCGGATTCGGCCACGGGAGGGGGCCATGCGGCCCCCTTCCTGTTTAATTTAAAAAAAAAAAAAAAAAAAGGGGTAAGGCCCTGGGGGATGGGGTCCCCAGGGCCCAAAAAGGAAAAGGAAGGGGGCCACACAGCCCCCTTCGAGGAGAAAAAAAATCGCCCGCAGGCCCCGCCCCCTTCCTTTACCACTCTGCAAACGCGCTCCCTGGCGCGTTTGCAGATGGGGAACGAATTCCCCTTAAATACTGGGGGTCCCTGGGGGCCAACTAGCCCACCAGGAACCTCCAGTATGCGCCAGGGGGCTGCGTTGCAGAGAGGTGTACAGAGGCCACGCCCCTTTTTACACCTCTCTGCAATGCAGCTCTGTGGCGCTTTTTGGAGGTACATGGTGGGCTACTTGGACTCCAGGGACCCTCAGGATTCAAGGGGACTTAATCCCCCAACTTAAAACGCGCCACGGGGCGCGTTTGCACAGTGGTGAAGGGAGGGGGCGGGGCTTCAGGTGACATGTGTGCAAACAGGCCCCGTGGCGTGTTTTAAGATGGGGAATTAAATCCTCTTCAATTCTGAGGGTCCCTGGGGGCCATCTAGCCCACCAGGTACCTCCAGTAAGCGCCACGGAGCTGCGTTGTAGAGTGTTGTAAAAAGGGGCTTGGCCTCTGAACACCTCTCTGCAATGCAGCTCTCTGGCGCATACTGGAGGAGGAATTAATTCTCCAACTTAAAACGCGCCACAGGGCGTGTTTGCAGACATGTATCCTCAGGCCCCACCCCCTTTATTCACCATTGTGCAAATATTCCTCTAAAATCAGCCGAACTACGAATTCCGATTTACTCACCTGTTATCAGGAGAGACCTCAGTGCTGCATCTTTGAACCCAGTACTGATCCTGAAAAGTAATTTTAACCGTACTTACCAGTAACTTGAATTTCCTTCCATAGGATATCATTGCCTGGTTTTTGCTGAAAAAGTTTCTGTGTCGATTTTTGAAACTTACAAATATTCCTCTAAAAGCAGCAGAACTACGAATTCCGATTTACTCACCTGTTATCAGGAGAGACCTCAGTGCTGCATCTTTGCGCCCAGTACCGATCCTGAAAAGTAATTCTAACCGTACTTACCAGTAACTTGTATTTCCTTCCATAGGCTAACATTGACTGGTTTCACTTGGAAATTCTTCTAAGTGTGGAGTTTTGGAACTTTATAATATTCCTCTAAAATCAGCCGAACTACGAATTCCGATTTACTCACCTGTTATCAGGAGAGAACCCAGTGCTGCATCTTTTAGCCCAGCACTGACCCTGAAAAGTAATTCTAACCGTACTTACCAGTAACTTGAATTTCCTTCCATAGGAATCCATTGTCTGGTTTTCAGCAGAAAAGTTTCAAAGTGTCGATTTTCACAAACTACAAATATTCCTTAAAAATCGCCTGTGTGACTTAAACGCATTCTTTCAACTGTTTACAGGAGATGCACCAGTGCTGGATCCAGGATCCACCACTGAGTAAGAAAAAGTAACGATAACACTACTTACCTGCTAAGTGAATTTCCTCCCATAGGATAACATTGGTGATTCTATGTGAAAAAGTTTCTAAGTGTCAACTTTTAAAATACAATAATATTCCTTAAAAATCACTACTGTAACCAAAACGCTTTTACTCAACTGTTTACAGGAGATGTCCCAGGACTGAATCTAGGATCCAGTCCTGTGGTTAGAAAAGTAATCCATAAAGTAACTAATTGCATTTAACTAGAAATTCACATTGAGCTCAATGTTGCATTGTGTTTGAAATTGTGTTGCCCATTGCAACAACTATAACTACTGTACTTAAAAGTCTATTGCCTATTTGCAAAGTATTTAAACTAAAGTAATTCAGAAAGTATATTTTGTAATGTAATTTGAGATGTCATCAGTGATGTCATCAGTGATGTCACTGACCATGTCATGAGTGATGTAATATGTGACGTCATCAGCAGTGCATTGCGGGGGCGCGAGTTATAGTTACCTGAACTAACTATAACGGGGGAATTTCACGGGTTTTGTATGAGTGCAATGTCCAACTAACTATAACTGTCCCTAAAACCTATGGTTTTTTCAGTGAATATAATATAAAGTGCATTACAGTGCCACAATCGATTAAAGTGCAAATTATGACACTGTCAATCTCCTCTTTGATAACACCAAACAAATAGGGTGCAAGACAAAAGTTTACATAGGGATCAGGGAGGGTTTGGAGGAAAGACAGAGCTGGATGGCATTGTACAAAGTTATATTTCAGAAACAAGGGCCGGATATACTCTATCCGCTCATATATATAGAATTTACAGAAAAATATAAAATGAAGAGTAGATTGAGAGGAGGTGCCATCACAGGGACAAACTGGCAGTTCGTTAATTGAATATATCCCCAGAGGAAAGCCCAACATACAATGAATAAGGTTTAGTCTGAATCGCACCAATACAGATCGGTGTTGGGGATTTGTGACAGAAATCAGGTATGAGTTAACTTCTCCAGGAGTATGTGGAAGGGCCAAATGTAATGCTAACATGGTTTTATTACAGTTAAGAGCATGCCTTTCGTTAGCCCTATACACTTTCGAGCGTAGTTTTATTTCAGCTTTTGGGGTATTCAAGCACTTAAGCGGGTCATAAAATAGAGAATCAAAGCCTAGTATTGACAAGGTTTCCTTTACATAACAAAGCCATGGAACCTTGTGCGCCTGCTCAAGGATTAAACAGTCCCTTATGATACTTTGAGTCAGTCCCACTGTGTCCCTCCTCCTGATTGAATGCCAGAGTAGGACCGGGGCAATGAATATTAAGTATGATATATACGGGGCGTTCAACTCTTGGTGCATAATGTAATTTAAACATCCTTTCAGGAGGGATAATAATTTTTTGAAGAAGGCATACTCTTACTGTTGAATCGCAACATCTTTAGTTATTCCCCATATCCCTACTCCATATATAGCTGATGCAATAGCTTTAGCAGAGTAGATCATTTTAATAGATTCCAAAGGCTTTGTGCCCAGCTTTTTCATGAAAGAAAATCGAGCATTAGCGCTCCTTACTAGTGCATTACATCTATTCTCTACCATGTTTAACCAAGTCCCCGAACTATTAAAAAGTACACCCAAATATAAAAAGGACTTCGTAATTTCAATTTTTCGAGAAGCAATAAAAAATTACGGTAATCTTTTGGGTTGTTTCCCCACGATTAAACAAAAGTTTTGGATTCATTAACCTGAAGATCTAGTGCAGCCATATTGGACACATAACTATTAATTTTTGCAATGCTAAGCCAGTCCTGGCTATCAATACGGCATCGTCTGCGTATAACAGAATGGGAGTCCTTTTTTTTATTTACCATGGGGACGTCAACTACCTCATGGTCCACTACCATTTCTACGCCGTTGGTGTAGAGTGAAAATAGAAAGGGGGCTAGTACACACCCCTGCCTGACACCTCTTAAAATAGGGAAAGATCTCATACATTCACCCTGGCTACCGTATCTCACGCATGCAGAGGACTGGGAATAAAGTTGGCGAATAAAGAATATTATGTTGTCATCCACGCCCATATCTTTCAAGATATTCCATAATTTATTATGTGAAACAGAATCAAAGGCTGCGGAGAGATCGATAAACGCCATAAAAACATTTCCTTTTTTATGTTGGTGTACTTGGCTGTAATTAAATTCAAGTTTAAGCACTGATCCAGAGTCCCCATCCATTTTTTAAAACCATCTGGCACTGGAATTAATAATCTTTTATCTACAGCCCATCCCTCTAGCCTGTTTAGCAGCAGGCGACCCATCAATTTAACTGTTCCATCCAAAAGTGAAATAGGCCTGTAGTTTTTGGGCACTGATTTATCACCTTTCTTTTGTATTGGCACTATAATTGTCGTTTTCCATGAGGCAGGGGGGCCTACTACAGCAATTGCGTTAAAAACATTCGTCAAGAACGGGGTCCAGAGTTCCAGGTAATCAAAGAAAAAGTCTATTGGAGCCCCATCCGGGCTTGGGGCTTTAGTACTACTGCATTGCATCAAGCCATTTTTTACCTCTATTACTGAAAAGACAACCGGGGTGCCCTTATCATAAATTAGGTCATCATCAGTTAAGGTTTACCCGTCTGGTACTGACCCAAATATATCTGTATAATGATCCACCCAAGCATCTTCTCCCGCGTTGTTACTTAGGGAGGGTCCTGTGTCTTGACTCAAGAATGGGGTATTGTAGGAAGGTAGGATCTGACTGCATGGTTACCCCCACTTTTTTTTCTGGTGTTTTGCTGGTTTTTGACTAGTCTGACTGGGATCCTGCTAATCAGGACCCCAGTCTACAATGGGCTTTTTTTTCTTTTAGAGAATGTAGGGAAGAGGTGAATTTAAAGTGGACATACGATAGGGGTGCCACTTTTTCAGTTCTAAATGAGGACGAAACCGGATAAGCGTATAGCAATTTATGGAACAAACCGCTTTAATTCTGCTTTTAAAATTTCAATCACGACGCTGTTAACTTTTTGCTCAAACAATTTCTTTTTATCTTATAATATCAAAATAAAATAACATTCGGGTTTAAAATCAACACAGCACAGTAAGTGTTACAGACAGTATAGCAGCCCTGAAGTGTTCACAATACACACTTGCAATTATAGACAAAAATAAGACGTCTGGAGCACAGTGAATAAGAAGCCAGCAATTATTGCATTGAACAACTGAGTATCAAAGTCTTCAAGTTCGATTCTAAGACATTTTTACAGCCGAAAGTTGAACAGCAAAGAGGAAGACACTGTTAGCTTTAATAATCATTTAGGAATTATGTATATTGCTTGGAAATAATTTTTATGCAGGGCCACTGAAATGCTGCGGCAGGGGAGAGCCAAATTATGCAGCAGGGTTGAGTAAATTATGTGACAAGAAAAGGCAAATTATGTGGCGTAACGAGGCACATTTTGTGACAGTATTACTTTATTAATTTGACATTTTTGCACTTGTTAACACTGCCCAAGCATTTGTTGCACCTCATCAATACCAGTTTAACACCCAAATACAGAAATAAGCGACAGAAAGGTGACCAGTCACCATTTGCAATGGGCCTACCACTGTACGGCCACACGTGTCGCTGTGCTTTTAGTAACTTTTGAACTGTTTGAGCTAAAAACATTTTGTTTCTATTAGAATCTGCAGATTATGAGGCAGATAGATAATGTGGCAAATCTACAACTATGCGAAAACAGCCACAGCTATACAGTTGCATAATTCCAGTGACCTTGATATATGCTTATATTAACTGCTTAAACCTTGTATTTCAAACAGGAATAACTATGAGCTTTTGTTCAGTTCCAAGGGCTTTTTACCAGCCTTTACTTAAAAATATCTGCCATTTGGTAATAGACCGGACTGGTGGAAACATGTGGAAAGCTATTGCATACAGGAAAAATGGACGCAAGTGGGGCAGCGCCAATGGGGGAAAGTAATAGGCTATTGGAGTGATGTAGGGGGCAGGGGGAAGGGTGAGTGTATGAGGAAACAAATCAGCGAGAAAAAATAATGGGCAACAAGGAAGAGGAAAGGAAGACATGAATGGAAGATTGCCAGAGCAAAATCCACAGAAGGGACCCCCCCTCTACTTATTAAGTTATCAAAATGGGCTTAGGACCGGGGGGATAAGCACACAAGACAAGAAGGTCCTACTAGCCTTTTCACATGGGAATAGATCCAACCATAAACAGATCCAGACCAACTCTGAATATTTTTTTCACATATTTCTTAATTTTTTATATATTCTTTTTCAACAGGATAATAGAAAGCCTTTTATTACATAACTGACATTTAAACCATACAACATTTTGCATAATTTTGCATCTATTTTTATGCTATTTCATCATTTTGAATTGCTTTGCATCTATTTTTAAAGCTATATACATTAATTTTCCAATTAAAAACACTTTTTACTTCAAAACCCACAATCACCCCCATAAATCCTCCTATTCCACACGCTCATCTGATATCCCATTCATACCACATACCACACATTCATCATGCAAACAATCGGAAAAGACAACATCCTCCATACACCAGCGGAGTCTGATCTCTTCTCTCCTTGTGTAGTGGCCCAGACTGGACACACCAACAGTCAATGCACGTTTCGGTGGTTCTATAATTGTTCTACCACCTTCTTCATGACCATATTAAATTTAAATATATATATACACAACACATCAGGAGGGAAAACAAGGAAATTATATTTTTTGTCAGGAAAGAGTTTAATTCTTCATCTATATCCAGGGAACAGCAATTAAAATGGTCTCAGTCACTGCTCACTTGCCAACAAGTCTTCACGTTTGTCAAGGGGATAACCTTCACTTTGGTTTCCACTCAGATGTCCCGCTAAGAACAAGTTAAACTTCACTTGTGTTTTCCACTTTCTTGTCTCACAAGATGAATGAGCTCAATCCAAAAGGCAGGTATCCTTCCGCTATGCAAAATTCTCCTTGTTTCATGGCGTGGTGTCCCCAAATACAGAGTCCATAGTATGCACATGCATGTCCTTAATCGCCGAAACCTCTAAGATCATAGATCATGCCTGCGCCTTCTTCCACGCCGAAAATGCGTAACCGTTACAATTGCCAGAACCAGCAAGAGAAGGTAAGAGGCTGAGTAGGGCTGACAGTTAAAGATTAGGGCATGGAGGCAAAGGTTGAACACATATTGAACCTATATTGCTCACTATACAAGAGACTCATGCAGCACTGGTAGCAAATATTGACACTCTAGTGCTTGATGTAGAGTTAACTCGGATCAGATGAAACTAGCAGTTTTAGTATCAGAAGTCGAAGCAAAACTGACAAGATCTGAGTCCTCAGGAAGCACTTAGAGAAATAGCAAGACGGAATCTCATTCCTTATATACTGGGCCCAAGATGCAGAAGGAAAAGCTATGAGGACTAACATTCAGATTGGGAGCCTCACCGAATGAACTAAGAGCTTTAGCACTGAACGTGTTTTGGAAGGGTTACTAAGTACAACACTTGCAACCTATTGCCTGACCAAGTTCTTCTCAGTTGAACAGGCACACAGGACCATATTATCACTACTGCCATCTGGAGGGCCAGCCAAGTCTATAATCTGTAAGCTGTTATACTACAGCTAAAGAGGCATAATCCTGCGGTGTGCTAGGCGAGATGACCCCAGCACGGCCAAAAAGTGGGCAGGCAGGGCAATGTTTTTCAGGTTCTGCCCTTGAAGAGGCCATGCAATGCGCTATGGGTGAGACTGTTGGCATGATGCGCAGGATTTTTCACAGACTGAAGGGGTGATCATAATCATAGTTGTACTATGAAACAGACCAAGCCTATCCTGTGACAAAACCCTTGCTTCCAGTTCACAGGTTGATATAGGCAAGCATGCCTGCGCAGGTGTTTTGAGCCTCCTATAAAATGCCTTTATTGTTTAGGATCGAGCAACATTATGGTACATTAAACAATATATAAGAAAGGTTTTAACACAGTTTGCATCCTGAATAATTTTTTCAAGGTGCTCTCAAATAAAATAATCAAGGGAAAGGAGTCACAATGAAAAATAAGCAATGGCCCAGGGTCACACAGTTTAGTCATTCTAAGTAGCCAGGTTCTTTGGGTCAGTTCACCAAAAAAGCTCCACACTGGCCTGGATGGCCCATACACAATTGATGATGCAAAAGTACGGATCTTTCCTGATTACACTCCAATGGTGCAAGAGCAGAGCATATCTGGACGTTAAGAAAAAACTCCATGAATGACACCTCAGGTGCATGTTATTATTCCAAGCAGACCTAATAGTCTTGTACAATGAGAAATCTCCCATCTTCACTGATACATCAGCAGTATGGAAATGGGCTGAAGCTACGATATACTCAGGGAGCCATATCCATTGGTCATCCCATAACAGATTGAAATCTAGACCGCAACATAGGAGAAAAACAGAAAAGGTTGACAGGCCATTCGCTACTCTGCACAAGGTGAGAGGCTTGCCGCAGCAGTGGAGGCACTCCATGAATCGTTGGGCTTGATTGTCACCAGTGGCTTAGGAGACAGCACATTGGTCATTAGTGGCAACACAGATGACCGGGAAACTTCCCTGAATATGGGACTCATGGCTGAAGCACAGTACGTATGCAAAATATTAAGGCCCACTGGCTGCTCTTAGTTAACCTGGGCTGAAGTATATTGCTGGTTAGCATTCCCTCGTGGAAATGTCAGATGGCAGCGCTGTGAGATGCAGCTTTTTGGGGAGCTGTGAGGGATGCCAATGTGGACTATTGTAGGGAAAATGGAGGTACATCAGGAGTGTGCTGACTGAATCTTAAGTGTTAAAGCTAATGATTCAGGGAGTGTGTATGAGGATAATAATTGGGGTTGGAGTGCTGCTAAAGAGAGGAAATATGCAATACAGAGACTGCCACGCATACTCCTCTGAGGGATTCTGTGGTTTACATTAATGATAGATTACTAGCATGTAGGAAAAGGCAAGACAATCAAACATAGGCTGAACTGCTTTGCCTATAAGGAATTCACAGGCAAGCAACTCTGAGAGGGTGATAGATCAGGCAGGTTGTTAGCAAGCTTCGGGACCTCGAAGGTGCCCAAAATTCCAGTGGTGATGATGAGGAGATAACCCGGAGTGTGCACTATGCACAGACCAGCATCAATGACATTTTTGTTAATTACTACACCTCTTTGGATGCGCTACCATGGGTGATATAGGGCACACTTCCTGAAGTTCTAAGGACATCAGGCTCTCCACCACTGGCCCTGTCTGAAACAAGTCAAGACAAAGAAGTGATAACTAGAGGCCAGAACCCAGGGTTGGATGGCCTGCCAAACAAATTTTCCTCAACGTGCAATAGACTGCGGACTCCTCAGATCTTGGAGGTCTATAACCAGGCTCAAACCTTACTCATGCTTCCACAAATTACAGAGATTTTAGTAGTGATTCTGAAATCTGTCAGTGACTTCAAAGTGACCACCCTCTATGATGAAAATACACTATAAAATCCTGGGGAAGGTGCAGCAAATAGATTGTTTCCCTTGCTCTCTGTCTTAGCTCATGATCAAAATGGCTTCCTTTTGGGCAGGTGAACTTCTTTGAACTTTAAGAGATTGGTCTACTCGATGACTGCACTACTGGATGCAGAACACTTAACAGTAGTGGTATCATTGCCCTGTTCAAATTAATAAAATGTAATTTTCTTCACCAAAACAATCTCACCCCAAGGAAGTTCAGTAAGATATGGAGACTAAAGATTAATCTCCCAGACGTGAGGGCCTAAAAAAAGATTTGTTCATACGATGTAGGGTTCTTGAATGTATTAGACTACTGGAAATATATGACTAAAACAATAGCAAAAGGTAGGTGGAAGAATAGACTGTACTCGGAGGGTGAGCATATTGGGTTTGATGCCCAGAGCCAAATGAAGAAAGAATGAGCAGGTGTGCTGATTTGACCATAGTGGTAGTAACATGTTGCCTAGCAATGTCATGAAGATCAGCAATAGCACTTGTCAAGAAAAAAACTGTTTGAGGGAGACAAAGAAATGGGCGGAGGCATAATGCACAACAGTGAGAAACTCAGTTATTCACTTACATGGACCAGCTAGGGAAATTTATAATGTTGGAAACTGAAAGCTTTCTGATTATCGGCCACCCTGAATGATAGGCCCTCCTAACGGCATAACACTCTGTAAAAGTGTGTGGTTAACAATTAAATATAGGCTGTATAAGAGGCAGACAAGAATCAAGGGATGGGCACACACCTCTCACCGAAAGAGCAGAAACAACATTGAGTTTATTAGACTTACCACCAGTGAGAGACCCAGTTTACTCTGAGTCCAAATCAGTATTCTATGGTACTGCATAGTTGTGATCACCCACTAAAAATAGGTTAAAGCTGATCCCCAGCACAGTTTGTTTGTATTGTTTATTGAAGTATACATTTATTGTCTGCACTTATGAAAGGATAGGCTATGTCAAATGAAGAGTGCATTTTAAAATAACAATGTATATGCTTTAGGGTGATATTCAAATGCTTGTAATAACATGATTGTTTCGAAACTTTATAAAAATGTTTATTAAAATATCAATCATTTGAAACAATGTAGCATTGAAGGTACTGCCCTGGTGTGGCTTTTCTTTTTTCTATCTGAGAGGGCATAAACAGTCCACTTCGCCCTATTTTAGTCATGTTCGAAACCTCTCACTTGCAGAATCCCTCAGGGCTTCTAAGCCCTACATTATTTACTCTTTATCTTCTTACCCACTCCAGGTTGACTCAGCAAAAAATCCTGGATTCATTTTCAACTATTTTTTCTCATTCTTTCAACAGATCAGGCATATTTTCTACTTGCTTTAACAACATCCCCATACTATGCAAAATCATTCCTTTTCTCCCCTCTCGCAATCATAGGACTGCTGTAAATTCATTTATCTTCTCACAACTAGATAATGGAAGTCTATCTTGAGCTTCCTGCTTTCAAATCATTCAAAACCTTCCTGCATGACTCATCTGAGGAATGCCCCCTTGCTTAACAATCTCTTCTCACTGTTCAACTATCTATTGCCTTTTGAATTTGAAACAATGTACCTTCAAAGTGCAGTGCTTAGATCTTGGCGCTCTCCATAAAATAGGTTCTCTGCTTCTTCACCATTGTATCACGATTTGTATTCTTTCCAGAACCCTATGCTTTGCAGTAGCCAGCTGCCTGCATCTTCCTAGCATGAGGCAGATACTTATTAGACGCTGATGCTTCTACTTTTTGGCATTAAAGCACTGGACCTCTGTGCCTCCCGAGCTCGAGAGACTCCAGTCTTCTGCACTGCGGGAAAAAAACTAACTAAAACTTGCCCTTTCCACATTAGTGCAGTCTCCATCTCTCCTTCAGTTATTGCTCAGCACCAGGCTGCTTGGTTAGAGTAAAAGTGCACTTTACATATTATTTTCAATCATTAATTTCATTCAGTAGAACAATAACAATAGAAATGTGCTTAAACTGCACTATTTGCCACAATTTTTCGAAACACCCTGGTAGGTGGGAAAATGAAGAAACCCAAATATCTTCTAAAACTATTTTGAAGGGCTAATGGGTCGAGGCCAATGCAATTGACCGCAGGTGTTTTACAGTGTACCATATGTCACTAATTGTTGACAAAACTAGAATTACAAAGATAAATGTCATGTGAGAGCAGGTAAATATATTAAATGTGTATTAAAATACATTGCAACATTTACTATTTGTTCTGCTAGAATTCTTTGAAAGAGAGTCCTACATTTCCTGTAAAAGTTGTTAAATACTATTATGAATACATTAATGTTAGAGGCCCAACGTGCTTTAAATTGATCTGTCATATATTGGCAAAAAAATTACCCCTATGCGTTATACCACAACAATGACATGATGACCCACAAGCAATTTTTAGTATGAATCTGAATTTGGCTCCGCCTCCACCATTTGAAGAGTTAGCCGCCCCTAAATTTGGGTCTAGTTGCGCCCCTGCCCTACAAAGTGTCTTTGAGCTGACAGAGTGCTTGAGAGGCAAGTCCCATTAAGTTTTGGAATCCGTATTTAGTAAGCAGGAAAGTGAGTAAAATGGTTGGCAAATTTGATGAGTATGTTACATAGAGGTGAGTCTTATTCATACAGGAGGGTTTTGTCTGTGTGTGTGCTGTTGCTTCTGTTTGCGTATGTAGTTCAGCCGCGGCCCATGCAGGTAAGAGTGGTGGTGCCAAGTTGGGGGCGGGGGGGGTTTGAAAGACGACGAAGGGAAAATTAGTTATGTATTTATTTTTCCCTCATCGTGTGTCGAAATCCCCCCCCCCCCACCCGGCCCCACCGCTCTTACCTGCACGGGCCGCGGCTGACTTTAAGAGGCGGGGGAGGTGTGTGGTACTTTTGTCTGTGTCTGTTGTGGTGCAAGCGAGTGCATGTCTAGTGTTATGGTATGGGTGAGCACGTGAGTGGCCATGGAATGTATGGGTGAGAAATATTTGAACATGGACTGGGAAGTCAGTCACTATGGGCTCAGGTTGACGGTCGTTTCTTGTTGCGTTTCTAATGTCATGTAAACAAACGGTTAATTTGTACTCACTCCTGCATCCGTAACGTCTTTTCAACAGAATCCAGGTGCCATGGACACTGCCTCTGCTGGTGTTCGCTAGATCCGCCCTATATCGACATGATCGTATTTGAGCCCTAAATATACAGAGCAACTACATATCCATCCAGAGGTGAACTCGACAGGGTCCAATACCATTGGACAACAGCACTCAGATCTATCAACATCCTTTTGATTTTCATGAGGGCAAGGCATTGCTGAAAGCAGATGATGGAAGCCTCTTCCAATAACTTGCGGACAATGTAACATTATCTTTTGAAATGGTACAGAAGAGTTCTAGGCAGATGTTTCAAATGAACGTTACAAAATGAGAACCTCTTCAGACCCCCTTTTTTGTTGTATTGATTTCCTTTGCTGTGTGCTTTTTTCGGAAAATAAAAGCTTTTTTTCATGTGTTGTGTTTGGTCTTTATCTTCACCGCTCTATAATTTTCTTTCCCTAGGAGGAATATTTGCTTAATTTCACCTAATTTGACACCTAACATCTCTTGGCATTCAATAGCTCTTACTCAGCTTTAACAGCAAATTTAATTTAAAAAGCTGTTCCTCTGTTACTGCTCTCCTTTCTGTCAGCTCCGCCATTTATAGGTACAGTTTTGTTCAATCCTCTTTAAAAACAAACTCCTTTTCCAATTGTATTCAATTTCTTTTTAACGGTTACTTACATAATTTTGTTCTTGTTACCGACGAGGGCTGATTTGTTTGTATTCGATATATTGGTTTCGTAATCTCTGAATTCTCTTCCTTGTAATGGTCAGCACCTTCATTTTCATTTTGTAACATTTGCAATATTGGTCTATTATGCTCTCTGTTTAATGTGCATTATACAGCCTCTTGGAGGCGAGTACGATTTTGACACCACGAGTCCAAAATAGCGTTATGGAAAATTATTATAAGGGACTGCTTAAATTGAACTAGACGGTGAGCACAAAACCCCCCTCTGGCCATATCCATCACATTTAGAGTATCTCACTAAGGAAAACAAACAACTGATGAATGAAATGTTCAAATAAATCTGAGTCATTATTTATTATTCTGGGTTGCATTTCAGCCCACTGTCTTTTTTTGCTAACCGTGTCACTGAAGACATTGACCAACCATACGCTAATAAGTCTTGGTACACCCACAATAGTGGGTCACATGCCAGACCACGTTGCATCTGCAATAGAGCACAGTTAACCACAGACCGGTTTCGCCTTGCAGTATACACCAAAGCAATAGACTGCCTCAGTGAATCTAACAGTAGAAAAATTCCTCACTTTACAGCGCCTTAACACTAACTGCTTCCTTGAGATGTGTAGACCCACGTCCTCAAATTTGTCTTGCTGTTGATTCTCTCACTTTTGAGGTGCAATGTGTTTCTGTTGTAAGCAATGGTTGGTGGCTCAGAGTTGAAGATGGCGTGAAACAGCACTTGGACAGCAGTCCCCTTTTCTAGGAAGCCATACAAAACGTGGACATATGCGACTTGTGTCAATAGTATGTGCTCTAGGACCCAGCACTAGAACTAGCATGCATTTGATAGACAAATGATGAGAACAATCTGCTGGCTCAAAAATGCTCTCTTGCTCATTTTCTATCTAATCATTCTTAGCGCAGAGGAATAGAAAGTTGTTTTTTAAATGTAAGCCTGCATATTGTGTTTTTTTCAAACTTACACTGAATTTGTTTCTCTTGTGCTTTGATAGAAATCTTGGGATTGAAGACAGTTCTTATTGGGGGAGAATAATTTGTTACGTTCTTGTATTGTCTGTCAAATAAAATGACTGCAGGTTGCTGGATAATTCTGGAGCAGAAGGCAGAGTTAACGCTTTGGGAATCTTAGATTGCCAATCACAATATTTTCTTGGAATTGTTCTTGTGGGCTGTGGGATCATTGATTAGTTTCTATGATAAAGGGTAGATTCTTCCTTCTTTTGCATTCAGTAATTTAGGGTGTAATGCAGCAGCTGCACAGAGGTTTCATATTTGACCATGAGCAATGTTGCACTAATTCTTGAAACCCTTGTACACCAGCGAGAATGAATATACAACCAGGCATGAAGGTCAGGTTTTATAAATACAACCATTTTACACGTGGATTGAAATTACTCAATTGACTCGTGGTGAATATTCTGAGACCTAAAGAAGTAGTGAATGAGTAACACCAGACTACTGGACTCTGCAGTGTCCGTTAATTCCAGTGGGCCCTGTAATGGGAGTTACGGGCCCCAATGGGATTACAAGTTCAGAAGGAACAACGTGGTTAGGAGTGTTTTACCTGGAAACTTTGCATGATGAAAGTAATCAAAATGTCCCTGTTAAAATCGGGTTGACAGTGGGAAACAAAATGCACTAATGAGGGTGGAAACGCCAACTCCCAAATGTAATTCTCCATTCCAGAACGTTCCCAATCTTGTAAAGGCTGGAAGTGGTGCTGCAGTGTCCATATTGTTTGTTTGCATTTAATGACATGCTAATGTATAACATGTATGGTCCTCGCTTACATATATGCACATAAGATTTTAGATTTAGGTTGACCATAATGAGTGTGATAGCTGTGAAGTCCATGGTGATGGAAAATTGTGCATTATATTACTCATGAAAAGTGGGCTTACACCAACCATTACATGAATGTGTAGTTTTGATTGGTTCCTTCTCTGCTGGAACCGTAGGAATGTATCTTCCTGTTGAATTTCATGATTTAAGTGTGTAGTCTGGCGTTAGATAGTTCGATCTTCTCCTGTGCAACCTTGGCGACGGACGTCCCTTCCCCACTCATGAGACCCAATTCTCCTTTTATTCCTGTTCATAGAGTTAATTTCTCAAACAAGCACCTTTTCCTGATTGGAATTTTCATTTGGTTCTATTTGAGATACTGTATTTGCTGACATGTGCTGCTTATGAATTTCCCAAACTTTGCCCACAACTTTAGTTTAGCATTAGGGAGTTTCCTTTAGGAAACAGAATCTAATATACTTTGCATACTCTATCTTTAAATAACTTTGCATTTGTGGTGTGACTCGCTTGGAATATATTCACATATGCATTACTGTGTTCCAATTTTGCTTCATTGTCATTGATATGTTATTAAGTTTGATAATTCAAGCCTCTGTTTGAATTAAAAACCCATCTAAGTAGGTATAGAGGTGTTGAGATTTTGCACCAAAGTTGCACGGTGCAAACGGCTTCGTTTCTTGCCTCTATCAGGAGCAACATCATTAATAATTTGCGGTGTCAGTAACACTGCTCCTGCTATTACCTTTCCTTCTTTACCACTTGTAAATTCACTTGCAATTTTTCCTGTGTGTTTGTGGCTCACAAGGAACTGTTACCTTGATTTACAACCATTACACCTAATGCTACCCTCACTATTAACTGAGCCCTCAATAACAGCAGCATGACACACTGATTAAGTGTTACCAATCTAATGACTTTAATGGTATTACCTTAACCTCATAAGCCTACAGGATTCAATTTATATAGTCACAGAGGTACCTGTCGATAGGCACGTCTTGTGCTGCAAAACAAAGGCAGACTAAATTGACTACAATGCAAAAAATGTGTGGCACTATGGAAAATAAACTCATATTCCCTTTTCCCTATCCCTACTTTCACTAGCTCTATTTTTCTTCTCTTCATCTCTAAAGTTGCATCTTCTAAATGCTGCGCTGTCGTTTTAAACAGTTCAATAATTTCTTTAAAATTATATATGCCTTACATTTGCATTATTTATCTGTTTTTTTGTCTGTCCCACCAAATACTTTTCACATTCTCTTCATTTTTGAGTTATTATGATTTAATACCTAATATTGCCTTAAACGGCAAAAAGCCCAATTTGCATCAAGGAATGGCAAATCCAATAGGCTTTGCCTTTGGGACCTATTGACTTTTCCAATGGATTTAGCTATGCAGCACAGCATGCCAAGATCTTTTCAGTGACCTATTTGAGTTGGATGACGTGAAAGCTTTCTTGTTGTTTTTTTAAGTGGGTCAGGGTGAAGCTACATTGGGGAAAGCAACCGGGAGGCATGATTGGTGGGCAGAAGCAACATGGAGGATGACTTACGGAAGCAACAAAGGGGCGGGAATGGTGTGGTGGGTTTTAAAAGTAGATGGGGAAGCAACACTGGGACAGAAGCAAAACATGGCGAGGAAGCATCATGTTGGGTGAGTGGCAGAAGAAGCATATGGGTAGTTGATGCAATACAGGCACATGTGGGGTGATCAAATGGATCAAAGAGAACAACTGGTGGGGAGAAAACACACAGGTGAGAAGGCAACATGGGGTGGAAGGAGGAGAAGCACACAAATAGAGAGAAACAGAGCATGGAAAAGCAGTGGAGAGAAACACACCAAGGAAACAGGAACACACATGCACTCTCGTCGAATGCATAAAAAAAGACCTAAGTAGAGCCTGAAAAAGCAAGCAGTGGAAGGACTTAGTAATACCTTCATGCTCCAGGTACAAGACAAACAAAAGAAGAGGAAGGAAATCCCACACAGCTACCAAATAAAAGCAAGCAAATTAGAGTGACAATGAAGCCAACCAAAGGTAAGTAGTGGGCGGCCACTTACCCTACTATAAAATAGCAATATGTTTTGCAACAGACAGCACGTGCACGGTCTTAGACAACACCTAAAAACCTTCATTTCATGCATATAATTTACTGCTGCTTGGGTATTCACAGACAGTTCATTCAGACCCTTGCTTATATGATTCATGCCATAGTCTGCAAGCTAACACAAGCACAGGGTTTTAAGGCTTGCTTCTCTAGTCATGGATTTGCATAAAGTACACTCTGAGAAAATGCCCCTTTTTCGCTTGGTCACCCCCATTTTTTTGTTTAAATGTTTAGCTGTTTTTTTTTTTGTTTTTTTTTTTTAACTCTGCACACTGTAATACTGCTATTCAGTGCCCAGTGTGTGTGCTCTGACCCCTTAAAAAAATGTTGAAATTGGCTGCACTAATAATTGGCAAAGTTAACTTGCTTATAAGTCACTAGAATATGGTACAAAGTGTACCCACGGCCCGAAAGTTAAACGTCACTGGTGGACTCCAACATTTATTGAGCAATCCAGTGCAGTGACAGTGTAAACATGGCTTCAGGCTTTCCTTTGTAGCCTAACTGGGGCATTTTAAAAACTGCAATTTGACCTACTTGTGAAAGAAAATTATCCTAAAACTTCCTTTTAAATATTTTTAAGTCCCTCGTAGGAAGGCCTTACTTCCCAAAAGGCAGGGTGCATAGAATTTCAAACTAGTGCATGTAGAAATGTAATGTTATACATATTCTTTCAGTGGGAAAGCATCAAAAGCTATTTTCACTGTAGCAAGACTGGCTATTGCATAGGAAAACACTGGGATGCAAAGTAAAATTTAATACTACTATCCCGGGATAGGAAACAGCTAGAAATTCAATTGTTAGAGTATCTGTAATATGCATTAGAAGCCCAATTCACTGGTGAAGTCGGATTTTAATAATTGTTAAGGAAAAGGTACTTTTAGAAAGTAAAATTTTTCCTGCTAAAGCCCATGGAGGCTAATTTGCATTAGCATTCAGCTGAAGCCCTTGGGTGCTTAGCCCTGAATGAGGTGTGAAAACTGTTCACAGAGCAGAGGATAAAGGCTTGGGTGTGGTGAGGTGCTTTTGTTCCTCTCCCAGGGTGACTATTTGGGCAGTGCCCAGGAACTTGATTAACTTTGAAGAGGCCTCGACTGTCACGGGCAAATGTTAACTGACAACTTCCCTTTTGCTGCTTACTCAAGGCCCTTTTTTTGCTCCTCTAGTCACGTAGACTCCAATTACAGTGTGGGGGCATAACTGATTTCAAGTGACCACAGAGGAGGGTGATTTTCCTGGCCATACCTCTGGGATGGTCCCACAGGCTGTGCAGAAATGGAAAATGTGGATTTAGGCAGAGGGGGACACTGTCGGATTGTTTGCAATAGGGAAACAGAAACTGATGCAATTAGATAAAAACAAGTATGTGGAGAGTCCTCCTTGGCCGGACATTGGCTTCCCCAGGTTATTTGAATCACAATTAGCACTGCCACACTTTGCACCTTAAAGGCTCATTACTTTTTAACTGTTGACTCGTGGTTTCAATTTGCTCCTTTTTTTAAAATCCGATGAATGAGATTATTTTCTTTTGGGGTAGACCAATGTTCAATTAATTTGTCCCCCTCTAAGGTTGCCTTAGCTTGTTGAGGGATCTTTCCTACTGCTGGCTGGGTCAGGTGGGCAGTTTTTCATCCCAAGCCCAGATTAGCACAATGGTCACAATCTTAGTTGGGAATCAGACTCTCCCTGTGCTACAGGCTAGTCTGACACCAGAGATAGATTAAAATGAGGGTGCTTTGCATCTGAAAAGTGAATGAGAGCAGCCGGCATGCCAAAGGCAAGTCCAACTGCACCCATCCACACCCGTACACGCCAGATGTTTGGACCTCTGGCATTTTCAGTCCCAATCCGGTGGTAAGATTTACCTACTCAGGTTACTTAATCTTCTCAATTAACACAACACTCTTTCAACCTAAATGCTGTATCAAACACTCCTTCATGACCACTTTTGTCAAAAACCATGCAGTATTAGTGTTTTTTCCTGTTTGAATGAGAGGCAGCCAGCAAGTAAGCAAAAAGGAGTCAACTCGTGGGCTAGAGATGCCAAGGCCAGACACATCAGCTTGGTTCTATGACACATGAGGGGAAAAACAACTCACCTGCATCAGTTATTTTGTTGAAAGGCCTTTATCTGAATGCCAGATCACTTCCCAAATACACCACTGAAGTGTGGTATTTGATTTCCTCCCTGAACCCCAACATCTGGGTCATCACTGGAACATGGCTCCACTTTGACACCAACCCAGACGTAACTATTGCCATTCCATTGGAGTATAAGATTATTAAAGTGGATCTCGAGGGAAGGACAGGTGGCAGTCATTTGTAAAAAACATGAGTAGTTCCATCATTGACACTTACCTTACTGACCAGCTCAAGATGCTCATATTTTAACTTGATATCGCACTTCTTAAGAGTTGGAGAGGTGCATTATTATACAGGCCACTTGGTCCAAAGAGGGACATTAGTCTGAAGATAATGGGCCTTTTAGCCCCACGTATTATTGGATTTGAACATTTTATAGTAGCTGGCAATTCACTATCAATAGGATGACTTAAAAGACAGCAATGTTATAAAAGTAAAAAAAGAAAATTGAAGCAGTAGAATTGACCCAACGAGTGACAGACCCAACCCACTTTGCGGAACAATCTCTGGAATTAACTTTGAGCAGTTACAGCAGTATCAAGGTCAAAACCTCAGGTCCCCATACCTGGACAAACTATTATCTAATCAACTTTGAGATTCAGGTGGAACTCCAAACCAGGTCATCCCCCTTTAAATTCTGCCTTTTACTTCACCCTGGAAACAGTCAATGGAGACAAGTCTCAGAGATACCCTGAGGCTACCAGAAATAGCAAATATTGTGGCTATAGATATAGCCATTACCATATACAATACGGCTATGGTGGAGGCTCTAGACAACAGAGCCCCCCTCAAACCAGTGAAAACATATCTCAAAACTCCAAAGGCCAAATGATATACAGAAGATTTTAGACGGGATAAACACAGATGCAAAAGATTGGAATGCACTTGGAGACATTCCAAGACTCCTCAGGACAACTCAGCATTTAAAGACGCTCTTAATGCCTATCACAAGCAACCGCAAGCAGTGCACTGCCAATTCCTGGCAGATAGCACTGAAAAGAGCTCATCATCCACAAGGAACTTTACATTATTCTTAAAGAATGTAAGAAGCCTGAGGCCTGTGCATCATCTATTCTAGCCTCATCTGAACTTTCTGAGACATTGGCTTCCTTCTCCCATAACAAAATTATCAAAATACATAATGATGGTGGAAGCTAGAGAGTTTCACATGTCCCACCACCCTCTTTTAAACAAGCATACCTCATAGATTCATGCAATCTTTGGACTTTCACTGAGATCACCCCAGAAGATGTAGGCGGCACAATCTCTTCCATCCATTCAGGATCGACTGATGGTCCCTGGCCATGTAATCACCTATTTTCCATCGCTGTTTTCCTTCTTTCTGGCTGAAATGTTTAATCTCTCCCTTAATATAGCAAGGCCCCCCAAGATTTGGAAACATAATAATTTGCTCCCTATAGTTAAGAAGACTCCTGCAGACTCCTCTAATCTGTCAAACTATTGACCCCTCTGGCTTCTACCCTTCCTGGCCAAAAAACTGGAAATAAGTATCAATAATTATCCCAGTATTTGGAAGGTAACAACATACTGGATTAGTCTCAAGCTGGCTTCAGGGCAGGGCATAGTACAGAGACCACCCTTTTGGCAGTCACTAACATGATCAGGACCAGTATGGATGAAGGGCAATCAGCTGCCCTCATCCTACTAGATCTTTTTGTGGCCTTCAAAACGGTCTTGCATGTTGTCCTGATTAGCAGACTGCACAAAATTAGAATTTACTCACAATCCCTAGCTTGGTTTGCTGATTTGTTGGCACACAGAACCCAAGCCATCTTACTGCCTCTATTAAATCAAAGACCATCGCCACAACATGCGGGGTGCCACAGGGATCCTCTTTGAGCCCGACTCTTTTTAATGTCTATGTTGTACCAATAGGTAAGATTGTAAGGTGCCTCCTTTTGCATGTTCACCCCGAAATATTTGGACAGATGCTGCTGGTTTTTTGACTCGGAGTGCAATGAGGCCTGCTACCAGACCCCAGTGCCAATTTCTAACCCCTTACAAAGTGTATGTTGAATTGGCTACCCCCTACTGGCAGAGATTGACTTACTTATAAGTCTCTATTACATAGTAACCATGGACTGCAGACTGGACGGGCAGAGGTTACACTGCTTCTTCGACTTTGTCATTTAAACCAATTGCAAAACCCCACTTCCCTTAACAATATTTGTATTTCTCCCTTAAGGAAGGCCTATCGAGCCCTAAGGCATGAAGCTGTATATTAGTAAGTTGGGCATGTATTCTTTGCATATATCTTAACAGCAACACTTCTAAATTGACATTTTGCTGTGGGAGAGTTAGTAGCCCGGTTGACTAACACAGGGTTACCGGCTGACCCCTCAGCCCAGCTAACTTCAAAATGGGACTAATTAGATGGGTACTGTAAGGTATCAAATTAATCATGGCATTAAATCAGACTATATGCCCAAGTCAAATTTAATGTCACTATTAAAAAATGCAACTTTCAGAAACTTGCCAATCTGGGACTCAGTTTTTGCGGTGGCCTCACATGGACACTGACGACCAGACAGATTTGTGCCCCCCTGGGGAGTGGTGTGAATGACTCCCAGGGTTAGGAACAATAGCAGCCTGCTACAAGGCCATGTGTCGCCTTCCTTTTGTAGGAATCCAGTCAGGGTGTTAGCCCAAAAGGCGAGCTTCAAAGGTGAAGCCGCCTTTGGTGGGAAAATGGTGATCACACTTTTGAGAGGCTGCCCTTTTTTCAGGTAGACAGGCTGGCAGTGGGGACAGAGTCGGGAGACCAATCCCCAAACCATTTTTTCCATAGGCTTGTAGCCCACAGGTAGCCACACCTCTAGGGTGGGCTACAAATCTCCTAACATCTGAGAAAGCGTTCAGACATCTTGAGAGTGGGCAGATTAGTTCAGTCTGGGGTTGCTAGATGCCACACAAAGCTGGGAATTCATCACCAAGAGGGAGGGAACCTGGAAACCCATTGGCTACCAACTGCATCATTCCCCCAGGTCACTTTCTGGCCATAAATATGGCACCCCTGGCACCTTGAACCTCAGATCATGTAGGAACTTAAAAGAGGACCAAAGAAGGACTTCCCTGCTACCTCCTGGACTTGGCAAGAAAGGCTGCACCATCTGCTGGACTGCACCTGCCGCATCCTGGGCTAGCGAAGAGAGGACTGTGCCTGTCGCTCCTGGCTTTAGAAAATGTCACTCCCAAGCTCCTGACCAATGGAGTGACTCTAAGGGTCAGTTGGCTGACTCCCTGGAACCAGCACTCGGGCAATCAAAGTTGAAGTAGCCCATTCCAGCAAGTCAGTGGCTACTCCAGAGCAATCGTTGCAGACTGTCGGTAGGTGCCTCAGGAGATGATCCTCAATGGCCAAAAGTTGCACCCGAGTCAGCCGGACCTGGGAGTGTCATCTGAGTCCAGATTGGTCACCCAAAAGGGACAACAGCCTCCACCAAGGGATATCGCTGGGACCGCTGTGGACGGAGACTGGTAGCCAAGTCGCAGCTGGCCTTCTGGTGTCTCAAAGAGGACTTCAAGGGACCCCGACCTCTGTGGCCAAAGTCGGCCCACCTGACTCATGGACTGAGGAATAACGGCAAATACACCGCTCATCGACCACACAGCACCTAGAGCGTCCTTGAGCATCTTCCATCTGCATCTTCAGCATCAGAGCCACTTCATTGACGTCTATGGAGGTCGTGCTGTAAAGTTTGGAACTGGACAGGAAAGCATTTTGGTGGCCAAGTAACTGTTCAAATACTCCTTATTGGCCCCCTAGACCTTCATCTTGTCGGATTTGGTCGCCCAAGTTGGGCTAGATTAGCTGAATGCGACGCTTACAAACTTTTCAGAAGTTTACAAACGTTATGGGTAACAATGCTTGTTTACGGTTTAACTGTGATTTAAGATTTCGTTAAAACTCTGTATCTCGGCAATCCTCTGCTGGATTTTGGTCATCTTGGCCTCTAAAAATTAATAAAAATATGATCTATGTTTATAAATTAGTGTCAGATTTTTCGCATTGTTTTACTTTATTTCATTATTTTTTAGTATTGTTAAATGCTTTACACTAGTTTCTCTGTTTAAGCCTTGCTGCTTGAAGTCATAACTACCATGGTTGAGCTTAAGGTTATATACAAACGAGCCTGACCCAAGACAGTTTTTGGGAGTGTATTACAAGGTAAGATCTCCCAGCCATACCTTATAATGCACCCAAATCCACTCTGTGCCTCCGCGCTACTCTTTTAGTCCCACTCTTTTTAATGTCTATGTGGCATCAATGGGCAAGATTGTTAGGGATAATAGATTAGAGATACTGTCTTATGCTGCCGATACACAGCTGATGGTATCAATTGTAGAAAATCATGAATCTACTAGAATAAGATTATGTGAATGTCTAAGGAGGCCATATGGATGCAGCAGAACGGTCTCAAACTTAATGGGGATAAGACAAAGATTGTCTTATTTTTCAATGCCAAATGAATTTGGACATATGACTGTTTACTGCATGAGCTGTTCTCCCCTCCTCTCCAAATGGTGGCTAGATACCTAGGCATTCTTCTAGAAGATGCGCTGAGCATGAAAAACAAAGTTACAGAGTTCTGTGGACCCTGCTTTGGCATTCTGTGCATGCTCACAAAGATCTTTAGATGAATCCCCTTTCAACGTCTAAAGATCATCACACAAGACCTCATTAATAGTCAGTTGTACTAATGCAATGCTATAATATATATATATATATATATATATATATATATATATATATATATAATCTACTGGCGGTCGCCAGTAGATAGTTATAGTTAGGACCTATTTTCCATAGGAAATTCACAACATTCTATTTGAAATAACTTTGGCGCCGGTTGATGAATCTTCGCGACATTTTCAAAACTCGTGGCCCGCTCCGGTCCGCTCCTATCCTGAAAGTCTCGGGGTGATTCGTCAAGTGGGAGCCGAGAAAAGGGGGTCCCAAACGTGTTTTCCCCATGCAATTTTCCATAGGAACCTTTCATCGCAGCTACAGCTCGAACTGCTGAACGGAATTACACCAAATTTGGCAAAAAGGTAGCCCTTGGTTCAGAGTCGTGCCTTTTGCTTAAATGGTGTAAATCCGTTCAGTAGTTCCTGAGAAATTTGAAAAAGAAAACACATATATCTGGGCGGAGCCTAACCACACATGTCATCGTGAGATCTGATTGGCTGTCAGCACTTCATTCTGGAATTGCTGGCAGCCATCTTGGGACCAATATAAATGATAGTACCCCATTGAAATGAATTGTAGTGAATCGAAGATTTTGAGGGTTACCAAAAGGAGAACTATAAAGGGTGATAACAGACTTTAGTTACATTAGAATTCATTTGTTGATGGTACCATACTAATTTTAGGAATTGTGGTGTGTTCTAAGGTGATTTTACCCTGTGAAAAATCCTTCTTCTGGGATATCATGAATCATGTTTGAGAGAAAACTATTTTCTCATACTTTTCCCATTGAGGTTTGGAAGGTGATCTAGAAGCTAAAATGAGAGCAGATTTTCTGTAAATTCACATTATCTTTCTCAGTCATGTGAGAATGAAGTCTGACATTCTCAGTTAAACATGTACATCCAAAAAGGGCAGAGACTGTCAGTTGATTCCTTTGTGTTCTACTGCAGCTTCCCAGAGAGTTCTAAAGAACAACTAGAGTGCTAACAGCCTTACTTATGACAAAAGTATGGCACACCTGAAGCCATCTTGATTGGAATAAACTGGTAACACTTAAAACATTTAATTTAAAAAGGAACAAAATGATGGGGTTCATTTTGTCATAGAAATTATGGTTAGTGCTGTAGAAAGAAAAATTAGGACATGTTTCAAGTGTGATCTCAAATATCTTCCTGTTATATTTCAACAGAAGCAGCCTGTCAGTTGATGCCTTTGTGTTCTACTGCAGCTTCCCAGAGTGTTCTAAAGAACAACTAGAGCGCTAACAGTCTTACTTATGACAAAAGTATGGCACACCTGAAGCCATCTTGATTGGAATAAACTGGTAAAACTTAAAACATTTAATTTAAAAAGGAACAAAATGAGGGGGTTCATTTTGCCATAGAAATTATGGTTAGTGCTGCAGAAAGAAAATTAGGGCATGTTTTAAGTGAGATCTCAAATCCTCTTCTATTTCATTAGAAAATTCTGACATGCAGAGTGAAACAATCACTTTCAATACCAGCAGGAGACTTCCAGTTAACTCCCTGGTGAGCAGTAGCTTTACTACAGTGATCTAATGAACAACTAGAGTGCTAACATTCTGAATTTATGGCAAATGTGTGACACATCTGAATGCCTTCTTGATGGAATCAAAGTAAAAAACTGAAAGCATTTCCTACTGAGGAGACTGCAGTAAATGACGAAATTAGGAAACTTCATAACAAATAAGTCTCCCAAGATGGCCACCAGAGAAAAAAGAGCCCAAATGTAGCACAAATATCACCCAGATGTAGCCCACATATAGCCCAATGACAGAAGTGTGCAAAACACTTTTTATTTTTAGTTTTTGTGCAGTTTTATATAGTGCAAACTGGTCCGGTATTGAAGCGTTACATCTTACTTGGACCCCTTATTGCGTATTTTGCACGAAGTACATGAGATTGATCTTGCGAAAAATTGAACTTTACGATTCTGTTAACCTGAAGTTGCTCTGAACCGGGCTTTGTAACACCCGTTTTTACCTACTGGTTTTAATTAATTCTCACTGTATTGTATTAGGAAAGAGGATTTACTGTTTTTATGTACACTTTTATGATCTATGTTTCTAAATCAGATCAAATAAAGTTTAATGAATTCTATGACAGGACGGAGGCGAGGATTATGCATATCTTTCCTCACTTTATTTGCATAGCAGTTCAAAGAAAACGTAACACAACAATCATTAAACAAAAGACTACACAACCCATGAACCATTAGGGGGTAGTCTCCAAGGCAACTATAGTCCAATCATATCACAGTCCATCGTATATAATATCGTGACGTCCCTTCCACTTCCTCTTTCTTCACTGCTCGTCAGTCAAGTGCATTCCTTACATTCTTGGCTTAATCCGACGTTGCGGTTTGTATAGCGGTTTCTTGTGCACGTTATTAGCATTATTGCCTTGGTATTGTTTCATATTCCCTGCGCAGCAGGCTCTTACCCGAGCACGTTCTCCCCCTGGCAGTTTCTCCCGCTGTGTGCTCTGCGCGCGGTGAGATCCTGTCAGGCGCGTCTGGTCCGAGCGAGGCAGCTCCGTCGAGCGCTCCCGCTGGTCTTTACGCACGTTTGGGAATCCGGTCACTCCTTTAGTGTCCGCTTGATTCCCGACCAACCTCGCCTAATTTTGACACCGCTACGCGGTGATTTCCCCACGCGGCCACGTTAGTGACCAGCGCCACCTGGTGGTGGTAATTGGTATTGCGCCTCAGTCTATTCTTATAACAGCTTCCGGGAAAGCCCAGCTGTTGGAGCACCGGCGAGGGGCTGTCTTAAGGATTTTAAGGGCATTTGTTCTGTGCTCACACCCTCTGCTATCATGTTTTCTCCAGAAGACCATTTTTACTCCTCCTACCAGGAAGTGGAGGAGGAATGGCCCCCAACTTCTCCCTCCAGCAGTGGACCAAGCCCTCTCTCTGGCTATTTTTAGGCGCTGGCTCCTCTTAGGGATCAGTTTGATAAGCTGGCGAAAAGCATCCCTGGGGTGTTCAGTGACCCAGATCTGGTGGTGGCGGGTCCAAGTAGCTCCCAGATGGGGAATAAAAGGGCCGTTAAGCATAACGCGGGGCACTTGGAAGGATTTGATAAACTTACGGAGACCTTCCTCAAGAGTGCACGAATGCTAAAACATGCACCCTGTCGGGAGGAGGAGGGGCCCGGAGAAAATTGCGACACTGTCACCACTATTGTAGACCCCGACGGCGGGTTTCCCTTAGAGGGAGAGGGTGTATTGGAGGACGATTTCGCCTCCGATGAGGATAAGGACTCGGGGCGTCCCTGGCGTCCAGAGTCCCACTCCTCTCAGTCCCCGGTTGGGGACGGGGTCCACTTGGACATGTTCGAGCCTACCCAAATTTACCATCCTAGGTCGGCAGAGTGGACACCGGACGCCAAACTGGCAGAGTATGTGATGGGGAAAATCCATCAACCCCTTGAAAGGGAGGTCAGGAATAGGATGAGGGAGAATGCCCCAGGCCCTCACTGAAGGGGAAGGTGGCACACACGCCTGAAATTGATGAGAAACTATGTACCTTTTTCTCCAAGTATATGAGGGATCCCAAGAAAGGAATTGATAGGTCTTGGACGTGGTATGGCCCTTGACCCAAATTATTCAATTGACGGAGCGTTCCAAAGAGTCAGGATCCCCTTTGTCCACGGATATTGTGGCTGGTTGGGCGCACTACCCTAAACCCTAAAACACTACCCCTCCACTACCCAAACACCACTGCACTGCCCTAAACCCTAAAACACTACCCCCGGCACGACACCCTACACTACCCAAACATAACTGCACTACCCTAAACCCTAAAACAATACCACCAGCACGACTCCCTACACTACCCAAACACCACTGCACTACACTAAACCCTAAATATACCCCCAGCATGACCTCCCACACTACACAAACACCACTGCACTACCCTAAACCCTAAAACACTACCCCCAGCACGACCCCCTACACTACCCAAACACCACTGCACTACCCTAAACCCTAAAATACTAACCCCAGCATGATCTCCTACACTACCCAAACACCACTGCACTACCCTATAACACGACCCCTACACTACACAAACATGACTGCACTACCCTAAACCACTACCCACAGCATGACCCCTTCACTACACAAACACCACTGCACTGCCCTAAACCCTAAAACACTACCCCAGCTCTACCCCTACTCTACCCAAACACCACTGCACTAACATAAACCCTAAAACACTACCCCCAGCACAACCCCCTACACTACACAAACACCACTGCACTACCCTAAACCCTAAAACACTACCCCCAGCACGACTCCCTACACTACCCAAACACCACTGCACTACCCTAAACCCTAGAAAAGAACCCACACCCCATGCCCAATCCCCCTTACCTCTCACTCCTCATGGTTCCTCTCTCCTCATGGTTCCTGCTTCACGTCATCTCTGAGGGCGGTGCACGTCGTTGTGAGGAAATGGAACAGCCTCTGTTTCCTTACAACGACATGGATCGTCTACATTTTTAGAACGCATGGTCATTTACCATACATACCTTTACAACAAAATTAGTTGTAAAGGCATGCATGGTAAATGACCATGCGTTCTAAAAATGCGTAGTAATGACTTGGTGATGTACAACGCATGCGTGGTAATGCATGCGTTGTAATGGTATCGCAAAGTAAAAAGTCATTGTAACGGCTGTTTACCGATCGAAGCTGGCCCCTGTTCTTCAGTGAGACGTTTATTTGATTAATTAGGAGGAAGGAATGTGGTTTTTTACCGAAAAGTGCATTCCCGGCTGTTGTATTGTGAAAGAGTCCGCGTGGCCTGGTTTCACTTCCGGTGAGAGAGTGGAAGAGTCTGTTTGGATCTAAAGGAGTTCTGTTGTTAGACGGGGCCGGCGCGACATGTCATCAGAAAGCATAGCTAATGGAAAGCGTCCTCCCTGAAGTGTGGAGCAGTGCCATGAGAGGTCAACGAGTGTGTGTCCCACCGCAGTATGACCGTACCGCGTGACCCATGTGCCGCCTCCAGGGTACGGGAGGCAGAAGCGGCATCGCAGGTCCTCTTGAAGACCGTTGTAGCACTAATTCTACATTTTGGTACTTGGGCAGTTTAACTTCGTTGTTCCTGCCAGATACAAAGAGAAGATCCTGTGTTATTCAGTGCCCTCGTTACCTTTTTTGTGGGTTGTGGTGCTCGTCACTTCGCTGCCCCGCCGGTGCACACGACTGGGCACCCCACCTCGTGTGCCATCTGCAGGGCCTCAATCAATCAATCAATCACGGCATTTATAGAGCGCACTACTCACCCGGGAGAGTCTCAAGGCGCTGGGGGAGGGGGTAAGTTACTGCTCGAACAGCCAGGTCTTGAGCTGCTTCCTGAAGGAGAGATGGTCCTGGGTTCGCCGAAGGTGAGTGGGGAGGGAGTTCCAGGTCTTGGCTGCCAGGTAGGAGAAGGATCTTCCTCCGGCGGTGGTTCTGCGGATGCGTGGTACGGTGGCGAGGGCGTGGCTGGTTGATCGTAGCTGGCGTGTGGGCGTGTAGAAGGTCATGCGGTCGTTGAGGTACTTTGGGCCCAGGTCGTGGAGGGCCTTGTGTGCGTGGGTGAGGAGTCTGAACGTGATTCTCTTGCTGACGGGGAGCCAGTGCAGGTCTTTCAGGTGTCCGGTGATGTGGCTGTGTCGGGGGATGTCCAGGATGAGTCGTGCGGAGGCGTTCTGGATGCGCTGGAGTCTTTTTGAAGTTTGGCTGTGGTTCCGGCGTAGAGGGTGTTCCCATAGTCCAGTCGGCTGGTGACGAGTGCCTGGGTGACGGTCTTCCTGGTTTCAGTGGGGATCCATCTGAAGATCTTGCGGAGCATGCGCAGGGTGTTGAAGCATGAAGATGAGACGGCGTTGACTTGTCTGGTCATCGACAGGGAGGAGTCCAGGATGAAGCCCAGGTTGCGTGCATGGTCCGTTGGCTTGGGCGCGGTGCCCAGGGCCGGGGGCCACCAGGAGTCGTCCCAGGCGGAGGGTGATGAGCCCAGGATGAGGACTTCCGTCTTGTCTGAGTTCAGTTTAAGGCGGCTGTTCCTCATCCAGTCGGCGACGTCTCTCATCCCGTCGTGTAGGTTGGCTCTGGCGGTGGTGGGGTCGTTGGTGAGGGAGAGGATCAGCTGGGTGTCGTCGGCGTAGGAGATGATGTTGAGGTTGTGTTGGCGTGCGATGGCTGTGAGGGGCTCATGTAGACGTTGAAGAGGGTTGGGCTGAGTGAAGATCCTTGTGGAACGCCGCAGATGACTTCGGTGGCTTCGGATCTGAACGGGGGGAGGCGGACTCTCTGGGTTCTTCCGGCGAGGAACGAGATGATCCATTCCAGTGCTTTCTCTCGGATTCCGATGTTGCTGAGGAGCTTCACTAGGGTGCGTTGGCAGACGGTGTCGAACGCCGCGGAGAGGTCCAAGAGGATGAGGGCAGCTGTTTCCCCGTTGTCGGTTAGGGTTCTGATGTCGTCGGTGGCTGCGATAAGGGCGGTCTCGGTGCTGTGGTTGGCCCGAAACCCGGACTGCGAGGGGTCGAGGGATCCATTTGTCTCGAGGAAGGCGGCAAGCTGTCTGTTGACGGTCTTCTCGATGACTTTGGCCGGAAACGGAAGGAGCGAGATGGGACGGTAGTTCTTGAGGTCGGTGGGGTCCGCCGTTGGTTTCTTCAGGAGGGCGGTAAGCTCGGCGTGCTTCCAGCTCTCCGGGAAGGTGGCGGTGTGGAAGGGGGAGTTGATGATGTCCCGGAGATGGGGTGCGATGGTGGCGTCGGCTTTGTTGAAGACGTGGTGTGGGCAGGGGTCGGTTGGTGATCCGGAGTGGATGGAGTTCATCGTGCGGGTGGTGTCTTCGGTGCTGATCGGGGTCCAGTTGCAGAGGGTGGTGGTGGCGGGCGTTGGTTCGGCGGTAGGGTGCGTGGTTTGTGCGTCGAAGCTGTTATGTATGTCGGTGATCTTGCGGTGGAAGAACGCGGAGAGTGAGTTGCAGAGGTCTTGCGAGGGGGTGATGTCGTTGTTTCCGGCGCTGGGGTTGGAGAACTCTTTGACGATGCTGAAAAGTTCCTTGCTGTCATGGGCGTTGTTGTCCAGTCGTTCTTTGAGTGCCGACTTCTTGGTGGCACGGATCAGCTGGTGGTGTTTGCGGGTGGCGTGCTTGAGGGCGGTCCTGTTGTCTGTGGTCTGGTCGAGTCGCCAGGTTTTCTCGAGAGTGCGGCAGTTCTTCTTGGATTCCTTGAGTTCGTTGGTGAACCAAGGGGTTTTCTTGCTTCCGGGTCTGCTGGGAGGGTTTTTAGTGGTGCGAGGTCGTCGGCGCAGGCGGTCAGCCACTTGGCGAGGTTGCTGGCTGCTTCGTTTGGGTCCGTTGTGTTGGTGGGTGTGTTCTGGCTGAGGGAGGCGGTGAGCTGCTCGGCGGTGATCTTGCTCCAGCTCCGGCGGGGAGCCTGTTGCGGGTGGTGGTGGGTCGCAGTCTTTCTGAAGCTGAAGTGGACGCAGCTGTGGTCGGTCCAGTGGAGTCCGGTGGCGTGGCTGAAGGAGATGTGCTTGCTGGACGAGAAGACGGGGTCAAGCGTGTGGCCGGCGTAGTGGGTGGGCGTGTTCACCAGTTGCTTGAGTCCGAGGTTGGCGAGGTTGTCCAGCAGGGCGGTGGTGTTTCTGTCGTTGTTGTTCTCCAGGTGGAAGTTGAGGTCCCCTAGGAGGATGTAGTCGGCGGAGGGCATGGCGTGCGGGCTGATGAAGTCTGCGATGTCTTCGCTGAATAGTGTGCGTGGTCCCGGGGTCTGTAGATGAGGGTGCCTCGGAGGGTGGTCTTGGGGTCAGTGTGTATCTGGAAGTGTAGGTGTTCGGCGGCGGTGAAGGTCTCGTCGGAGTTAGTCGAGATGCGGATGGTGTTCTTGTGTACGATGGCGATGCCTCCTCCCGTCTGGTTGACGCGGTCCTTCCGGGTGATCTTGTATCCGTCCGGGATGGCTATGGCGATGTCGGGTGCTGAGGAGGCGTTCATCCAGGTTTCGGTGAGGGCCTCTGCCCTCGGATCACTGGTTTCGGTTTCTGGAGTGGCAACATAAACAGTTGCTCCCAAAGGACTAGCCTGAACACTTAGGTGAATATCCCCTGCACCAACATTCCACGGAAATTCTTTCCTAGCTCTTCCACGTCAACGAGCATGGCTCCGCTCGCGGCACCGTATGACGTCATCGGAGCAATAAGAGGACCTCGTCGGCGTGCTGACGTCAGTTCGACCCATTTTTTCCGTGCCACCGAGGCAAACAGGGGACCGAGACATTTTCACATGTATACATAGTATAATAAATATATATATATTCACTGAAAAAACCATAGGTTTCAGGCACGTTATAGTTAGAAATTAGCATTTAAAAAACCTTAGAAATTCACTGAAAAAAACATAGGTTTCAGGCACGTTAAAGTTAGAAATTAGCATTTAAAAAACCTTAGAAATTCACTGAACAAAACCATAGGTTTCAGGGACAGTTATAGTTAGTTGGACATTTCACTCGTACAAAACCATAGAAATTCCCCCGTTCTAGTTAGTTCAGCTAACTATAACTCGCGCGCCCGCAATGCACTGCTGATGACGTCACATATTACATCACTCATGACATGGTCAGTGACATGAGGCTGTCATTTGAGATGTCATCAGTGATGTCATCAGTGATGTCACTGACCATGTCATGAGTGATGTAATATGTGACGTCATCAGCAGTGCATTGCGGGGCGCGAGTTATAGTTAGCTGAACTAACTATAACGGGGAATTTCTATGGTTTTGTACAGTGAAATGTCCAACTAACTATAACTGTCCCTAAAACCTATGGTTTTTTCAGTGAATTTCAAAGGTTTTTTAAATGCTAATTTCTAACTATAACGTGTCTGAAACCTATGGTTTTTTCAGTGAATTTCAAAGGTTTTTTAAATGCTAATTTCTAAATATAAAGTGCCTGAAACCTATGATTTTTTAAGTGAATTTCAAAGGTTTTTTAAATGCTAGTTTCTAACTATGCCTACAGAGGTAGGACATGTGAAGAAAGAAGAAAAAACGCACAGAAAGAAGCAAAAGATGTGCAGAAAGAACCAACAGAGGAGCAGAAAGAGGCCTTGTTGCAAAATCATCCTGTGTCCACAACGTTTTCAGACGGGTACTGGTGGTAACTGACTGACTAACCAGAGCCAGTGCTATGCTAAAAGACACTTAGAATACAGTGAAAACACCTACATACACTAGGGAACACTATGCGTTGGGGTACCCCTGTGATTAGCATGACCTCCTCTGTAAGTCCCTAGTACATAATAGGGCAGGGGGATTAAAACTACCTCTTAAAACGCGCTACGGGGCGCGTTTGCACAGTGGTGAAGGGAGGGGAGGCCTGAGGTGACGTGTGCAAACGCGCCCCGTGGCGCGTTTAAGTTGCGGGATTAAGTCCCCTTGAATCATGAGGGTCCCTGGGGCCCAACTAGCCCCCCAGGTACCTACAGTTAGGACCACAGAGCTGAGTTGCAGAGAGGCGTTCCGAGGCCACGCACCTTTTTTCACCTCTCTGCAACGCAACTCTGTTATGCTTACTGAAGGTACCTGGTGGGCTAGTTGGCCCCCAGGGTCCCTCAGGATTCAAAGGGAATTAATTCCCCAACTTAAAACGCACCACAGTGCGTGTTTGCGCACATGTCACCTGAGGCCCCGCCCCCTCCCTTCACCACTGTGCAAACGCGCCCCGTGGAGCGTTTTACGTTGGGGGATTAGGTCACATTGAATCCTGAGGGTCCCTGGGGCCCAACTAGCCCACCAGGTACTTCCAGTAAGCACCACAGGCCTGCGTTGCAACACCTGTAACAAATTGTGCAGTTGTGTTTAGGTAGTGAAGAGGGTCGTGCTGGGGGTAGTGTTTTAGGGTTTAGGGTAGTGCAGTGGTGTTTGTGTAGTGTAGGGGGTCATGCTGGGGGTAGATTTAGGGTTTAGGGTAGTGCGGTAGTGTAGGGAGTCGTGCTGGGGGGAGTGTTTTAGGGTTTAGGGTAGTGCAGTGGTGTTTGGGTAGTGTAGGGGGTCGTGCTGGTGGTAGTGTTTTAGTGTTTAGGGTAGTGCAGTGGTATTTGGGTAGTGTAGTGGGTCGTGCTGGGGGTAGTGATTTAGGGTAGTGCAGTGGTGTTTGGGTAGTGTAGGGGGTACTGCTGGGGGTAGTATTTTAGGGTTTAGGGTAGTGCAATGGTGTTTGGGTAGTGTAGGGGGTACTGCTGGGGGTAGTGTTTTAGGGTTTAGGGTAGTGCAGTGGTGTTTGGGTAGTGTAGGGGGTACTGCTGGGGGTAGTGTTTTAGGGTCTAGGGTAGTGCAGTGGTGTTTGGGTAGTGAAGGGGTTCATGCTGGGGGTAGTGTTTTAGGGTTTAGGGTAGTGCAGTGGTGTTTGTGTAGTGTAGGGGGTCATGTTTTAGGGTAGTGCAGTGGTTTTCGGGCAGTGTAGGGGGTCATGCTGGGGCTGGCGTTTCAGGGTTTTGGGCAGAGCAGTGGTGTTCGGGCAGTGTAGGGGGTCGTGCTGGGGCTGGTGTTTCAGGGTTTAGGGCAGTGCAGTGGTGTTCGGGCAGTGTAGGGGGTCGTGCTGGGGCTGGTGTTTCAGGGTTTTGGGCAGAGCAGTGGTGTTCGGGCAGTGTAGGGGGTCGTGCTGGGGGTGGTGTTTCAGGGTTTAGGGCAGTGCAGTGGTGTTCAGGCAGTGTAGGGGGTCTTGCTGGGGGTGGTGTTTCAGGGTTTAGGGCAGTGGTGTTCGGGCAGTGTAGGGGGTCTTGCTGGGGGTGATGTTTCAGGGTTTAGGGCAGTGCAGTGGTGTTCGGGCAGTGTAGGGGGTCTTGCTGGGGGTAGTGTTTCAGGGTTTAGGGCAGTACAGTGGTGTTCGTGCAGTGTAGGGGTCGTGCTGGGGCTGGTGTTTCAGGGTTTAGGGCAGTGCAGTGGTGTTCGGGCAGTGTACGGGGTTGTGCTGGGGCTGGTGTTTCAGGGACAAGGGCAGTGCAGTGGTGTTCGGGCAGTGTAGGGGGTCGTGCTGGGGCTGGTGTTTCAGGGTTTTGGGCAGAGCAGGTGTGTTCGGGCAGTGTAGGGGGTCATGCTGGGGGTGGTGTTTCAGAGTTTAGGGCAGTGCAGTGGTGTTCAGGCAGTGTAGGGGGTCTTGGTGGGGGTGGTGTTTCAGGGTTTAGGGCAGTGGTGTTTGGGCAGTGTAGGGGGTCTTGCTGGGGGTGATGTTTCAGGGTTTAGGGCAGTGCAGTGGTGTTCGTGCAGTGTAGGGGGACGTGCTGGTGGTGGCATTTCAGGGTTTAGGGCAGTGCAGTAGTGTTTGGGCAGTGTAGGGGGTCTTGCTGGCAGTGGTGTTTCAGGGTTTAGGGCAGTGGTGTTCGGGCAGTGTAGGAGGTCTTGCTGCGGGTGATGTTTCAGGGTTTAGGGCAGTGCAGTGGTGTTCGGGCAGTGTAGGGGGTCTTGCTGGGGGTAGTGTTTCAGGGTTTAGGGCAGTGCAGTGGTGTTCGTGCAGTGTAGGGGGTCGTGCTGGGGATGGTGTTTCAGGGTTTAGGGCAGTGCAGTAGTGTTCGGGCAGTGTAGGGGGTCGTGGGGGTGGTGTTTCAGGGTTTAGGGCAGTGCAGTGGTGTTCGGGCAGTGTAGGGGGTTGTGCTGGGGGTGGTGTTTCACGATTTAGGGCAGTGCAGTGGTGTTCGGGCAGTGTAGGGGGTCGTGCTGGGGTGGTGTTTCAGGGTTTAGGGCAGTGCAGTGGTCTTCGGGCAGTGTAGGGGGTTGTGCTGGGGCTGGTGTTTCAGGGTTTAGGGCAGTGCAGTGGTGTTCGGCCAGTGTAGGGGGTCATGCTGGGGGTGGTGTTTCAGAGTTTAGGGCAGTGCAGTGGTGTTCAGGCAGTGTAGGGGGTCTTGCTGGGGGTGGTGTTTCAGGGTTTAGGGCAGTGGTGTTTGGGCAGTGTAGGGGTCTTGCTGGGGGTGATGTTTCAGTGTTTAGGGCAGTGCAGTGGTGTTCGGTGCAGTGTAGGGGGTCGTGCTGGGGGTGGTGTTTCAGGGTTTAGGGCAGTGCAGTAGTGTTCGGGCAGTGTAGGGGGTCGTGCAGGGGTGGTGTTTCAGGGTTTAGGGCAGTGCAGTGGTGTTCGGGCAGTGTAGGGGGTCATGCTGGGGGTGGTGTTTCAGGGTTTAGGGCAGTGCAGTGGTGTTTGGGCAGTGTAGGGGGTCGTGCAGGGGGTGGTGTTTCAGGGTTTAGGGCAGTGCAGTGGTGTTCGGGCAGTGTAGGGGGTCGTGCTGGGGCTGGTGTTTCAGGGTTTAGGGCAGTGCAGTGGTGTTCGGGCAGTGTAGGGGGTCTTGCTGGCAGTGGTGTTTCAGGGTTTAGGGCAGTGGTGTTCGGGCAGTGTAGGAGGTCTTGCTGCGGGTGATATTTCACGGTTTAGGGCAGTGCAGTGGTGTTCGGGCAGTGTAGGGGGTCTTGCTGGGGGTAGTGTTTCAGGGTTTAGGGCAGTGCTGTGGTGTTCGTGCTGTGTTGGGGGTCGTGCTGGGGATGGTGTTTCAGGGTTTAGGGCAGTGCAGTAGTGTTCGGGCAGTGTAGGGGGTCGTGCAGGGGGTGGTGTTTCAGGGTTTAGGGCAGTGCAGTGGTGTTCGGGCAGTGTAGGGGGTTGTGCTGGGATGGTGTTTCAGGGTTTAGGCAGTGCAGTGGTGTTCAGGCAGTGTAGGGGGTCGTGCTGAGGGTGGTGTTTCACGATTTAGGGCAGTGCAGTGGTGTTCGGGCAGTGTAGGAGGTCGTGCTGGGGCTGGTGTTTCAGGGTTTAGGGCAGTGCAGTGGTGTTCAGGCAGTGTAGGGGGTCGTGCTGGGGGTGGTGTTTCAAGGTTAAGGGCAGTGCAGTGGTGTTTGGGCAGTGAAGGGGGTCGTGCTGGGGCTGGTGTTTCAGGGTTTTAGGCAGAGCAGTGGTGTTCGGGCAGTGTAGGGGGTCGTGCTGGGGCTGGTGTTTCAAGGTTTAGGGCAATGCAGTGGTGTTCGGACAGTGTAGGGGGTCGTGCTGGGGGTGGTGTTTCAGGGTTTAGGGCAGTGGTGTTCGGGCAGTGTAGGGGGTCTTGCTGGGGGTGATGTTTCAGGGTTTAGGGCAGTGCAGTGGTGTTCGGGCAGTGTAGGGGGTCTTGCTGGCAGTGGCGTTTCAGGGTTTAGGGCAGTGGTGTTCAGGCAGTATAGGGGGTCTTGCTGGGGGTGATGTTTCAGGGTTTAGGGCAGTGCAGTGGTGTTCGGGCAGTGTAGGGGGTCGTGCTGGGGCTGGTGTTTCAGGGTTTAGGGCAGTACAGTGGTGTTCGGGCAGTGTAGGGGGTCTTGCTGGCAGTGGTGTTTCAGGGTTTAGGGCAGTGGTGTTCGGGCAGTATAGGGGGCCTTGCTGGGGGTGATGTTTCAGGGTTTAGGGCAGTGCAGTGGTGTTCGGGCAGTGTAGGGGGTCTTGCGGGGGTAGTGTTTCAGGGTTTAGGGCAGTGCAGTGGTGTTCGTGCAGTGTAGGGGGTCGTGCTGGGGATGGTGTTTCAGGGTTTTGGGCAGTGCAGTGGTGTTCGGGCAGTGTAGGCGGTCGTGCTGTGGCTGGTGTTTCAGGGTTTAGGGCAGTGCAGTGGTGCTCGGGCAGTGTAGGGGGTCATGCTGGTGGTGGTGTTTCAGGGTTTAGGGTAGTGCAGTGGTGTTCAGGCAGTGTAGGGGGGTCGTGCTGGGGCTGGTGTTTCAAGGTTTAGGGCAGTGCAGTGGTGTTCAGGCAGTGTAGGGGGGTCGTGCTGGGGCTGGTGTTTCAAGGTTTAGGGCAGTGCAGTGGTGTTCGGGCAGTGTAGGGGGTCGTGCTGGGGCAGGTATTTCAGGGTGTAGGGCAGTGCAGTGTTGTTCGGGCAGTGTAGGGGGTCGTGCTGGGGGTGGTGTTTCAGGGTTTAGGGCAGTGGTGTTCGGGCAGTGTAGGGGATCTTGCTGGGGGTGATGTTTCAGGGTTTAGGGCAGTGCAGTGGTGTTCGGGCAGTGTAGGGGTCTTGCTGGGGGTAGTGTTTCAGGGTTTAGGGCAGTGCAGTGGTGTTCGGGCAGTGTAGGGGGTCGTGCTGGGAGTGGTGTTTCAGGGTTTAGGGCAGTGCAGTGGTGTTCGGACAGTGTAGGGGGTCGTGAAGGGGTGGTGTTTCAGGGTTTAGGGCAGTGCAGTGGTGTTCGGGCAGTGTAGGGGGTCGTGCTGGGGGGATGTTTCAGGGTTTAGGGCAGTGCAGTGGTGTTCGGGCAGTTAGGGGGTCGTGCAGGGGCTGGTGTTTCAGGGTTTAGGGCAGTGCAGTGATGTTCGGGCAGTGTAGGGGTCATGATGGGGGTAGTGTTTTAGGGTTTAGGGTAGTGCAGTGGTGCTTGTGTAGTGTAGGGGGTCGTGCTGGGGGTAGTGTTTTAGGGTTTAGGGTAGTGCAGTGGTGTTTGTGTAGTGTAGGGGGTCATGTTTTAGTTTAGTGCAGTGGTGTTTGGGTAGTGTAGGGGGTCGTGCTGGAGGTAGTGTTTTAGGGTTTAGGGTAGTGCAGTGGTGTTTGTGTAGTGTAGGGGTCATGCTGGGGTAGTGTTTTAGGGTTTAGGGTAGTGCAGTGGTGCTTGTGTAGTGGGTCGTGCTGGGAGTAGTGTTTTAGGGTTTAGGGTAGTGCAGTGGTGTTCGGGCAGTGTAGGGGGTCGTGCTGGGGCTGGTGTTTCAGGGTTTAGGGCAGTGCAGTGGTGTTCGGCCAGTGTAGGGGTTCGTGCTGGGGCTGGTGTTTCAGGGTTTTGGGCAGAGCAGTGGTGTTCGGGCAGTGTAGGGGGTCATGCTGGGGGTCTTGCTTCAGAGTTTAGGGCAGTGCAGTGGTGTTCAGGCAGTGTAGGGGGTCTTGCTGGGGGTGGTGTTTCAGGGTTTAGGGCAGTGGTGTTTGGGCAGTGCAGGGGGTCTTGCTGGGGGTGATGTTTCAGTGTTTAGGGCAGTGCAGTGGTGTTCGTGCAGTGTAGGGGGTCATGCTGGGGGTGGTGTTTCAGGGTTTAGGGCAGTGCAGTAGTGTTTGGGCAGTGTAGGGGGTCGTGCAGGGGGTGGTGTTTCAGGGTTTAGGGCAGTGCAGTGGTGTTCGGGCAGTGTAGGGGGTCGTGCTGGGGGTGGTGTTTCAGGGTTCAGGGCAGTGCGGTGGTGTTCGGGCAGTGTAGGGGGTCATGCTGGGGCTGGTGTTTCAGGGTTTAGGGCAGTGCAGTGGTGTTCGGGCAGTGTAGGGGGTCTTGCTGGCAGTGGTGTTTCAGGGTTTAGGGCAGTGGTGTTCGGGCAGTGTAGGAGGTCTTGCTGCGGGTGATATTTCACGGTTTAGGGCAGTGCAGTGGTGTTCGGGCAGTGTAGGGGGTCTTGCTGGGGGTAGTGTTTCAGGGTTTAGGGCAGTGCAGTGGTGTTCGTGCTGTGTAGGGGGTCGTGCTGGGGATGGTGTTTCAGGGTTTAGGGCAGTGCAGTAGTGTTCGGGCAGTGTAGGGGGTCGTGCAGGGGGTTGTGTTTCTGGGTTTAGGGCAGTGCAGTGGTGTTCGGGCAGTGTAGGGGGTTGTGCTGGGGGTGGTGTTTCAGGGTTTAGGCAGTGCAGTGGTGTTCAGGCAGTGTAGGGGGTCGTGCTGAGGCTGGTGTTTCACGATTTAGGGCAGTGCAGTGGTGTTCGGGCAGTGTAGGGGGTCGTGCTGGGGCTGGTGTTTCAGGGTTTAGGGCAGTGCAGTGGTGTTCAGGCAGTGTAGGGGGTCGTGCTGGGGCTGGTGTTTCAGGGTTTAGGGCAGTGCAGTGGTGCTCGGGCAGTGTAGGGGATCATGCTGGGGGTGGTGTTTCAGTGTTTAGGGTAGTGCAGTGGTGTTCGGGCAGTGTAGGGGGTCGTGCTGGGGGTGGTGTTTCAGGGTTTAGGGCAGTGCAGTAGTGTTCGGGCAGTGTAGGGGGCAGTGTAGGGGGTTGTGTTTCAGGGTTTAGGGCAGTGCAGTGGTGTTCGGGCAGTGTAGGGGGTTGTGCTGGGGGTGGTGTTTCAGGGTTTAGGCAGTGCAGTGGTGTTCAGGCAGTGTAGGGGGTCGTGCTGAGGCTGGTGTTTCACGATTTAGGGCAGTGCAGTGGTGTTCGGGCAGTGTAGGGGGTCGTGCTGGGGCTGGTGTTTCAGGGTTTAGGGCAGTGCAGTGGTGTTCAGGCAGTGTAGGGGGTCGTGCTGGGGCTGGTGTTTCAGGGTTTAGGGCAGTGCAGTGGTGCTCGGGCAGTGTAGGGGATCATGCTGGGGGTGGTGTTTCAGTGTTTAGGGTAGTGCAGTGGTGTTCGGGCAGTGTAGGGGGTCATGCTGGGGGTGGTGTTTCAAGGTTAAGGGCAGTGCAGTGGTGTTTGGGCAGTGTAGGGGGTCGTGCTGGGGCTGGTGTTTCAGGGTTTAGGGCAGAGCAGTGGTGTTCGGGCAGTGTAGGGGATCATGCTGGGGGTGGTGTTTCAGGGTTTAGGGCAGTGCAGTGGTGTTCGGACAGTGTAGGGGGTCATGCAGGGGGTGGTGTTTCAGGGTTTAGGACAGTGCAATGGTGTTTGGGCAGTGTAGAGGATCGTGCTGGGGCTGGTGTTTCAGGGTTTAGGGCAGTACAGTGGTGTGTCGGGCAGTTTAGGGGGTCGTGCTGGCAGTGGTGTTTCAGGGTTTAGGGCAGTGGTGTTCGGGCAGTATAGGAGGTCTTGCTGGGGGTGATATTTCAGGGTTTAGGGCAGAGCAGTGGTGTTTGGGCAGTGTAGGGGGTCTTGCGGGGGTAGTGTTTCAGGGTTTAGGGCAGGGCTGTGGTGTTCGGGCAGTGTAGGCGGTCGTGCTGGGGCTGGTGTTTCAGAGTTTAGGGCAGTGCAGTGGTGTTCAGGCAGTGTAGGGGGTCGTGCTGGGGCTGGTGTTTCAGGGTTTAGTGCAGTGCAGTGGTGCTCGGGCAGTGTAGGGGGTCGTGCTGGGGGTGGTGTTTCAGGGTTTAGGGTAGTGCAGTGGTGTTCGGGCATTGTAGGGGGTCGTGCTGGGGCTGGTGTTTCAAGGTTTAGGGCAGTGGTGTTCGGGCAGTGTAGGGGGTCGTGCTGGGGCAGGTGTTTCAGGGTTTTGGGCAGTGCAGTGGTGTTCGGGCAGTGTAGGGGGTCTTGCTGGGGGTAGTGTTTCAGGGTTTAGGGCAGTGCAGTGTTGTTCGGGCAGTGTAGGGGGTCGTGCTAGGGGTGGTGTTTCAGGGTTTAGGGCAGTGCAGTGGTGTTCGGGCAGTGTAGGGGGTCGTGCAGGGGCTGCTGTTTCAGGGTTTAGGGCAGTGCAGTGGTGTTCGGGCAGTGTAGGGGGTCATGATGGGGGTAGTGTTTTAGGGTTTAGGGTAGTGCAGTGGTGCTTGTGTAGTGTAGGGGGTCGTGCTGGGGGTAGTGTTTTAGATTTTAGGGTAGTGCAGTGGTGTTTGTGTAGTGTAGGGGGTCATGTTTTAGTTTAGTGCAGTGGTGTTTGGGTAGTGTAGGGGGTCGTGCTGGGGGTAGTGTTTTAGGGTTTAGGGTAGTGCAGTGGTGTTTGTGTAGTGTAGGGGTCGTGCTGGGGTAGTGTTTTAGGGTTTAGGGTAGTGCAGTGGTGCTTGTGTAGTGGGTCGTGCTGGGAGTAGTGTTTTAGGGTTTAGGGTAGTGCAGTGGTGTTTGGGTAGTGTAGGGGGTCATGTTTTAGGGTAGTGCAGTGGTGTTTGGCTAGTGTAGGGGGTCATGATGGGGGTAGTGTTTTAGGGTTTAGGGTAGTGCAGTGGTGCTTGTGTAGTGTAGGGGGTCGTGCTGGGGGTAGTGTTTTAGGGTTTAGGGTAGTGCAGTGGTGTTTGTGTAGTGTAGGGGGTCATGTTTTAATTTAGTGCAGTGGTGTTTGGGTAGTGTAGGGGGTCGTGCTGGGGGGTAGTGTTTTAGGATTTAGGTTAGTGCAGTGGTGTTTGGGTAGTGTAGGGGGTCGTGCTGGGGGGTAGTGTTTTAGGATTTAGGTTAGTGCAGTGGTGTTTGGGTAGTGTAGGGGGTCGTGCTGGGGGTAGTGTTTTAGGGTTTAGGGTAGTGCAGTGGTGTTTGTGTAGTGTAGGGGGTCATGCTGGGGGTAGTGTTTTAGGGTTTAAGATAGTGCAGTGGTGCTTGTGTAGTGTAGGGGGTCGTGCTGGGGTAGTGTTTTAGGGTTTAGGGTAGTGCAGTGGTGTTTTTGTAGAGTAGAGGGGTCATGTTTTAAGATGCAACGCTCCAATACCTGACCAGTCTGCACTACATAAAACTGCAAAAAACTAAAACTAAAAAGTGTTTTGTACACTTTTGTCATTGGGCTATATGTGGGCTACATCTGGGTAATATTTGTGCTACATTTGGGCTCTTTTTTCACTGGTGGCCATCTTGGAAGACTTCTTTGTTATGAAGTTTCCTAATTTCCTCATTTACTGCAGTCTCCTCAGTACGAAATGCTTTCAGTTTTTTACTTTGATTCCATCAAGAAGGCATTCAGATGTGTCTCACATTTGCCATAAATTCAGAATGTTAGCACTCTAGTTGCTCATTAGATCACTGCAGTAAAGCTACTGCTCAACAGGGAGTTAACTGGAAGTCTGCTGCTGGTATTGAAAGTGATTGTTTCAGTCTGCATGTCAGAATTTTCTAATGAAATAGAAGAGGATTTGAGATCTTACTTAAAACATGTCCTAATTTTTCTTTCTGCAGCACTAACCATAATTTCTATTTCAAAAAGAACCCCTCATTTTGATCCTTTTTAAATTAAATGTTTTAAGTGTTACCGGTTTATTCCAATCAAGATGGCTTCAGGTGTGCCATACTTTTGTCATAAGTAAGACTGTTAGCACTCTAGTTGTTCTTTAGAACACTCTGGGAAGCTGCAGTAGAACACAAAGGCATCAACTGACAGGCTGCTCCTGTTGAAATATAACAGGAAGATATTTGAGATCACACTTGAAACATGTCCTAATTTTTCTTTCTACAGCACTAACCATAATTTATATGACAAAATGAACCCCATCATTTTGTTCCTTTTTACATTGAATGTTTTAAGTGTTACCAGTTTATTCCAATCAAGATGGCTTCAGGTGTGCCATACTTTTGTCATAAGTAAGACTGTTAGCACTCTAGTTGTTCTTTAGAACACTCTGGGAAGCTGCAGTAGAACACAAAGGAATCAACTGACAGTCTCTGCCCTTGTTGGATGTACATGTTTTACTGAGAATGTCAGACTTCATTCTCACATGACTGAGAAAGATAATGTGAATTTACAGAAAATATGCTCTCATTTTAGCTTCTGGAGCACCTTCCAAAACTCTATGGGACAAGCATGTGAAAATAGTTTTCTCTCAAACATGATTCATGATATCCCAGCAGAAGGTTTTTCACAGGGTAAAATCACCTTAGAACACACCACAATTCCTGAAATTAGTATGGTACCATCAACAAATGAATTCTAATGTAACTAAAGTCTGTTATCACCCTTTATAGTTCTCCTTTTGGTAACCCTCAAAATCTTTGATTCACTACAATGCATTTCAATGGGGTACTATCATGTATATTGGTCTCAAGATGGCTGCCAGGAATTCCAGGATGAAGTGCTGACAGCCAATCAGATCTCACAATGACATGTGTGGTTAGGCTCCGCCCAGATATATATGTGATTTTACTTTTGATTTTCTCAGGAACTACTGAACGGATTTACACCATTTAAGCAAAAGGCACGACACTGAACCAAGGGCTACCTCTTTGCCAAATTTGGTGTAATTCCGTTCAGCAGTTCGGGCTGTAGCTGCGATGAAAGGTCCCTATGGAAAAATGAATGGGGAAAACACGTTTTGGGACCCCCCTTTTTTCTCGGCCCCCGCTTGATGAATCACCCCGAGACTTTCAGGATAGGAGCGGACCAGAGCGCCCCAACAAGTTGGAAACTTTCGCGAAGATTTGTCAACCGGCGCCAACGTTATTTCAAATAGAAGGTTGCGGATTTCCTATGGAAAATAGGTCCTAACTATAACTATCTACTGGCGACCGCCAGTAGATAATATTTTCTACTGGCGGTCGCCAGTAGATAGTTATAGTTAGGACCTATTTTCCATAGGAAATCCGCGAATTCTATTTGAAATAACTCTCTTGCCGGTTGACGAATCTTCGCGAAATTTTCAAACTTTATGGCCCGCTCCGGTCCGCTCCTACCCTGAAAGTCTCGGGGTGATTCGTCAAGCGGGGGCCGAGAAAAAAGGGGGGTCCCAAAACGTGTTTTCCCCATTCATTTTCCCATAGGAAACTTTAGACACGGCTACAGCTCGAACTGCTGAACGGAATTACACCAAATTTGGCAAAGAGGTAGTTCTTGGTTCAGAAAGAACCCTTTTTGTTAAATGGTGTAAATCCGTTCAGTAGTTCCTGAGAAAATCAAAAGGAAAATCACATATATCTATGGCCGCGTTGGATTCGCGCACCCTCCCGATCACGAGCTGTCTGCTAATTGGCTGTCAACACTCTAAACCAGGAAGTGTTGGCAGCCATCTTGTTCCTCGGTAGAACCGAGGAACAAGAAAGCAGTAAAAAAAGTGCGCAAAACGCACAAAGGGGGCAGGGTAGAAACACCCTGACCCCCTAGGTCTGCTCAGGGGGTCCCACAAGGACCCCCTGGGTAGAAAAAAGCATTTAAAAAAAAAAAAATCAAAAAAAATCGGCAGGATGCGCTCAGGGAGCGCGGATCCTGCCGAAAAAAAAACAAACAATCGAAGCGCGGTCTCCCGCGCTTCGATGTTAATTTGCCCCCGGGTGGGCCAAGTCCCGGGGGCATGGTGGGGGGGGTTTAAATTTAATGTGGGGGGCCTCTAAGGTCCCCCAAGCCCCGGGGACCGCCACCCCCCGGGGCTTAAGAAAATAATGGTGCAGGAGGGCTCTTTGCCCTCCCGCAGCCCCGGGGACCGCCACCCCCCAGGGCTTCTTTTTAAAAAAAAAATGTTTGACCTGTGGTGGGGGGCTCCAGCCCCCCCACACGCCCCGGGGCACTAAACATTTGAATATGGGGGTCCGTTACGGACCCCAAAGCCCGGGGACCACCACCTCCCGGGGCTGTGAAATAGTTGGGAGGGGGCCGCGCGGCCCCCATCCTGGAGCCCTTGATGGCCCTGGGGACCGCCACCCCCAGGGCCGGCTCCTGCAGTGTCCCGGGGTGCCTACCCCGGGACACTGCTGTTTGCAATGACAGGACGGGAGCCTCGCGGCTCCCGTCCTGTCATTGCAAACTTGCTTGGATATTGGAGCGAGAGCAGAACCTGCTCTCGCTCCAATATCCAAAGCAAATTGCTTTTCCACATGGGGAGCAGCATGTTAGCTGCTCCCCATGTGGAAAGCATGCCGGCTCCCGTAGGACACGGGGAGCCGGCGGGACTGTGGGGGTTTGGGGACCCCCACAGTCCCCAACGAGAGGCCATGCCCCGGGGATGGGGTCCCCGGGGCCATAAGTGGCCAGGGAGGGGGCCACGCAGCCCCCTCCCCAAATTAGAAAAAAATAAAAAAATAAAAAAAGGGCAAGGCCGGCCCCGGGGATGGGGTCCCCGGGGCCTTAAATGGCCTGAGGAGGGGGCCACGCAGCCCCCTCCAAATAAAAAAATTAAAAATTGAGGGCATGCCCCGGGGGATGGGGTCCCGGGGCCAATACAGGCCCAGGGAAGGGGGCCGCGCGGCCCCCTTCCCGTTTTTTTTTTTTTATTTGAAAAAAAATAAAATGCTCAGACCTCGGGGGATGGGGTCCCCGGGGCCAAAAGTGGCCAAGGGAAGGGGGGCCACACAGCCCCCTCCCATTAAAAAAACAAGAAAAAAAAAAGACCGGCATCGTGCTGGAGGCCCCGCCCCCTCCCTGCAGTACTCTGCAAATGCGCCCCCTGGCGCTTTTTAAGAAGGGAAGTAATTCCCCTTGAATACTGGGGGTCCCTGGGGCCAACTAGCCCACCAGGAACCTCCAGTATGCGCCAGGGGCTGCGTTGCAGAGAGGTGTACAGAGGCCACGCCCTTTTACACCTCTCTGCAACGCAGCTCTGTGGCGCTTTTTAGAAGTACATGGTGGGCTAGTTGGACTCCAGGGACCCTCAGGATTCAAGGGGACGTAATCCCCCAACTTAAAACGCGCCACGGGGCGCGTTTGCACAGTGGTGAAGGGAGGGGCGGGGCTTCAGGTGACATGTGTGCAAACAGGCCCCGTGGCGCGTTTTAAGATGGGGAATTAAATCCCTTCAATCCTGAGGGTCCCTGGGGGCCAACTAGCCCACCATGTACTTCTAAAAGCGCCACAGAGCTGCGTTGCAGAGAGGTGTAAAAGGGGCGTGGCCTCTGTACACGTCTCTGCAACGCAGCCCCCTGGCGCATACTGGAGGTTCCTGGTGGGCTAGTTGGCCCCCATGGGCCCTCAAGATTCAAGGGAACTTAATCCCCCAACTTAAAACGCACCACGGGGCGCGTTTGCACAGATGTCACCTCAGGCCCCGCCCCCTCCCTTCACCATTGTGCAAATATTCCTCTAAAATCAGCCGAAATACGAATTCCGATTAACTCACCTGTTATCAGGAGAGACCTCAGTGCTGCATCTTTCAGCCCAGTACTGATCCTGAAAAGTAATTTTAACCGTACTTACCAGTAACTTGAATTTCCTTCCATAGGATATCATTGCCTGCTTTTTGCTGAAAAAGTTTCTAAGTGTCGATTTTTGAAACATACAAATATTCCTCTACAATCGGCCGAAATACGAATTCCGATTTACTCACCTGTTATCAGGAGAGACCTCAGTGCTGCATCTTTCAGCCCAGTACTGATCCTGAAAAGTAATTTTAACCGTACTTACCAGCAACTTGAATTTCCTTCCATAGGCTAACATTGACTGGTTTCACTTGGAAATTCTTCTAAGTGTGGAGTTTTGGAACTTTATAATATTCCTCTAAAATCAACCGAAGTACGAATTCCGATTTACTCACCTGTTATCAGGAGAGAACCCAGTGCTGCATCTTTCATCCCAGTACTGATCCTGAAAAGTAATTTTAACCGTACTTACCAGTAACTTGAATTTCCTTCCATAGGATATCATTGTCTGCTTTTTGCTGAAAAAGTTTGTCGATTTTTGAAACATACAAATATTCCTCTAAAATCAGCCGAACTACGAATTCCGATTTACTCACCTGTTATCAGGAGAGAACCCAGTGCTGCATCTTTTAGCCCAGTACTGATCCTGAAAAGTAATTTTAACTGTACTTACCAGGAACTTGAATTTCCTTCCATAGGCTAACATTGACTGGTTTCACTTGGAAATTCTTCTAAGTGTGGAGTTTTGGAACTTTATAATATTCCTCTAAAATCAACCGAACTACGAATTCCGATTTACTCACCTGTTATCAGGAGAGAACCCAGTGCTACATCTTTTAGTCCAGCACTGACCCTGAAAAGTAATTCTAACCGTACTTACCAGTAACTTATATTTCCTTCCATAGGAATCCATTGTCTGGTTTTCAGCAGAAAAGTTTCAAAGTGTCGATTTTCACAAACTACAAATATTCCTTAAAAATCGCCTGTATGACTAAACGCATTCTTTCAACTGTTTACAGGAGATGCACCAGTGCTGGATCCAGGATCCAACACGGAGTAAGAAAAAGTAACGATAACACTACTTACCTGCTAAGTGAATTTCCTCCCATAGGATAACATTGGTGATTCTATGTGAAAAAGTTTCTAAGTGTCAACTTTTAAAATACAATAATATTCCTTAAAAATCACTACTGTAACCAAAACGCCTTTACTCAACTGTTTACAGGAGATGTCCCAGGACTGAATCTAGGATCCAGTCCTGTGGTTAGAAAAGTAATCCATAAAGTAACTAATTGCATTTAACTAGAAATAAACATTGAGCTCAATGTTGCATTGTGTTTGAAATTGTGTTGCCCATTGCAACAACTGTAACTACTGTACTTAAAACTCTATTGCCTATTTGCAAACTATTTAAACTAAAGTAATTCATTCTGAGAAAGTATATTTTGTAATGTAATGTATAATGTAATTACAATGTAATTTAATAAATAAAATATCTAAAAATAAATAGTTTAAAAAAATGTAGTAAATCAGTGTAAAAAAAATAAATATAACAATTAATACATTTAAAAATTGTCATTTACAAAACCTTTGAAATTCACTGAAAAAAACCATAGGTTTTAGGGGCGTTATAGTTAGAAATTAGCATTTAAAAAACCTTTGAAATTCACTGAAAAAACCACAGGTTTCAGGTAAGTTATAGTTAGAAATTAGCATTTAAAAAACCTTTGAAATTCACTGAAAAAACCATAGGTTTCAGACACGTTATAGTTAGAAATTAGCATTTAAAAAACCTTTGAAATTCACTGAAAAAACAATAGGTTTTAGGGACAGTTATAGTTAGTTGGACATTTCACTCGTACAAAACCCGTGAAATTCCCCCGTTATAGTTAGTTCAGCTAACTATAACTCGCGCCCCCGCAATGCAATGCTGATGACGTCACATATTACATCACTCATGACATGGGTCAGTGAAATCACTGATGACATCACTGATGACATCATCCACGTGATAATCTGATGCACCTCCTCACACCCTAATATAACTTTTGATACACCCACTCTAAATTACAGACTGCCATTCGCAAAACCATAGACACTCCAACACCAATAACTACATACCCACTCACTGATTCTTAGGTCTACACACACACATCCACTCACTCACCCGTACAGTCACTCATACTTATGGTCACTCAGTACAGGACTAACATATGCAATCTTACTCCTATATAGACACTCAAACACCGCCACTGATCCATAGAGGTACTCACACACCTAGTCAGTCATGCAAATAATTAAACACACTGCCATTTACTCACCTATACAGTTATACACACACCAGCACACTTAATCATACAAATACTAGCACATTGTTACGCTCTTATACAATCACTGATACAAGCACACACTCATCCATACAGCCACTAACACAATCACTCACTCTCGCTTATAGCTATTTATATACTCCAACACACATATATACTGCCTTTCACATATGTAGTTACTCACACATGTACCACTGGGACATACATTCACTCACTAACACTCTTACACACACTTACCCACCCATACAGTCTATCACAGATGCACTCTTGAAACCATCCACCCAGTGAATCACCCACTCACACATCTATGCACAGAGTCGCACACACCCCTCCCACACAAACACTCAGGCACCTATACAGATACTCAGACAACCATTCAATAACTCATATAGACACTCATGTAGCTATTCACAAACACATGCAGCCACTTACACAGCAACAGACAGACGGATACAGATATTCACCCAGTTTAGTCACTAACCCATGCATTCAGTAAGATACGTTAAATCACTCACTTATAGAGTCAGTCACGCACCTACTAAATCATCCATACAGACACTTATACACCCACTCATTCTTCAATACGTCTTTTCCTATATATATTAAAAATATTTAAACTTTACAGAAACACACAGTCACTGGACGATGTCATCAGTGATGTCATTTGAGATGTCATCAGTGATGTCATCAGTGATGTCACTGACCATGTCATGAGTGATGTAATATGTGACGTCATCAGCAGTGCATTGCGAGGCGCGAGTTATAGTTAGCTGAACTAACTATAACGGGGGAATTTCACGGGTTTTGTACGAGTGAAATGTCCAACTAACTATAACTGTCCCTAAAACCTATGGTTTTTCAGTGAATTTCAAAGGTTTTTTAAATGCTAATTTCTAACTATAACGTGTCTGAAACCTATGGTTTTTTCAGTGAATATATATATATATATCCATAAACATCCATAAACAACTCATTGCTCGTGTTGCAAATCATGAAGATTGCTGCAATTAGACTAGCCTGCCTTTTCCCCCCTAGGACAGGCTCGGGTCCTATCCTGAATTACCTTCATTGGTTGACAACTGAAAGCAAGAGGTCTCCAGATTACTTTACCACGTACACACAGATTTGTTCAACGAAAGTCCTAATTATCTCCGCCCTCGTCACCCTCTATCAACCATGGACTACGCCGAGATCCTCAGGCATGCCATTTTTGACCTCACTCCAGATACACACTGCCATAGGTGGTGGTGACTCCTTTTCTTTACTAGCCCAATGGCACTTGAATAAACTACTGTTTTTCATCTGCTCTGGCAAGAATTTGAGAGTCTTTAAAGAACTGCTTAAAACACGGCTGTACTAAGGATTTAGCATTGCAGCCTCCCAGTCTCCATCCTGGATATAGTAAGACCCACAACGCCCCGTACACTTCTTCTGGAGTGCATGATGCACTTTACAAGATGATTTAACATAAAATGACAAAATTGGGTAGGGTAACCCCAGGGAACCTTTTCACTATTGGTTAGGGTCACCCCATCCACAGGCTAGTGCCAAGTATAACTGTGGCACCCCTGGGCACCCTCTTCAGAATACTACTGGATCTGTGGAAGAACAGAAGTAAGGCTGTTTGAGATTTGTGAGGCACCTAGGAACCTGAAGGGCTAGACCTGCTCCAATGATCAGTTGGCTGATCTGTTAAGTTACAGGGGCACAACAAGCTGCAACAAGCCCTTTTCCTGAAGAGCCAACTTCCACAGCGGAATGAAGGCGATCACGACATGGATGAGGGACAGTTGCCACAAGCTCAACTCAGACAAGACCGAAGTCCTCATCCTGGGACCCACTGTGTCAGCCTGGGACGACTCCTGGTGGCCAGCTGCTCTGGGTGCTCCCCCCATCCGACGGACCACACACGCAACCTTGGCATCATACTGGACTCTTCATTCACAATGGACCGCCAAATCAACGCAGTTTCCTCAGCCTGCTTCCACACTCTCTGCCTGCTCCGAAAGACTTTCAGATGGATCCTCACGGAGTCCAGAAGGACGGTCACCCAGGCACTCATCACCAGCAGACTCGACTACAGCAACGCATTCTATGCCGGCGCCACCCAGAAACAGCTCAATAAATTACAGTACGTCCAAAATGCCACTGTCAGACTGGTCCTCGACATCCTCAGCCGCAGCCACATCACGCAACACCTCTGACAACTCCACGGGCTTCCAGTCAACAAAAGTGTCATTTTCAAGGTCCTCACTCACGCCTACAAAGCCCTACACAACGAAGGACCAGCGTATCTGGACCACCGCCTCACATTCCACGTACCCACCAGACAACTATGATCCGCCCATCTCTCCCTCGCATCCATCCCCAAGATCCACAAGACCAGAACCGGAGGAAGATCATTCTCCTAACTCACTGCCAAGACATGGAACTCCCTGCCCCTGCACCTCAGGCAATCAGTGTCACTGACCCAATTCAGGCAGGACCTCAAAACCTGGCTCATTGAATGATCCTCCACCCAGTCTGACCAGCAGCCCCCCAGCGCCTTGAGACCCTCACGGGTGAGGAGCCATGCTGTATAAGCCCCTGATTGATTGAGCCAGCTGACCAGTTCCTGGTGGACCTGTCCTGGACCCTGCTGGTGACTTCTACTAGAGTGAGTCTTGACTCCCAAAGGCTGTTCCTGAAGACCTGGGACCCTTAGCTGTGCCAAAATGTTTTACTCCTAACATCTTGAAAAACCTGGGACTTGGAATCTTTTTGTTTACAAAGACTTCCAGAGGACGGGGACAAATCTGCCAAGTCAATCTGACCAAAGTGCATTGAGGTATGGCTGAAGATTCAGGTTTCTCCTGCTCTGAGATTTTCCACAGCAGCAAATCCATTCCAGCAGACCTTGCAGAGAAGGTATCCAGCCTCGAGGAGCCTAGTTCGGCTACAGCTTGCTGCCTTTCCCGGCTGGTGGAATCTAAGCTCCAAAAAAGTGACTACGTCCGAAAGTAGAATATGTGAGCAGATGAAGGTGCCAAAAGTATCCGGCCAATGAGAATACTTCCCTGGAAGCAAATTTTGAATTTTCCTGCTTGGAGCTTTTCCCGCTTTAACCAACATTTGTACGAGGACCCCTTCCAAAGCCTTTTCTGATATTGTGGAGCCTATCTTGGATACAGCCTGCTACATTGCCCCACTGAAGGACTTCGACTTCCATAAAAAAGACCAAGTCCCAAGGTATTACCTCCGATCGGGTCCAACCTGGTTGGTGTATCCAATCCACATTTTATCACCGTCAGCCTCAAATCACGCCTACGTCCCTGGCTACTACGAAAGGTTGACAACGTTTGGCTATTAACACGTTTTGGCAATATTTTCATTCAAAACTTTAAAAATTCATATTTGTGGTTCCTCTTATTGGATTAAAAAAAAATTGTGTAATTTTGTTCATTAAATTATTGTCTATATTTATATATTGGAGTGGTATTTGGATTGTGTTGTCAACTTTTTAACTATTTTGTTACTTTTAAATTGTTTACACATTCTCATATTAAGCATATCTGGTCTGTGCAAAAGCTACCAGGAGCTGAGCTCAGGTTTAAAATACTGAAATCTTTAATTAGTGAAATCATCATTTGTGGCGGACTCCTATCAACCTCTACTAATAATCCACTTTCTCACATACATGTTTTTATACAAGGCACATTTGGAAAAATAAATATTTACAAACTATTTTGTTTTAGCATTTTTCACTTTTAAAGTTTGCACATGCAAGTTCAATGTAATACCCTCTTCGCATTACTTACGTTTAATACGTTCCTGCTAGGTCGGCAATCTTTGGGGGGCTGCTTTACTGGGCCACCTAATTTGCAATGTACAATATCTTCGTCCATTTCTATGACGCTTTCTTGGGCCAGCCCCTCTCTACACATCATTACAGGCGATTCATTTATTCGAATTTAGCATACATTATGTACACGCACATACACATCTTGGAGCCTATTGAAGCTTTGAGCATTGCAAGGCAGGCAAGTATCTCAAGCCACACTGACACATGGAAAATCATTGTTAATCTAGCCATATATTTCATCCGACCCTAGCAGGGATGACAGACTTCCCAGAGATACCCAGTAGTACTATTTTTGGCATGAGCTCCACTGTTATGCACACAAACCGATTTAGCACTTAAATGATGGCACATGAAAACATAAAAGGATGCTTGGCATATGTCCTATCTTAGTGCTGTTTAGAAAAAGACAGACTTTCATTTGGAGACAGGACTGGAGTTGACTGTTTTGAGTAGAATCTGGGCCAGAACTGAATAGATCAAATAGAATGGAAAGTATGTTGACTTCTTTTTGACCTAAATGATATCTCAAAAGGAAAAGATTTATATTGGATGCCTAGAATGTAATCCTTCTTGAGCCTCTCTCTCTATTTAGGAAGGGGGCACAGATTATGAATGAAACCGGATTTTACACTTACATAGATAAGAATGCAAGTATGCGTGATAAGATAACTAAGAACTAATTCAGAAGTAAGTCGCAACAAAATCTTTGTGAACTGGGTTTGTGAGTGGCACAGAAATACAGAATGGGACATAAAAGCAGTGGCAGCTGGTATTTAACGGCGGTAGGGGGGCGGGTCCAGGGGCCGGGGGGGACGAAGAAAAAAAAAAAAAAAACACTTACCTGTCTGCCGCTGCCGCCTCCTCTCCCTCTTCGCCCGCTTCCAGGGCAGGAAGCAGTAGCACCCGACTCCCAGCCTCCCTATAGCCAATCACAATGCTGCAATGCAGCGTTGTGATTGGTCTGAGCCCTGTGGATCGGTGCTCAGGCAGAGAATGGGAGCCTGGGCATGTTCTCCATGCAGGCTGTAATGCAGCCTGCATGGAGAACATGCAAAGTGCACATGACGGTTTGACCGGCCCGAGACGGCCAGCCAAAGCGTCCTGCGCACTTGGAGTGGGCAAACCACTCCTCTCCTGCCTTCTCTTTGAGCAGAGCAGCCCCGCCCCTACCCAGCTGAGCAAGGGGAATGATAATAACAATCATTTTATTTTTTCCTCTTTGACCTGCTCAGTGGAGCGACGCTCCTCCGCCTTAGCGGAGGAGCCGCCATTGATGAGTTGTTAAAGTCTGACTGCGAGTTGGGAAACTTGCCCAATGTCTTATTGTAACACCCTGTTCTACAGGGAGTTTAATTGTAGACAAGTTTGAAAAGTTACATTTTAAAGTGCTTCGTGGATAGAATAAGGGTTGATTATGCTCTCAGTTTTGGGCTCAGGGCCTTACAAAATATAAGGCCTAGCCTCAATGTTTCAGTTGTTTGTAGGTTCTTTGGTGGATACGTATGCAGTTGGTGAGCGTAGGTTCTTGGCATTTTAATAGTTGAAGCTTGTGTGTTCTTTGGGCCTGTTCACCAGTCAGGTTCATGAGAGCGGGAGAAGGTCTTTGACCTTTATCCTTACATTCACCAGGAGCAAGTGTTGTGGTTTAATGTTGTCATGTTTCTATAGGTAGAGTCACATAATGGCCACTACGTTTTGCCTTTGATCACATTACTCAAAATTCACATATTTTCAAACCCCAATAAACATCTTACCTCAACATATGCCCAGGATACCATACAGATTACAAAATGCCCACTTTGGCAAAGCATTTTATGCGTGGGTAGTTTCCTCTTACTCCTAATTTAGAAACTGCTTACTCCTGAATTTCCATGTTAGGCGTTTATGTAATACCTATGACTATTGGCCTTGGCATGTAGTAAAGAAACATGTAATTTTCTTAACATGATCCTTGAGTTGTTTCATAAAATTTGTTTGCTTTGTGATTCGAAAAAAAGGAGATCAGGGAGGATAAAGTCTAGAGGGAGAAAGGAGCTGCTTGGTATAGGGTAGGAGGTGGGGTTAATATTCGAGTGTGGATGATTCTGTGAGTTGAGTGTTTACTCCAGATACGTCAATCTAAAGGCCATAAATTTGAATCCCATTCCGAATATATTGCTAAATTATTCCCCTCTTTCTTAATATTATTATATTAAGTCACTTAGGCTATGCATCATTGCAAGCGGGCAACTGGACTATTTTTGGAAGTAACATTGTGATACTCAGTTACTTATCTAATTGCAGCCATGGTTTGCAGCTCCAAAGGTACGGCTACCATCTTGAGTTTTAGTGCTTTTCTAAGGGTGGGTGGTCTGATTTGTCCCTCACAAATGGTTTAAGCGCTTTACGTGGTTTTGGTACTTGCCGTGTGAGGGGCCTCCCACACAGCTTTGGTATGTGTGGTTTGTGTTGATCGATTAGAGGTGCTTGGTAACATATAATACAAATTATGTAATCACAGTATGCACATGCAGAGTGTCCTACAGTTAGTTTGACCCTCTTTCAGAAGCCAGCATTAGTGAGGAGTTGTGTGTGATCATGTCTTTTCAGGTAAAAGTTTTAGTATGACTGTTTAGATCAGTGTACATCGTAGTCAGAACAAGAGTGTTTGTCTGAGGTTGGATTAAACAATGCTTCAGTATTCCGGGGGTTGACTGCAGGATGCACTAGGCTTTTGAGATGGACAATGAATTACTTTGAATGCAGCAGTTATGGAAACAAACGTTGAGAGGTATGAGAACTTTGAGCAGATTCTGTTATAAAATATAATATACAACTGAAAGACTACTACATTTCTATTATTTGTTTTCACTGTCTATTAATAGATTTCTAAAATTATTCTCCTAAGTAGGTTTACATGAATGCCTCAAGCATGTTGAGACTTTCAATACAATTGTGGTAATCATCGAAAAGGTTTGTGAAAATAATGGGGATTTGAAAAGTATGTGATATTTTGGTGCGCGTTGCCTTCCTGGAAAGGTCTTCAAGGATAATATGGACTATAAATAGATTGAGAATGGTTGACAGTATGCGGCATAGTAGTCAAAGTAACTAGGGGACATTTGATTAAAGAAATTGTGGAGGACATTTTTATTTTTTTATTTTTTTTGTCCTCATCACTTTAAATCCAACAATTATATCCCCATACCAGGGAGCAAATTTAGGCCCTTGTATTCATCAAGATGGTTTTTGGAGTATCTCCCCCTGCATTATTTTGTCCTGTACTGTATTGGCAGAGCTTAAGGTGATATAATCATTGGGCCCGTTGATACCCGGAGCGAAACCACTCAATCATAGGTGACCATAGATTAGTCTTTTCTTAGTTACCCGGGCATTTTGAGTCCAACCAACTTTCATCTTTACCAGCGACACCCATTATCTATAATCAGGGGAAGAAGGACCAATCCATTTCCTACAAATTGTAAGTCTGGCTAGAAACATTAAGAAAAATATAAGGTTCCGTTTCTACTTGTTCACCCCCTCCTCCTCTTCTCCTTGCTGCATTCCAGACATAAGTAATTCGATTCCATACTTTGGCTATTACCAGAGTTATAATATCCCAAAACACCTTTAGGGCTGGGCATTCAACAAACATATGGAGGTCATCCTCCCGCAGCAAATCACACTTCTTAAATCCGTGATCTTTATGGCCCGATATCTTCTAAAGCTTAAATGGGTCCAATATGCCCTAAGTAAAGTAAGCAGATGGTTTGTTTTAAGACCGGCAGGTTTCGCAATGTCATATAAAATGCCAAACAATACTCGCCATAAATCCTCTATTTGACCACCTGGCAGGCATCTTTCCCAGACTCTGTGGGATGGCAAAGCCATTGAATCTTCAGCTTGAAATAAGAGTTCTTGCCACTTTGCAATCTCTTTGTTTATCTTTTTGGACTGGAAACTAAACTCAATGGGCCCGATTAACAAAGGTAAAGTGAGACAAAAGTCTAACTTTACGACTTTCGCTCTTCACAAAGGGCATTTACTGCTTGTAAAAGCCCTTTGTGAATACCGAAAGTCTAACGTTACGGCTTTCAGTATTCACAAAGGGCATTTGCGAGTAGCAAATGCCCTTTGTGAATACCGAAAGTCGTAAAGTTAGACTTTGGTCTCACTTTACCTTTGTGAATTGGGCCCAATGTCCACAGGGTCTTTAAGTTCATTTTTGTTCACCAATGTGCAAGATATTAGTTGAAGGTATTTGTTATAAATGTGGCTTTTGGTTGGCAGAGGTGTGCACCCTGTCCAAGCAGGAACCACATTCCTAGATAGGTTAAGTCACAACACACCCTAAATTATCCTCTGCTCACCCTCTGGTAGCTTGGCACAGAGCAGTCAAGCTTAACTGAAGAGGCAATGCGTAAAGTATTTTGTCGTAAAGAACCAGGATACGCCAGGTAAGATGAAGCTGTATTTATTCATGCAACAGCTGGACCATCAAGGCAGAGCAGCGGAGGCAACAGCAAACACCAACTGACTCCGCTAGAACACCCAGTGCAGAACCCTTACGCAGTGAGGTTCCAAACCAGGGAGGTTCCACAACAAGAACAGACCACTACATGGGTCTTCCCTTAAAACAAAACAACATAAGGAAACCTATAAAAAGGAAAATAAAACGAACTAACAAGCTGACGGTACCTGTGAAAGGAAAAGGTTAAACAAAGAACAACAATAAAATACAAAACCTGAAAAGAAAAGAGCTTCAAAAGGAAACAGATTAGACTCTGTAACGAGTAGGAAGCTTCCTAACTCGAGAACTGCATTTCAAGACAGGTTGGCTAGCACACTCTAAACTCTTCTCATTACTTTCACTTCCAAAACCTTCACCAAAAGCACAATTTTTCACCAGAAAACACTTGTTCCACCACTGTCCATTCTCAAGTTTCACAGAATTGCCTTTCACATCTACAACCCTGAACGAAGGGCTAAACTTTGAAAAGCCCTTCCTCACATGGACAGGTTTCTTCACACGGACACAATCACCACAGCAGATCTCGAGGCCTTTTACATTCTTCCTGGAGTCAAAGTATCTTTTCTGCTTGCTTTGAGTCATACTTGCATGACTCCTCACACTGTCATCCAACCACTGTCTACCCTTGACCCACTTGTTCATCCAACTAGGACAAAAGGTGGTAGCGGCTTTCCGACCACGTAACAACTCAAAAGGTGAAACATCCGTGGTTGAATGTGGAGTGGCTCGAAAGAACCAAAGCATGCTTTTCACAGAATTGGAAACAACACATTTGTTGGCAAGAGCCCTCTGTATGCACTCCCCAAGCACCCTGTTCATGCGCTCAACTAGACCATTGGTCTGGCGGTGGTGCAGTGAACTTTTGAGGTGCTTGATCCCACAAGTATGAAGAAAATCTTCAACCTCACCAGCAACAAACTGGGCACCATTGTCCATCACCAGAAATTCAGGAAAACCTTCCTTCATAAATACGTCATTAAGAAATTCGACAACAGTCCTAGAGCTCATCTCCCTCACAAACCTGACCTCTGGCCACTTGGAGTAATAGTCCGTCATGACTAAAGCAAAACTTAGATGATGGATCAAGCGCATGGAAAGGACCTACAATATCAAGCCCCAACTTCACCCATGGTGCAGACGGCAATTCAATTGGAGAAAGGGGGGGCGTGCGCAATTCAGCAGTTTTGTCACAGCTAGAACAGATCACACATGACTTGACAATTTCATCCACCTCCCTGTCCATGGAGGGCCACCAAAAGGAGAGACGTACCCTTTTTTTAGTCATTGTAGCTCCCAAATGCCCCTCATGAGCATGCCTGGTTAAAGCAGTCCTCAAACGAAGAGGGGGAACAAGCTTGTCTCCTCTCATCAACAAACCATCCTCTATTGATAATTCATCCACCACTTGGAGATATGTTTTGTACTCAAAATTCAAATTTCTCCCCTTTGGCCAACCTTTCTCTATATACTTCATGACCAAAGCCAAAGAAACGTCAGCGTTAAGGGCTTGACGCCACTCACATTCAGAAACAGCACACAACCGTGGGAGATCCACAGTGGCAACAATGAACTCCTCCTTGTCCTCCTCACCCATGACATGTTCATCTTCCACAATGTCAGAAGAACGTGAGAGGAAATCCGCACACCCATTCTTGCTACCAGGAATGTACTCAGGACAAAAATCAAATTGCAGAAGTTTGGAGGACAAACGTGCAATCCTAGGGGTGAAACTTCTGACATTCTTGCCACTCAGAATAAAAACTAAGGGCTTGTGGTCGGTCTGGAGACAAAACCCTCTCCCCCAAATAAAATTTCGAAATTTCATCACTGCCCACCAGCACACCAATAGTTCCTTCTCGATAACTGAATATTTTCTTTCGGAAGGAGACAACACTCTGGAGGCAAACCCAATGGTCCTGACCTCACCACCTTTGTTCTGGGTCAGCACAGCTCCCACACCGACATTGCTAGCATCCACCGTGAGAGTGCAACTTAGAGAGGGATCATAGTGTTTTAAAACCTTAGGTGACACTAGTTGCTGCTTCACCCACTCAAAAACATTTTGGCATTCATCACTCCACTCAAATGCAACACCCTTCATAAGCATTTGTGACAAAGGCCTCAACTTACTCGCAAAATATTGTACAAACCTAGAATAAAATTCACACAGGCCAAGGAAGGACTTGAGGCTAGTCTTGTCAGAGGGAGCTTTGGATTTGACAATTGAATCTACTAGACTGGTCTTAGGGAGAATTCCATTATCATTGTCTAAATGTCCCAGGTATTCAACCTCTCTGGTAATGAAAACACATTTGTCTCTACGTAACACCACACCATTGGACTGGAACCTAGACAATACTTTATGAAGAATAGAATCATGGGTACCCCTGTTGGGTGCAAAAACTAAGACATCATCTTGGAAAACAGATAGGCCTTCGATCCCCTTCAGCATGTTACTCATCAGACGCTGAAAAACTGATGCAGCCGACGCAAGGCCAAACGGCATGCGGACATACTGATAGGTGCCAAAAGGGGAAACGAATACGGTGAGATGCCTAGATTCAGGGGCTAACTCTACCTGATGGTAGGCAGATGCCAAATCCAATTTTGTGAAAATTTTAGCATCCTTCAAACCTGCCAACAGTTCATTGATATTGGGTAGTGGATGGGAATCCACCCAGATTTCTTTGATTAAACAGCGGAGGTCCACACAGACCCTCAGCTCCCTGTTCTGCTTACGTGCAACCACCAATGGAGATAACCACAGTAAGGAATCCACTGGTTCTATTATCCCTTTAGCACACAGAGAATTAAGTTCATTCTCTAAGTCCTGTCTAACACTAAAGGGAACATTTCTCAGTTTATGTCTGATGGGTATAGCACCATTTTTCACAATAATCTTGTGCTGGAAATGCTTAATCTTGCCTAGCTCACCAGAAAACACGTGAGGAAATTTGTTGACTAAATCTTCAAGATCTGGATTGTCCCTTACAACAAGTGCCTGTTCTGTGGTCCCAGGCCCAAGTACCATTCCAAATAATCCCTGGTGGAACAAGCCCAAGATGTTCAAGCATTTGCATGCCACATACACCTTTCCAGCAATCCTCCTTCCCCTGAACTCCATAATATCTTCAATGTACCCTGACAAATTGATCTCACACCCCTTGTAAGAGACTGCCTTACGATCAGGGGGTAAGAGGGATCTGGAAGCCCATGTTTCATCAAAGAGGTCTTGCGTGATCATGGAGATACGAGCGCCAGAGTCAACTAGGAGTTTCAACACTCTATCCCGACCATGATCTCCACATAAGGGTCAGCACACATTTCTGGATTTCCCACCATGACCCCATCATCTTGTACAACTGATACCATGTCACTAAGGTCTTTAGTGACAAATTCTTCATCATCACTAAACATGCTTCTATCAACAACACACTTGACCAAAGAGGGTTGTGAGAATGTCTTGTTCTTGCTAGCCAGACACACCTTAGCAAAGTGTCCCGTTCTGTTACAGATTCTACAAGTCACAAACTTAGCTGGGCATTTACTATTTCCCATATGAGACTTATACCCACATCTAAAACAAATGTTACTTTGTGAAAAGAAAGCATTTTGCCTTTCTCCCAAATTGGGACGTGGTTTGTCTGTGGTTTTATTGTCTTTGTCCTTATTTTATTTGACTTTAACAGCAGAGACAGGCTCACTGGTTTTACTATCCAATTCATTTGCTGACAGTCGTGACGTCTCAATGCTCTTCGCTACCCTGATAGTTTCTTCAAGAGTAGGATTTCCCATAGAAAGAAGCTTTTGCTTGATGGTTTTATCTGTACAATGACAGATAAACTGGTCGCGCACCAACTGGTCCACAAAGTTCTCAAATTGACATTCTGACACAAGCCTCCTTAGAGCCGTAATGTAATTGTCAACATCTTCACCAGTGTTTTGCACACGTAAAAAGAATTTGTGACGGAGTACAACTAGACTGGGTTGAACGTCAAACCTGGTCTGCAGCCTTTTAACAGTGTCTTGGTACTCATCGAGAACGTTCTCACCAACAATGATAGGTGGAGGAAGATGTTTTAAGATAGCTCTCCCCTCAAAACCCAAAGAGTGGAGCAAAGGGTACTTCCTGTGCTCTGCTCTGAATCTATTCACTCCAATCGCACCAAGGTATGTTTCAAACCCATCAAACCACTGTATCCATTTGATGGGTGGTTCACCAGGTGTCTCCAGAAACGGTGGAGGGGGTGTGACAGCTTGCATGGTTGAGCAGAATGCTAAAGAAAACTGGTCCCACAAAAAAAAAAACAGATGAAAATGTGCTTTAAAGTCTTGAACAGTGTCAATAACGATAAAAGTTAAAACTTCACTGGCACAGTGCACACTACTAAAACATTGGCAAAATATCACAAAGACACCGTACTTGCCAAACAGTGTTGACTAACTAGCCTGTGTCAATACACTCACAGGTACTTCCTTGTTACATTATAATGAAATGCTCCCAAATTTGCTGCTAATCACTAATGTACACTTGTCGTACACAGTGACAGGTTGCGGTCCACACTCTGAAAAACACAGTAACTCTCCAAGTGCCGTGCCTCCCTCTACAGTACTGCAGTGCTACAAAAGGTTCATTCCCCGCTTTGAAACGCTGTACAGTACCTGTGCACACAAAGATTGCACACTCTGCCGCACATCTCATTGCATTATGACGTATGTTCTTACAAATGCACGGCAAGCAAGCTCCGTTCTTCAGCTTCCCCTCTGTGCAATAAAGGGAGCTCTAGGACGTGCACACCAGGAAGAAAGACTTGCGTTCCGCCACTGAAACGCAGTAACTTGGTGACGCAAACCGCACGTCTTGACGTCAGCTACGCCTCCGCGTTTTCGTTGCTGGAACCAGAGCTCCTGATGCGTTCCAGCTTCTGACTGACCTTGTTTTCTGCTGCTCTGCCCCCAATTCCGTACAGGATAACCGCAACGTGTTCCTTCAATATGCCGTGAGTGTCAGAAAAGAAGAACTCTGCAGGGGCCTTCCAGTCTTCAGCAGGAGACACTGCTTTTCAACACTGTAGACTAGGATGCTTGCACCGACGTATTCAGGTCCGTGTTGATGGCCCAACGCTCGTCGCCAACAAAGATGTCATAAAGAACCAGGAGACGCCCGGTAAGATGAAGCTGTATTTATTCATGTAACAGCTGGACCATCAACGCAGAGCAGCGGAGGCAACAGCAAACACCAACTGACTGCTAGAACACCCGGTGCAGAACCCTCACGCAGGGAGGTTCCAAACCAGGGAGGTTCCACAACAAGCACAGACTACTACATATTTGTGCAACACTTCAAATAGTAACACAGTGAAAACACCACAAAAAGACTACAAGTTAGAAAAATAGATTATGATTTTATAAATAAAACAAGACCAAAACGACAAAATCCAATGCGTAGAAGTCGAGATATGAATTTTTAAAGATTAAATTAAAAAATAGAGCTTAGAAGCAAATAGCGCTTAAAGAGTTAATTGGTCGTGCTGGACTAGGACAAAGTCAAGAGTTCAGCCTGTGATGGAGCACAGGCTGGCTACAGGACCCACACAGGGCCCGCTGTGAAAAAGTACCCTAATCCTTGCGCAGTGCAAGATAAGTTGATGATCCCCACGCAGTTGGAGTGTTGCGCCCGAGTTCTCCACGCAACTGCGGCAATGCATCAGTTCCGGTGAGAAACGCGCCAGTTTCAAGTGCGGCGGTTTCGAAGGTGATACATGGGGTTAAAACATTCTGGAGGGGCCATGTGTCTATCTACTGCACGCAGTGGCCGCGATGCAATGGTTCCAAGACTTTGGTTCCTGATGCAATGCGGCGGTTCAGAGTGCGATGCGCTGGTCCGGTTACCACAACAGCGGCAATGCGTACATTCTGCTCTTGCAGCAGAGGATGCGTTGGTTCCACTGGAGCAAACCCTCAGTTTCACTTCCAAGGGTCCAGGACTGGGGTGGCATCACTTGGCAGGACAGACTCACAAGTAGATGAGCCCAAGGGTTGGAACAGGAGTGTTCTAAGTCTTTTGTGTCCCTGAGACTTGGGCAACAGGAGGCAAGCCAGCAAGCCTTTGGAGTCACTCTGGGTTCAAGTGATGCAGGTACAGTCCTTCTCACCATCTTTTAAGTGTTTTATTAATCTCCCTTGACACCTTTTTCAAATTATTCTCTCTCTGTGATTAGATCAAGATTTTGATTTATCAGGATTCCCAGATATCGGAGTTCTTTTTCATCAAGTTACTGTGCATATCTTGATTCCAGAGCAGCCTTTCTGTCTGATCCTGATTGATTGAATAGACTGATAATAAGCCAAAGTTCCTAGCTAAGGTTTCAAAACTACAAAGAGACTCCTTAGTATTGGTGGTTTAGACAATTAGGTGATCTGCATAAAGAGCTAACTTCTTAGAATAACACTGTCTCTCTTGCCCTCTGTGCTAATGGTTCAATATAGAAGTTAAAAAGAAGAGGGGCAGAGGGCATCCCTGTTGGATACCTCTTCTAATCACAAACTTCCCCATCAAACTTTCATTGACTAGAACCTTAGCTGAAGTGTTCAAATATAGCACTTTTATTTAATCTATTAAAGTACCAGGGATTCCAAATTTTGTTAAGCAGGCCCAAGGATAATCCCAATGCACTTGGGCAAAAGCTGTGGCCGCATAGAAGGTCCATAATGCCAAATGTACCTTAGTGTGTTAGCCAAGTCGGTAGACCCTATTAACAACTGCACTAACTCTTGCATTTGCCTCCCCTGTTGATCCTGATGGATAATCTCCCCTATTACCTCTCCCAATCGTCTAGCCAAAATGCTTGCAAAGATTTTATAATCCACATTTAGCAGGGAGATTGGGTGAAAGGATTCACATAATTTGGGATTTTTATTTGGTTTCCAAAATTACTGTGGTAGTTGCTTCTACCCAGGAAATTGGAGATTCCTGCCCCCTCAATAATATCCTGTTAAAAAGGGTCTTGAATATGGGGCTGATCTATTTGTTTATATATTGATGCATTTCTCCCGATAGCCTATCAGGCCCAGCAGCTTTCCCTTTCTTACTCTTTCTGATGGCCTCACATATTTCCTCCTCTGATAATTCTTGATTTTACTTCCCACTATTCTCCAGGGACAGACATGGAAGCTTCAGAGAGTCTAACTGCCACCTTATTTCTCATCTGTTGACTGACATAGTATCCTTGGCTAATTATTGCAGGATCACTGAGCATATCTTCAAAATGTTGTATCTCCTTCTGCAGAGATTCCTCGATACTTTTTTCCTCTCTTTTAAGCCTCTTACCCATTTAATTGTTACAACCCCTACATAGGTTTAAAGACATCCCATACTTCCCTGTCTTCATTACTGCCTTTATTCAAATGCATTAACTCCTTAGTGCAGGTTTGGAGAGTCTGTATAAGTTCAGAATATGTTAAAAAATCTTTGTTCCATTGTCCACCTACCTGACTGCAGACTTCCTCTCTTGTCTGCTTTTATTTTTAGCCGAACTATTTTATGGTCAGAAGTTATTGTTAGGCCTGGGCGTGAAATTCCACTCCACTTTTCCTCGCTTGGGCTCGCCAATGTTAAGTTGGCGAGTGCAAGTGAGGAAAATCTTACTCCAGACCACCTCCCAGAGAGATTTCTCAACGCGGGCGGTTGTGGATGGCGACTGCAGCTCACATTGAGAAACCTTCCGTTCACGTTGGGGAAGCTACCGCTTGAGTAGAACATCTACTTGAGTGGCAGAAAGAAGCAGTGCCCTCCTGTGCTGCGCATGGTGCCGTTTGCTCTGATTTGCCAAAACGGTACAAACACCCGGCGGTAAAAATAAACGTAAACAGCGTGACCTAAAGCACTCCGCCCCGTAGCGCGGCAGAGTTTTTTGGTCACTTCAAACTCCGCCTACGTCTAGTTATTGTCGGGATGTATATTACCGGTTTCACTTTCCCTATATATCTATATTCGACAACCCAATTATCTAACCTGGAGCTATGGCCATATGTCATACTATGAAACAAATAAACTCTGATCTTTTCCTCCAAATATCTCTTAAACCTAAGTGTTTTAGCATGTTTTTCAGACTAATAATCATCTTAAGGAAAGTTATACCCACACATAGGTTAGACATATCCAAGATGTTATCCATTAATACATTAAAATCCTCCCCATATAATAGGTCCTCTATACTGCTGATGTTTGCCAGACAGACCTCTCAATGGGTCAGGATCATCCACATTGAGGCCATTATACCCCCCCATCCCCACAAAAACTTTAACTGACCTAGGCTTATTTCTGCTGTTACCCATCTTCCCTTTCTATCTGCATCTGACCTCGTTACTTGTAGGCCAGAGTTTTCTGCAACTAAAATAGCTAATCGTGTTGCCCCGCTCAGTCACAGAGACTGCTTAGCTGCTTGGAGGATCCCCTTCCGGGGCACAAGTGGAGGGGCCGGCGTAGGTTCGCGCGGCTGGATTATTCAGAGTGGCGACTTCAGGGAGAGAGGAGAGAAAGGGACACAAATTCAGAGAAGGATGTATGCATATCCAGAAGTTCGTGGGTAACAAGCAAACCAGAGAACCTGCTTGTGCTGTCAGGTAACTCACGGAGAATTTTGATATCGGCTGAGGAAGGAGTGGGGAAGGCGCTTTTGGATCACATATGAATATGTATAGGACAGCTAACGCGTGGGGCGAGCAAAGACAAGGACATGAGCAAGGACAAGTACAATGAGGCTGTAACAGATATCAGTTACTGTCAGGTAAACTACCTTATGCCTGCCCTCAATCCCACCAAACAGGACTAAGGGCCTCATTTACAATGTTCTGCCACAGGGCAGCACCGCAAGCCTTCCTGCTGCGCTGCCCTATGGCAAAAGAAAAGGGCAGGAATGCACTGCATCTATTAGATACTGCTCAAACAAATGATGGACGGAATGCTGAACAAATCAAACATTCACCCCCAGTCAAGAGATCTGGGTTAAATCCATTTTTCTTTCAGTCACCATGCCACCCCAGTTTGGACCCAGCCATATACAAATCAGTCTTCACCCTGCTCCTCATGGGAACAGTCCAGTCCGAACTGCCAAGCTAGGTCCTCCATGGACTTGAAACAAGCATCCTGGGAACTGTTTCTGGGTATCAGCCCTCATCAGCCAGGCTAGCTTGAATCCAGTGTTCCCATGGGGAGCAGGGTCAAGACTGATTTGCATATGGCTGGGTCCAAACTGGGGTGGAGTGGCGAGTAAAAAAATGATGGAGTGAACCCAGATCTGTGACTGGGAGTAAAGGTTTCATTTGTTCAGCATTCCGTCCATCATTTGTTCTATCAGATACAGCACATTCATGTTCTCTTTCTCTGCCCTGGAGTTCAATTGGCTGCCATGCACCAATGCAGGCACCCTTGCACCATGGTGCAAGGGTGTCTGCATTGAAGGGATGATTGTTTTTGTGCAGGACGGGACACCTTCCTGCACAAAAATAATCAATGTAGGAGATTTCCTCTTTCAATGTGTGCTTCAGAATGCATCCCTCCTGGGGAGGCATAGGCTTTTGACACATTCCCAGGCTTACAAGGCATTGTAAATCTGGGAATGTATCAAATGCCATGAGTGTTACGTGGGAACACCCACCGTAACGCCCATGGCATGCCTCGCCATCATAGTTTGAGGCAACGCAGTGACTTGCACTGTGTTGCCTCACTCCATATCTACAAGGCCATGAAAAGCCAGGTTGGGTAGCTTTATATGGCCTTGTAGATATGGCTAAGCCCTGTGCGCCACCAAAACGTCACAAAAAGTGACATTCTGGCGGTGCACAGGGCTTGTAAACGCACCCCCTAGTTACTTAGTAACCACTCAAGGCGACATATTAAGTGGAAACTCTGCTAAGGAGAGATTTAACATTTACCATTGTGCGATTAAAGACATGATAGCCAGGAAAGTAAGAGAAAGAGTAAAAGGAAGGGCGGCAAGTAAGAGACTTAAACCTGTGAAGTCCCCTAAATAATTAAACCAATAAAATCATCCCCTTCTTTGAGGTCATACTTTAGGCTCTCCCAAGAGAGTAGAATCATGGCAGCAATAAGTTTGGGAAATGCTAGATAGGTTGAGGGATGATCCCCACCCCCTATGGGACCAGAAACATACTGGGGTGCAAGGTGGCACAATGACAAAGCATAGAGGTAGCAATTTCAGTGGCAGTTCCAGTGTTCAACAGATTTGATCCATTGCAAGAAGCAGAGGGTATCGAATGACCCTTCGATGAACCACAGGATGGAGCTAATTCAATCGCCAGATCCAGTAAGAACAGCAGCGGCAGTAGAATCATCCCTTCCCATACGCTTTCTACAAACCATCAAACAGTGTGGAGGTAATTAAAATTGATTGTGAAGTGTTCTAGGTGTGCATAGACAGGCTTCTCAATATTTCCACTTGATAGTACCATTCGTTCCAGGACCCTTTGGTGCATTAAAAATTGGCAGTGGGACACTTGAACACCTTGTTAAATTAAACCAAGAAGTAGAGATCAGAGTGCTCAATATCTGTGCTTTCATGGCTGGGCTTCCAATTGCCTGAACCTAAGAGATAGTCATTAGTTAGTGATTTTTTTCCAGACATGATGCATTGACTACTTTGTTAATTATGTTTTCTCTGGAATCCTAGTTTTCTTTGTCACTTCTGGGAAGGCCTTAGAAGTAGGAAACCACACCGAGATGTTTCTTGTGCCCAACAAAAGACTAGTTTTCACTGTGCCCATCTTCATACTGTGATAGATGGTATCCATATTTTCTTACAGTTTATAACAAATGTATAATACCGCCAATAAAGTGATTTAAATTAAATTGCAATGCAAGTCTTTTATGATTAGAAAAAATATTTTTCCAAGTATATGAATATTCATTTCAAATTTTTAGATGAAATTCATCTTACATAAATATGCTGTGTGTTGTATTATGGTATGTTATTTGGGTATTTGTAATCAGTGCAGCAATCACTCTAAGTATGTGTCTTGTGGCGCTGGCATCCAGGTTGAGTTATAATGCGATCTTCGTGCAAACATAATTCAGCCTGCAAAGATGGAGTTTTCAGCCCTTTCCTGAATTTTAACACGTCAATTATAACTTGGACCTCGGGTGGACATTAGTAGGAGAGCAAGGCTTCCTGAAATCTCAAAGATCAACCTACCCATCCGGTGTATTTGAAGGGTGGAATGACTAGGAAAGCCTTGTTGCTAGATCTTGGTGGTCAGTTAGGGTCTTGTTAGAAATGGGGGTCTCTAGTTGGCAATGGCTGGCCACTGTCCAAGTAGGGACCCTTCTTCCTAAGTCAGAGTGAGAGGGCTACACCCTTCGATAACCCCTGCTCAATCCTGTGGTAACGTAGCACGAGCAGCTAGGCCTATCTCAGAGGCAGTGTGTGAAGCATTTATGACCATACACAGTAACACAGTAAGTAACACTACAAAGGGACACCACACGAATAGGTATATCAAAAATAAGTATCTTTATATAGGCTTATAACAAGACCCAAAACGACCATAAAGCCACAATACTATAAAAATGGAATTACTCTTGGAATGCTGCAAAAATAGTTCAAAGTGTGCAAGAAGAACTCAGTTCAAGGCAGTGGTCTCTGCGACCCTTCTACTCACAAAGTACCTGGATTTGGCACGGCAAAGAAGTAAAACGTTGCACTGAAGCTGTAGCGCTGATGCTCTCCCCGCGGGGCTGACGGTGAGCTGACTCCTTGCCGCGAGGGAGGAGGTGATGCGCCGATCAGCGGATGTGAGGGAAAGCGAGGCGGTGCACTCCTGCACGCGAGGTCGTTGTTGCGATGACTCCTTGCCGCGAGGGAGGAGACGATGCGACGATCTGTGGATGCGTGCTGCAAGCTGGTTGCGATGCCAAAGAATGGTGCTCCGCTCGGGAGCGACGAGCCGGGTGCGATGTGAGGGAGCTGGCGGGCGCGATGCGTCCGCGTTGCGATGTCGTGATGCGCCGATCGTGGGGATGCAACGCTCTTGGTGCGATGTCATGGTGCGCCAATCGCGGGGATGCGACGCGGTTGGTACGCTGCGATGATCCTGGATTTTGCGAGCACTCAGCGGCAGTAGCACGAGGATTCCTGACAGCGCTCTCAGCTGCAGCGGCTCGCAAACGTGCGTTAGCGGTGATTTCAACCCACGTTCTCTGCAGTAGAACTAGAGGCCCTGAGTTCCTTGACAGGAGCCTCACCTGCAAATAGAAGTCCTCACTGGGAGGATTCAGAGGGTTGAAGGTGAAGTCTAATGTGCCTGAGACTTCGACAGGAGGCTAGCTCTCCTCTAGCCCTTTGGTGATTGCTTTAGCAAGATGAATTAAAGTGTCTCTCCAAAAGTCCTTTTCCCTCTCTTTCAAAGTCCAATGATAACCACTGCAGGCCACTCCAAGAAACAGCATACAAGCACAAGGATAGTCCCCTCCTGCAGATTCCTTCAGTTACACGGACAGAGGTTCGTCTTGATGTCCAGGAGCAATACACTTTGTAGGGGCTTCAGCACATATATTTATACCCCAAAAGTCTTTGTTCTTAAAAGTTACAAGTCACTGAGCCTAGCCAGAACCAGTTCTGTTCAGTCCTGGAGCATTTTGTTTACCAGGCTGCATCCTTCCTTTCAGGAAGAGGGGGTCTGCTATCAGACGCACAGTGGGAGGTGGAGCCATCATTCACCTTGCCAGACACAGCCCTATTCAAGCCAAGGAGCTACCCCTCCCCATACTCCAAGACAGATCTCTCTATTCAAACCAGGTCTGGCTCAGCCTGCCCTGTCCCTCCAAAACCAGACGGCCAATACACATAACAGCAGAGCACACTGGAAGGCTTAGGCAAGAAAATACCCACTTTCTAAAAGTGGTATTTTCAAACACAGAATATAAAAATAAACTTTCCTAAAAGATGTATTTTAATATTCTGAGCTCAGGCATACTAAATTCGTTTTTCTACCATGTTCCTGGGGTCACTTAGGACTATAGAATGTAATAGTCAAAATTGCCCATTCTGGCCTATGGGGAACAGGTAGCCTTACAGTAGTGAAAAACGAAATTGGGTGTAAGTCACTACCAGGACATGCTACACACACCAAGGCATGTCCTACCTCACACATACAATGCACCCTACCATAGGGGTGGCTTACATGATGCCAAGGGAAGGTTCAGGGGCTGGGAAGTGGGTGCACTTCACAGCCAAGATGGAAGTTCGGGACTGCACGCAGACTCTGCACTGGCAGGTCTGAGACACACTTTACAAGCTGCTTCTGTGGGTGGCGCAAACCAGCGCTGCAGGCCCACTGGCAGCATTCGGTTTACCAGCCCTGGGCACTCACAGGCCACGCTACTAGGGACTAACAGGTAAACCAAATAAGCCAATCAGGGATATACCAATTCATATGTCATATTTACACAGGGAGCATTCGCGCTGTGGCACTGAAGGGCAGTGGCTCAGCGCCCAGAGCATCTAACACCAGCAAAACGGAGGAGACAACAGCTAAAAATGGAAGGGAGACCCACGCCAATGGTGGCAGGTCTAACACGTGTCCCCTCCAGCTGAAATGTGGGGAGAACTACCCATCCCCTTGGGAGTTCTCATCACTAAGGCGGAAAAATCTGGACAGACCATCAGCATTGGCGTGTTCTGTACCAGGGCGGTGTTCCACCGTGAAGTCCATACCCTGTAGGGAAATGGACCACCTCAACAACTTGGGATTCTCACCCCTCATCTGCATCAACCATCTGAGGGGCCTGTGGTCTGTCTGAACCCGGAAGTGAGTCCCAAACAGGTATGGTCTCAGCTTCTTCAGTGCCCAGACCACAGCAAATGCCTCACGCTCAATTGCACTCCACCTCTGTTTCCGTGGAAGTAACCTCCTACTGATGAAGGTTGGTCTAGTCCCTCCTCATTGATCTGTGACAGAAGGGACCCCACTCCATGCTCTGAAGCGTCTGTCTGGACAACAAATTCCTTAGCAAAATTGGGCACCTGGAGTACGGGTGCTGTACACATGGCAGTCTTGAGGGCATCAAAGGCTTTCTGACAGGTGTCAGTCCAGTTCACTTAATCTTTGGCTGCTTCTTGGAAGTCAGCTCAGTCAAGGGTGCAACAATGTTGCCATACCCCTTGACAAACCTCCTGTAGTAACCCGTGAGTCCTAAGAAGGCCCTCACCTGGGTCTGGGTCCTTGGGGGCTCCCAAGCCAGGATGGTTTGAATCTTGGGCTGCAGGGGTGCCACCTGGCCACTCCCCACCTGGTGTCCCAAATACACCACAGAACCCTGCCCAATCTGGCACTTACTGGCCTTGATTGTGAGGCCTGCTCTGCGCAGCGCCATCAACACTTCCCAGAGGTGGCGCAAGTGGTCCTCCCAGGAGGAACTAAACACTGCAATGTCATCCAGGTAGGCGGCACTGAAATCCTCCAGCCCAACCAACACCTGGTTGACCAACCTCTGAAAGGTGGCAGGGGCATTCTTCATCCCAAAGGGCATCACACGGAACTGGTAGTGCCCGTCTGGTGTGGAGAACGCTGACCTCTCCTTTGCCCCATCAGTTAAGGCGATCTGCCAGTACCCAGACGTCAGATCAAACGTTCTGAGGTACCGGGCAGCCCCTAACTGATCTATGAGCACATCAGCTCTGGGGATGGGGTGCGCGTCGGTCTTCGTGACCGAATTGAGACCTCGGTAGTCCACACAGAACCTAAGTTCAGGGGTGCCACCAGGCGTCGCAGCTTTTGGTACCAAGACCACGGGGCTGGACCAGGGGCTGCTAGAGGACTCAATCACCCCTAGGGCAAACATTTTGGATACCTCCTCAATGTAAGCCCTGACCCTGTCAGTCACTCTGTAAGCCTTGTGCTTCACAGGAGGACTGTCCCCGGTATCTACCTCATGGACGCACCAATCAGTGACACCAGGCGCCAGGGAGAACAAATCAGAAAATTGCCCCAACAGTTGGTGACAATCTCTCTGCTGCTCAGGGGTCAGTGTGGTGGAGAGGATCACACCCTCCACTGACCTGTCTTTCTCTTCTGCACACAGGAGGTCAGGAAGAGGCTCACTCTCCTCCTCCACCCCATCATCTGTGGCAAGAAGCATGCCCACTTCAGACCTCTCAAAGTGGGGCTTCAGGCGGTTCACATGCAGGACTCGCAAGGGGTTCCTGGGAGATTGAAAGTCCACCAAGTAGGTAACTGGACTTTTGTGCTCCACCACCTCAAATGGACCGGTCCACTTATCTTGGAGCGCACAAGGCTCCACTGGGGCCAGTACCCAAACCTTCTGACCAGGTTGAAACTCGACCAGAGTGGCATTCTGGTCATGCAAATGTTTCATTTCCTCCTGGCTGGCTTCCAGATTTGCCTCGGCAATCTTTCTGAAACGCAGAGTCTGGTTCCTGAAGGCCAACATGTAGCTAAATACATCTTGGAGAGGTTTCCTGGGAGATTGCTCCCAGCCTTCCTTGACCAGACTCAGAGGTCCTCTTACCGGATGGACATAGAGCAGTTCAAAGGGACTGAACCCTAAGGACTTCTGTGGCACCTCACGGTAGGCAAACAACAGGCAATGCAAGAGGACGTCCCACTTACGCCTCAGGGGCTCTTCCAGGCCCATGATCATGCCCTTCAAGGTCCGGTTGAACCTTTCAACCAGACCATTACCTTGGGGGTGGTAAGGAGTGGTGAACTTATAAGTTACCCCACACTCCTTCCACAGAGACTTCATGTACTGGGAGATGAAGTTGGTCCCCCTGTCAGACACCACCTCTCTGGGGAACCCCACATGGGAGAAAATCCCCATCAGTGCACGTCCCACCATGGGGGCCATCAGTGTCCTGAGCGGGATGGCTTTGGGGTACCGGGTGGCATGGTCCAGCAAGACCAGGATGAACCTGTTGCCCATGGCTGTCTTGGGGTCCAGAGGCCCCACAATGTCAATGCCCACTCGCTCGAATGGGGTACTAACAACTGGAAAGGGCTGGAGTGGGGCCTTGATCTTCCCCCCACTCTTCCCACTTGCCTGGCAAGTCTCACATGTCCTGCAATGAGTGTCTGAACTCTTGCACATCTGGGGCCAATAAAAGTGGGCGGCCAGCCTCTCAAAGGTCTTGGTCTGCCCCAGATGTCCTGCCAATGGAATGTCGTGAGCCAACCCCAGTAGGAAGGCTCTGAAGCACTCTGGTACCACCAGCACATGGGCTGACCCCAGCTCAGCAGCCTTAGGCTCGCTATACAGGAGACTGTTCTCCCAATAAATCAGATGTGAACCAGACGTGTCACCTGCTGCCTGGGCTGCAGCCTGGTACCCCATACCCTCAAGAGAGGGGCAAACTCTTTGTTGCTCACAAAATTCCTCCCTGTTGGGCCCCCCTTCCTGCTGCCAATGGGTCAGCTCGGGTAGGTCCCCCAGTTCGGCGGTCTGCTCCCCGGTAGGCTCCAGGGCATCCCCCTCAGGGTCTGCTCCCTCCTGGGCTGTGGGAACCAAGGGGGCGGGCTTCCCACGCCCCCTGCCCCTTCTCTCTAAGGCAGGGATCTGGGCCATACTCTCAGGCTCCAGGTCCTTCTCAACACCTTCCTTGGCTGCCATGGAACGAGTGGTAGCATATGCCCACTCAGGCAGACCCAACATCTCTAAGTGAGATTTCCTCTCCACCGTAGCCCACGGGGAGTTCTCTAAATCATTGCCCAACAGACAGTCTACAGGCATGGCGGGCCTCACAGCCACCTGAAGAGTTCCTGAGACCCCCCCCCCACTCAAAGGGAACCTGAGCCACCTCACATTGGCTCCCTGAGTTGTCTGCGGACACTACTGGGTAGAATGCATGGGGGACAACCTGCTCTTTGGACACCAACCGGGAGCTGACAGCAGTTATACTGGCTCCTGTGTCTCTTAGAGCCTCCACCCTATGGCCATTTTTAGTGTTAGCAGGCAGTGCAGGCTTAGGGACCATCTCAAAGTCTCTTAATGAGACAAGGGTCAATTCTATAGGATCCCACCCACCTTGGGCACCCATCTCCTCCCCTCCCAGGGCTACACTAGCAAGCTGGCGGGGTGGTGCATGGGGTGGTGCATTGGTATCCCTCTGAGGACACTGGGGATCAAAGTATCTGTGGCCCACTTGACCTCACTTAAAACAAGTAAGGGGCCCCCTCTGAACAGGCCTACCTGTCGGGGGCACTGGCTTCTTCTTTTGGGGAGGCTGGGACACCACTGTTTGGTTCCCTTGGGAATTACTTTGGGGCCCTCTTTGGAACTCCCTCGGTTTACCTCTGTCCCCCCCCCCACTTCGCTGCTGGGGACCCTGCCCACTTTTGGCGAAGTCTCCCACTGGACCCTTGCGAACCCGGGTGCTCACCCAGTGGTCCGCCTCCTCAGCAAGCTTCCTAGGGTTAGTCAGCTTGCAATCAATCAGGTGCTGGCGTAGCTCAGGAAAACAGTTACTAGATAAATGCTCCCATGCAATCAAATCATAAAGTTGCTCAAAAGTTTCTATTTTGCTACCTCTTACCCAGCGTTCCATTGCTCTGCAAAAAAAGGACACGTATTCAACCCACGTGGTACCCTCTAGCTTCTTGCAGGTCCTAAACCTCTGCCTATACATCTCAGGGGTCAAACCATAGCGGGTAATCAAAGCTTCCTTCATGTGGCCATAAACCATTCGACTTTCAGGGGGCAGGTGCAACAAGGTATCCCTCCCCTCACTCACAAAGCGTCCCCACAACCCCGCTCCCCAATCCTTCTCAGGGACCCGGTGGGACACCATGGCTAATTCATAAGCGGCAAACCATTGCCCAATATCTTCACTTTTGTGGAAATCCTTAATAACCTCCTTGGGTATATACACTCTATTCTCAGTATGCACTACAGGTATGCTGCCACCAGAGGGGAGATCTCTACACTCTCTGCTTTAATCTCCAACTCCCTCAATATTCTCTCATGCTCAAGTTTCATTTTCATAATCTCAAATTCTAACTTCTTGTTCTCTAGGTCCCTCTGACCATCCATTTTAAGCCTCGCCATCTCCATATTATGCCGCCTATCTCTCTCCCTGTCCTCCATCTCTTCTGGGGACAGGCCCTTGGCGGACACACTAGTGCCCGGGCTGGAAATTGCTTTGTCTCCTACTAAGTCTACTACTTCGCCCTGCTGCTCTCCTGCATTCTCTTCCCCCTCCACAAGCTCTCCCGTATCCTTAGGGGCATCCCTGGCTTCTAGCCAGGCCTTCAGCGCCTTGTAATACTCCTCTCTTCTAGTGAGACCTGTGATAGGGACTGTGAAGTGTTTGCAAAAATATTTGAGCTGCTTGGCATTGTAGGTTTCTAATTTCTCTTCTTCCCAGGAGAGATCCTCAGAGGCATTGGATCTGGGCTTGCCCATTGTAGCAATAACTGGCACTATTAATCAAAAATAGAATCAAAAACGTATGTGGTTGCGTTATGGTCTGCACTCACTAGTAGTGTACACTATAATTACTGTATGCGATCATAAATGCAAGCCAGATCCTCACCGCTGACCACCAATGTTAGAAATGGGGGTCTCTAGTTGGCAATGGCTGGCCACTGTCCAAGTAGGGACCCTTCTTCCTAAGTCAGAGTGAGAGGGCTACACCCTTCGATAACCCCTGCTCAACCCTGTGGTAACGTAGCACGAGCAGCTAGGACTATCTCAGAGGCAGTGTGTGAAGCATTTATGACCATACACAGTAAGTAACACTACAAAGGGACACCACACGAATAGGTATATCAAAAATAAGTATCTTTATATAGGCTTATCACAAGACCCAAAACGACCATAAAGCCACAATACTATAAAAATGGAATTACTCTTGGAATGCTGCAAAAATAGTTCAAAGTGTGTAAGAAGAACTCAGTTCAAGGCAGTGGTCTCTGCGACCCTTCTACTCACAAAGTACCTGGATTTGGCACGGCAAAGAAGTAAAACGTTGCACTGAAGCTGTAGCGCTGATGCTCTCCCCGCGGGGCTGATGGTGCGCTGACTCCTTGCCGCGAGGGAGGAGGTGATGCGTCAATCGACGGATGCGAGGGAAAGCGAGGAGGTGCGCTCCTGCACGCGAGGTCGTTGTTACGATGACTCCTTGCCGCGAGGGAGGAGACGATGCGACGATCTGTGGATGCGTGCTGCAAGCTGGTTGCGATGCCAAAGAATGGTGCTCCGCTCGGGAGTGACGAGCCGGGTGCGATGTGAGGGAGCTGACGGGCGCGATGCATCCGTGCTGCGATGTCGTGATGCGCCGATCGCGGGGATGCGACGCTCTTGGTGCGATGTCGTGGTGCGCCGATCGCGGGGATGCGACGCGGTTGGTACGCTGCGATGATCCTGGATTTTGCAAGCACTCAGCGGCAGCAGCGCGAGGATTCCTGACAGCGCTCTCAGCTGCAGCGGCTCGCAAACGTGCGTTAGCGGTGATTTTAACCCGCGTTTTCTGCAGTAGAACTAGAGGCCCTGAGTTCCTTGACAGGAGCCTCACCTGCAAATAGAAGTCCTCGCTGGGAGGATTCAGAGGGTCGATGGTGAAGTCTAATGTGCCTGAGACTTCGACAGGAGGCTAGCTCTCCTCTAGCCCTTGGGTGATTGCTTTAGCAAGATGAATTAAAGTGTCTCTCCAAAAGTCCTTTTCCCTCTCTTTCAAAGTCCAATGATAACCACTGCAGGCCACTCCAAGAAACCGCATACAAGCACAAGGATAGTCCCCTCCTGCAGATTCCTTCAGTTACACGGACAGAGGTTCGTCTTGATGTCCAGGAGCAATACACTTTGTAGGGGCTTCAGCACAGATATTTATACCCCAAAAGTCTTTGTTCTTAAAAGTTACAAGTCACTGAGCCTAGCCAGAACCAGTTCTGTTCAGTCCTGGAGCATTTTGTTTACCAGGCTGCATCCTTCCTTTCAGGAAGAGGGGGTCTGCTATCAGACGCACAGTGGGAGGTGGAGCCATCATTCACCTTGTCAGGCACAGCCCTATTCAAGCCAAGGAGCTACCCCTCCCCATACTCCAAGACAGATCTCTCTATTCAACCCAGGTCTGGCTCAGCCTGCCCTGTCCCTCCAAAACCAGACGGCCAATACACATAACAGCAGAGCACACTGGAAGGCTTAGGCAAGAAAATACCCACTTTCTAAAAGTGGTATTTTCAAACACAGAATATAAAAATAAACTTTCCTAAAAGATGTATTTTAAAATTCTGAGCTCAGGCATACTAAATTCGTTTTTCTACCATGTTCCTGGGGTCACTTAGGACTATAGAATTTAATAGTCAAAATTGCCCATTCTGGCCTATGGGGAACAGGTAGCCTTACAGTAGTGAAAAACGAAATTGGGTGTAAGTCACTTCCAGGACATGCTACACACACCAAGGCATGTCCTACCTCACACATACAATGCACCCTACCATAGGGGTGGCTTACATGATGCCAAGGGAAGGTTCAGGGGCTGGGAAGTGGGTGCACTTCACAGCCAAGATGGCAGTTCGGGACTGCACGCAGACTCTGCACTGGCAGGTCTGAGACACACTTTACAAGCTGCTTCTGTGGGTGGCGCAAACCAGGGCTGCAGGCCCACCGGCAGCATTCGGTTTACCAGCCCTGGGCACTCACAGGCCACGCTACTAGGGACTAACAGGTAAACCAAATAAGCCAATCAGGGATATACCAATTCATATGTCATATTTACACAGGGAGCATTCGCGCTGTGGCACTGAAGGGCAGTGGCACAGCGCCCAGAGCATCTAACACCAGCAAAACGGAGGAGACAACAGCGAAAAATGGAAGGGAGACCCACGCCAATGGTGCCAGGTCTAACAGGTCTTATATGTTCTTTAACTTGAGGAGATGAAGGAAATTGCTTTCCGATACAAGATTCTATCAGTGATGACACCGGACTTAAAGAGAATTTGTTCCTTAATTGGTAATCAATGGAGAATTTTAAGATGATGTGAGACTGAATTGAATTCCTCAAGTTAAAGATCACTCCTACTAGGGAATATGAAATCTTTTGGAGTCAATTTAGCACTATTAAGGGCAGGCATAAATATATGGAATTATCATAGTCTAGGCTAGACTGTGCAAATGTATTTGCCGCTATAATTTCAGGAGGGAAGAACAGAAATGGGATTATACACCTCAGTAGTCTAATTTGAAGATTGCATGCACTGATTACTTTAAAGATTTGGGCATGAAAATTGAGCTTAGAGTCCAGGATAGTACCTAGTTCATGAACTTCCTCTATTGGGTTAGGGCAGTGGTGAAATTCAGAAGGCCAAATATTATAGTCCCAGAGGCTTACTCTGTTGTATACTGGGAGGATATCTAACTTTGAAGGATTATGTTTTCAAATTTTTCTTTCCATTCATTGTTAATGGTTAACATAATGGCATTTACACCTGAAGAGGTATGATAAAGACCATCAGTTATGTATCATTGCTGTATGCATATGCCTTGGTCCTCACTTGTTGAAGAGTTTTCGCTAAGGGGTGTATGCATAAATCAAAAAGACAGGGGGCATGGCTGAGCCGTAGAGTACACTGAATAAGAGACTGGAAGTGGGTGATACATATTTCTCCAGCTGGGTTTCCAAAGGAGGAAAGAAGTGATCTATTCTATTGCTTTGTCTAGGATTCCAATTGATTTTAGTGCAGGGATCAAGGTAGGATGATCTACGGTATCGAATGCCGCTGGCAGGATGAGGAGTATAGCTACTCTGGACCCATTGTGGTCAGCTATCAGTCTGAAGTCATCCATAGCTGAAGTGATGACCAATTCTGTAGAAAAGCTTGTCTAAAACATGTGGTGGTTAGGGCCTAGGATATTGTTATTGTTGATAAAACTTTATATTTGTTTTGTTTCTACTTTTTCCATTAATTTGAAAAGACAGTGGAGGAGAGATATTGGTCTGGAATTACTGGATCATTGTAGTTCAGAGTTGAGTTTTAAGTAAAGGACAAAAATGATATTGTTAACAACTTGGGTACTAGGCCATCCTAAAAAGAGGCGTTAATGATGGTTGTAATGACTAGAGCAATAATGGAGAATGGTTCTAAATCTTTTCACAACTGAGGCTGGGCAAAGGTCATCAGGGGACCCTGAGGGTTTACTGGCAATTATTAGCATGAGAACATCTTCCTTAGAGAGCAGAGAGAATGGAGTTAGAATGGCTATACGGGCTTTGGGGGGGGTGTATATACTCCGACTCTGGGATCTTTTCCGCACTGATGGGAGTGAGTCCTGGGGTGACCGATTTTATTTTTTCCAAGAAAAAGGGGACGGGAGAACTAACTAACTGTTGGGAGGTAGCAAGGTCCTCTCTGATTATCAGTGGATTTGTCAGCTGGTTCTTGGTTTTGGAAAGGAATTCACATCTTTGGATGCCCTGACTTTTTTCGAAAATGGAAGATAGTTTTTGTTTTGCATACCACATAACAAATATGATTTAAATGAGTTATAGTTCTTTCTTCAATTAAATTCTAACTTTTTAATCAAGAACTAAGGGATGACTATTTATTAAGGTTTGATGTGTTTTATAAGCATTAGTGCCATAGTATCCAGGGTTTTGCACTTTGCATAGGGCTGTGTTGAATTTATTTAAAGTCTCTATTGTGTTGGTGAGGGTATTCGGGGTTCAAAGTGGGTTCCTGAAAATTGAAGTGATCTTCTTTACTTCTTTTAATGCGAAGATATCTTGATTGAAGCTTAGTTTAGTTTATCACTTAAAAAAGTAATTAAAAAGTAATCTGTCTCTTGATTTCTTTCACAGTTTGAAATATAATGTCCTTAATGATGGACATGATAAGTTCCAGAGTATGACCTACTTTGTGCGAGGGGCAAGAGTGAGTTGGATCAGTCCAATGCTAATTAAAAGTTGCATTAGTTTGGTACTTTGCCAGTTTACATAAGGGGACGTGGATTTGACCCATAAGTTAAAGATCCCGACAACGAAGAGTTCCAGGAAGGGTGCAAGAGCATGAATTATAAGTTCTTTGAACCAGTGGAACTATTCAGCTTGGATACAGGTTTCGCGATAACTATGGATGCAGCTTACTGGGATGCCTTGAAAGGCCTCAATTTTTAGGAATAGGGTCTCAGTTCATTAGAGTTGTGTGTGCGCAAGGGATCTAATAGGTAAATTGTCTTTGTAGATAAGGAAAGCTCCTTGGCCTCTTTTGTCAGGTCTATGCGTTCCTAAAATTGATGAGCAGATAGCAGCTTGGAGTAAGCCATGACTCCGTAATGAAAATGAGGCCAAGATATTGTTTGAAATTTGTGGGTTAATGAAGGTATATTTTTTACTGCCAAACCCACGTTGCATAGGGCAGCTTTTTGGTAGGGATTTATTTTAAGGGGAAATTAAAGCTTTCTCTATGTGAGATTGGTAGAAGTAATAGGTTGGGGGTGCAGTGAAAACGCCTTTCTTCCCCAAAATGGTAATAGTATCTTGGGTAGTTGTAATTAAAAGAGACCAGGTTAAGTATGTAAGTGGACATATGTTAAAGGTGGAAGAACTTGCTAATCTCCTTGATGGAGCGAGCCGGTGTCTCCTGCTCTTTTATGGGGCACAGGGCAGAGTAGGAATGGGTGGTCGCAGGACATGGCCGGTCGTAGATGGGTGCAGACGGAAGTGCGTTTGTTGCATATTTGGAGCACCAGCGGCACAGCTGGTGAGCATGCCTACTGCCTGCAGTTAATGCACACATCTGCGCTGTGGCTGCCAGTCTACTGACCACATAGGTAGTGTCTTGTCAACAGGAAGTGACTCCTGACTCTTCCTCAACCTGGCAGAAGTCAGGTTAAAAGCTGACGAAATAAAAGTTACTGGCAAATTAAAAATAACTAAATAACAATAATAGAATAAAATTGAGGCCAGGTAACCTCAATATGGATACAAGGAACTAAACATTTTAAATCAAAAGAAAGCAAGCTATACCAATGAAGGGGTCTGGAAGGGCCAGGTAGCCTAATGCCTTTGCCGGAGGGCTTAGGCTTACAAGGAACCAAAGCCGGCAATGATGCAGCCTACAAGGGATCCAACCAGGTAAGTCTTGCAATGCAAAGGATGCAGGGAGTGCAGTACTTAGTTAAATTTGAGCTGTGTTGTAACTGCCATTTTATTGGCCACACAGGCACAGCCTTGCCAATAAAAAGGGACTAATGACTCTGCCTCAATCAGGCGAAAGTCAGGCAAAAAGGGGACACAATAAAAGTTACTGCCAAATTAAAAATAACTAAAACAACAACATAAAAGAATATAATTGAGGCCAGTAACACCAACATGAATGCAAGAAACTAAAAGTTTAAAATCAAAAGAAAGCAAACTTGAACAAAGAAGCGGTCACAAGGCCTTTGTAGAAGGGCTTAGGCTTACAAGGAACCAGAAGTGGGCTGTGAAGCAAGTCCGTAAGGGGACCCTCATATGTGCACGGGCTACAGAGAGTGCAGTAATCATTTGTATTAAACCAGGCAATGTTGGGGTGATGACAGCTTCCTTGCTGGGTACATGATAATAATCTGATGTGGCTGTGTGTGCTGACTGTTGTAATAGCTCTTGAAAGGTCCTTAAACTATGAGACATGGTGATATAGAATGAGAATCACATGCACAGTGGGCACCTGTTAACTCTGTGCCAGACGGAGAGTCAGGACCGTACTGGAGGCCCCTGTGTAGGCCAAAGAGGAAGGAGAGCAATTCATTTTTGAATATGTGTGCATTGTCAATGGCGGCATCATTTAATCTGCTCTAAGGCCTCTGCTCCCCCATCACCTGCAGGGTGTTCTGTGAACTGTTTGCAGCATGGGGTGGGAATTGTAGCATTGGGATCGTATGTTGATGGGTCAAAATGTTAAACTTGTGCTTCTTCTTCTTCATTTGCCAGGTAGACACCATGAATAAGAGAATGGTGATGTGAAAGAGGCTTATAAATCTGCCTTTGCAAAGATGGTGGTCAGTCCAGAGTATGTGGAGCAGAGTCATTTTGGCTCCACCCTTTCAAGTCTTGACTATGTCATATATACGTGCATGTAGTAACATATATTTGTGTGCTTTAAGATCATCAACGTAAAGTGGTGCACTTGACTGGAATACTGAAGGTGCATTTGAGGTATAATTCAGACATTTAAATGTGTGCATACTAATGTTTTCCTTATAGTAATACCAATTAGCAGTTTTCATATACATCTGCATTGAGTAATTGTTAACTCGATATATACACACATGTATTCATTTGAATAGTGTCCTGCATTTATATTATAACTGTATATGTATCCATAACCAAGCATTTAAATGTATATTGAAGTGTTTGCTACGTTAACTTGACCAAAGGCCTTAAACTTTTGGAATCTAATGTTTAACCTTCAACGTTAAAGTTTGCTTCGGTTGCAATGTTTTTTTCCTCTTTGCAAGAGCGTTCATATGATCTCATAGTTAGTGAAAGGCACATTGTGCATGAGAGAGAGTGTTAGAAATGGGGGTCTCTAGTTGGCAGAGGCAGGTACCTTTGTCCAAATAGGGACCCTTGCTTCTAGTCAGGGTAAGGGGATACACACTTTAGATAACCCCTGCTCACCCCCTCGGTAGCTTGGCACGAGCAGACAGGCTTATCACAAAGGCGGTGTGTAAAGTATTGGTACCAACACTCACAGTAACACAGTGAAAACACCACAAAAGGACACCACACCAATCACTGTGGGTCAAGTACAAATACAGGTTCAAATCACACCGCTGTCACCAATGTTAGAAATGGGGGTCTCTAGTTGGCAGAGGCAGGTACCTTTGTCCAAATAGGGACCCTTGCTTCTAGTCAGGGTAAGGGGATACACACTTTAGATAACCCCTGCTCACCCCCTCAGTAGCTTAGCACGAGCAGACAGGCTTATCCCAAAGGCAATGTGTAAAGTATTTGTACCAACAGTCACAGTAACATAGTGAAAACACCACAAAAGGACACCACACCAGTTTAGAAAAATAATGTATCTTTATCTAAACTAAACAAGACCAAAACGACACAAATCCAACATACACAGTTAAAATATGACTTTTAAAAGGTTTCAAGAACTTGTACCATAGAAAACTATGGATGTGTGACTTTTCACCAAAGTACCTGCAGCTGTGTCAAAGTTCACAAAGCCAAACAGCTGAAGTGTCACATCTCTTTGTTTGCCAACACTGCGGCTATTTGGCTTTGTGAACTTTGATGCAACTACAGGTACTTTGGTGATGGTGAGGTAAATGGCCACCCGTATAATTTCTGGTTGATACTGGTGCTACCCACTCTACTGTTAGAACAGTGGAAATTCCAAACCTACGCCTCTCAGGAAAGAGAATCCAAGTTGTAGGAGTTACAAATAAACAAATGACAAACCCCATACCCAAGGATGTACGTCTAAACATAGGGAACTTCGAGGAGAATCACCAATTTGTGGTATGTGATTCAAGTCCTGTGAGTTTGTTGGGACAAGCTGAATTGCACCATTTGTTGCATCCCAAAGGGTGTGAAGTTCCAAACTCATGATGAAGATGTTGCTTTTAAATTGGCTAATCAAACCCGAACAGTTGACCTGTTCCCTATGATGACAAGTGAAGAGTTACCCCTGGATCTCAGAGATACAGTGAGGTCCGAAGTTTGGGATTTTTCAGGGAAGGACATTGGACTCAAAGGAGTTGAGCCTATCCATTGACAGTTAAAGACTAATGTTGAGAACCCAAGAACCCCGCAATATAATTTGACCCCTGAAACGATTGCGGGAATTACTCCAGTAATCAAGACAATGATCCAATAAGGTATTTTGAAGGACATTATGGGGAGCCCATGTAATTCACCCATTATGGGCTTACAGCAGCTTAGCAGTAAGTACCGCATAGTTCAAGATCTCTGATAGATAAACAATATTGTATTTTCTTGTTGTCCTGTGATACTGAATCCTGCTGTGATTTGTTTCAGATTCCATGTGAGCCTGAGTGGTTAACCATCATTGATCTTTGTCAGGCCTTTTCCTCTATACCTTTGCATGAGGACAGTCTGTTCCCCTTTGAGTTTTGGTTCGGCAGTCGTGTTTTGGCATGGTGCCAAGTCCCACAAGTGTATACAGAGAGTCCATCCATTTTCAACCAGATTCTTAAAAAGAACCTGGAGTCCTTGGTTATGCCCTGTAACTCTGTCCGTGTGCAGTATATTGAGGACCCGTTGGTTGTGTCAGATATTTAAGAAGCTTGCAAGACTGATACTATTGCTCATTTGAACCACTTGGCTCTGAATGGACAAAAGGTGTCCCCCAATAAGCTGCAGTACTGTTTGGGAGAAGTCCTGTATCTTGGACATCACATTGAAAAAAAAGTCAGGAAGGTGTCGCAGGAAAGAATCACGGCGATTCTGCAAATGAACCCAACAACAACACAGAAAGAAGTCAGGATGTTCTTGGGAATGGTGGGATACCCATTTTTCCCTACTGGCCAGCCTTTACAGAGGCTGACACACAAGGATGTGTCGGACGGGGTACCCTGGGATAACAATTGTTTGGTTCCCTTCCTAAAGTTGAGAGAAAGCCTCTGCTGCGCCCCTGCACTTGGAATTCCCAATTACAATAAAGCATGTTTGCTTTTCTGCAGTGAGAGGGAGGGCTGCACTCTCTCAGTGCTTACACAGATGCATGGAAAATACCCATAGACCTGTTGCCTATTTTTCTGCTATCCTTGATCCAGTAGCTGCAGCGTTTCCCGGGTGTCTCAAAGCTGTGGCTGCTGCTGGTGTCAGCATGGAGAGGTATGAAGGCATTGTTATGGGTCATCATCTAACTGTGTATGTGCCCCGTTCCGTGGAGATATTGTTGATGCGTACTCGCACTCAATATTTGACAAACAGCCACCTGACCCGGTATGACCAAATCATACTTGCAGCTGGGAATGCACATTAAAGCTATGTGCAGTTTTAAACCCTGCCACTTTGTTGCCTCTTCCTTAGAGTGATAGTGATGATGGTGAAGTGGAGCATGACTGTTACTGAACTGTGCACCAAGCCAAGACCAGATATACAAGATGATTCAGTGCCTGAATCAGATTTTGCATTCTTTGTGGGTGGCTTGTGTTTGGGAGACCAGGGAAGACATTTAAGAGCTGCCTATACAGTCTGTATAGTTTCAAGAGTAGTTGAAGCTTCATGGCTCCAACAAGTATTTTTAGCATGCATAAGTGGCTGAATTAATTGCTCTTACTGCAATGTGCCTCAGACCAGCAGAGACTGACCATTTTCACTGATAGTCAGTTTGGCTTTGGTGTTGTTCACGATTTCGGACAGTTATGGTACCAGAGGGGGTTTATGGCCTCTTCAGGGTCTCCCATCCAGAACGGAGAACAAGTGAGAAAGTTTGAGGCATTGAAAATGACTGCTCAAGTTCCGGTCATAAAATGTGATGCTTGTTGTAAGGGGGATGATTATGTGACCGTCGGCCACAGACAGGCTGACGAGGTCACTATGTATTGTGCTCATAATGCTTGCACCGTTAATGGTGAGTATACTAATGAAGGAACAAATAAGACCAACTGCAACCTTCTGTTAACAACTGTTGATACATGGGAGGAGGTCAAGAGGCTTCAGGAAGAAGTGTCATATGCAGAACAGCAAATTTGAATTAAAGCAGGTTGTGTCAAAAGACAGGAGGATGATATTTGGGTTTCAGGGGATGGAAGACCTATGTTGCCTAATAGTCGATTACCACCGATGGCCAGGCATTATCACGGTCCTACTCATGTAGGGAGAGATGCCATGGTCAGATTGTTTAGACAGACCTGGTTTAATCGTAGGTTTAGATTGATGGCTGAAGCATTGCGTCACAGATGTGTTGTGTGTCAACAGAACAATTTAGGGAAAAGAATTGCAGTAACATTGAGCCACATAGGAAGATCAGGTGGCCCCTTCAACAGGATGCAGTTGAATTTCATTGAAATGCCTGTGTGCAATGGTTTGAGATATGTCCTGGTTGTCGTGTGCATCTTTTCAGGCTGGGTTGAGGAATACACGACCAGGAGGAATGGTAGTCTCACAGAAGCAAAGTTGCTTTTGAGGGAATTAATACCTAGGTTTGACTTTCCGACTTCTCTGGAATCAGACTTGGGAACGCATTTCCACAAAAAAATCTTGAGAATGTTGTGTGCAGCTTTACAAGCTGAACAGAGACTGCATTGTAGCTATAGACATGAGGCTTCAGGTCTGGTGGAACAGATCAATGGAACATTGAAATCCAGGCTTGCAAAAGTGTGTGCTTCCATATCTCTGAAGTGGACTGATGTTTTGCCTCTTGTGTTGATAAGTGTTCGCAGCACGTGATCGGAGGACAGGATTGTCTCCCCATGAGATCGTCATGGGCAGAGCTATGAGACTATTCCGGAGGACACTAAGGATTCTAAGTTGAGTGATGGAGGAGGTGAAGGGATTGCTCTCAGAAGATCAAAGCAAGCTAGAGTACCCTGTTGTAGGTACTCATCCCCTGAATGGACTTACTTTGCCACAAATGACAGAAAGAGAGAGCGTTCTGGGAGTACTAGTATAATAGTGCAGATCCAATTGAACCTCCTTGAACTGACCATTTTGTTTGAACTACAATTTGAATTTATATTCCCATCAAAAAGACTGATACATTTTATTCTGTATGTAACTATTAGTGACTTTGAACTGTGCATTTACATAGATTGGTAGGAGTAGAAAGAAAAGTACCAAGGCCTGAGACAGCTTAAGGAGTGTAAGCTTGTCCTTGAGAAAAACATGGAGTAGGGCTAAGGAAGACTCACAAAGAACTTGTACATAATCTTATTGCATATTATTTGGACTTTGGTTGTGCCATTTGCACAGGTGGAAATCAACAGAGAAAACTCTGCTATTCCTAAGTTCTACCCAACAGTCTGGGTTTTAGGGAAGTAGTGGAAGCCAAACTTAATATTAGTAGGTGTAGGTACATAATAGCAGGCACACTTATAGTTGTAGTACTAATCATTTCGCTTGTAGGATTATATCCATCTACATCTAATTCAGTAGAGACTGAGGGCCTGATTACGAGTTTGGCGATGCGGGAGCATGGCGGCACGCCACCGTCCTGCTCCCGCACCACCAAACTTGACCACCCGCTGCCCACCAGATTACGAGGATTCTGGTCTGGCAGGCGGTCCTTTGGCGTTCCCACAGCAGTGCTTTTGAAAAAGGCAGTGCAATGGGAATGCCAAAGCAAGTTCCTGCACGGCATGGACTGTTAAGTCCATTCCGTGCAGGACTGGGCATGCATGCAGACAGAGGGGCACACCATGTGCCCCCCTGCATGCATCCCCATAGCCAGAGCTTAGTTTCCTCACCGCCAGCAGTTTCATGGTGTGACCACCCACCAAGCATATTGAGGCCTCACATCGCCGCGCCAGTGCCTGGGATCCCAGATCAATGGCGGTTTGGCAGGGATCACTGATCAATGGCAGTTGCGGAGGTCCCAAAACGGTGAACGCCGTACTTGTAATACAGCGGTTGGACCACTGGTGCGGCGGTCCCCAACTGCCACCACACCTCCACCACGGGTTCAACGGTCCAATGGTCTGCCTAACTCGTAATCAGGCCCTGAGTTTGCAATTATTCCCAAATCCTCACACCCTAGTGGTCAGGGCCGGCTTTAACACTGGTGGCGCCCTGTGCGAAAATGCTAGTTGGTGCCCCCCCAATGACCACCTCTGCCACGGATTCCCTCCCTAGCACCCTTTAACAGTGCCCCTCAAGTCTCCATCACCACTATCTCTCGGATTCATTTAGTTTTATAGCACAACTCATACCAGTGTAAGGTGTCAGAGCACTTTACATCACACACATTGCACAGAGACAATCATATGTGTAAATCAGTATATAGGAAATGTTACATCAGACAGGACTACAAGGTGTAGTGTAGGAGTGACATGTCATCGGTACAGGAAGGCAGTGTAGTTTAAGAGTCCTTATTCTGGAAAAGCACAAATTAAGAATTTGAAATGTAACACCATTTTTAGGGCTTCTCTTTAATAATAAGAATTGTTTTCTACCCAAATGAACCCTTTTGGCAAGATTAGGATAATGAAAGACTGGGCAAAAAAGCATATTGCTCAAACATATGCCCCGCAGTTTACATGCAGCTCCTTGATGACAGTTAGCAGCTCAATGTTTTATATTAGGATTTTGACTTACAAACGGCAAGTAACAAAAGGGGCTCCCTGACAGAAGCAGTAAACCACTGACCTACTTACATTATATTCACTTTATCCTCATGGTACACGTTCTTAGCAGCAGGCCTTTTAACCCTCTGCGCTATCTTTGGATGAGTCAAAACTTCCACTGGACAAACCTCGTCTCTTTCCGGGAAGATGATTAATCACTGGAGTTATCTTGACATTTTAATTGATGCCTGTAAATTGCTGGAGGCCAGGAACACGACAGCAGGTGCTTTTTAATTGATAATATACTAGCAAAAATGATGCCCCCACCCCAAGTCAGCACCCGGTGCGGTGGCACCGATCGCACCGCCCTAGAGCCGGCCCTGCTAGTGGTAATAGCTTGTATTCATTAGATGAGACAGAGCTACACGTAGATACATCTAGAGGCGATTATTCTGCAAATGCTTATTTTATTACTGCTTTATGAGTATATTGACACTATGGAAGCCAGGGATTGCTTAATTTGACCGCAATTGCCTGCATCAGCTACAGAGGGTATCACTTATCACCATATTCCTTTGACTTATGGTGTTACCTGTAGAATTTTGATGAGCCTTATGTATGGAAGAGAACATTTCAAATATATTTTTATCCAATCAGGATTTATTTTTTCAGAAGTCTCCATACCCGAGCACCTAAATCGTCGCATTGACCCCAGTGCTAAGTTTCCTGGAATTAATAAAAGGTTCTTTAAACTAGGGGTGGGCGGAATTTGCGTAGTCGCGCTACGCAAAGCTCCGCGAAACAGTAAAAAATCTCCGCGAGCACGCAAAAGTTCCGCGAACACGCGGAATTGCTTGTTCCGCCCGTTCGCGATGCGTTTTTCCTGTTCGCGAACGCTGTTTGCGTGCTCGGGGAGAAATATCTCGCGAACACGCATTTTGCAAGCGCGAACAAGCAAAAAATTCCGCGAAGCCGCGGATCGCGGAATTTTTGGCAATTCCTCGTTCTCCGCGGAACGCGAAATTACCCAAATTACGCAAATTCCGCAAATTCCGCGAGCGGAACGGAATTTACCGCCCAGGCCTACTTTAAACCCACCATGACAACAGGCACTGCTTATGCTCACGGACACAATTTGACTTGCCTTCTAAAAGAGGTTGAGAAGAAATTTCTACATTTAGTTGAAGACTGGAGGAGAAGTATGGAATCTAGATAAAAAACAGACAACAACATTAAGAATGAACATAAGTGGACAAAGGAAGAAATAGAGCCTCTAGTGGCAGGAAATCAAGCAACATTGACTATAGATTGGAAACATAAATTGTGTATATTTGTGGAGAGATCTTCATTTGACAATTTTGTGGAAAAGAGTGAGTGCAAGCATATATTTGAAGTTAGGGGAAATTGGAATTTATTTTTTTTGATGGGGGATGATCCTGCTATTCCTGGAGTCTACTCTATTTGTGGAGGACATGCTTATTTCAAGTTGCCCAGAGGCTGGTATGGTACTTGTTACCTAGGTGTAGTTTTTCCAAAGATTTATCATGTATAACATCTTAACGACCCTGTGTGGGAAACAAATTCCAGGGTCTAAGTGAGGAGTAAGTGCTGGAGAAGTAGTGGAAGATATTTTTGGTGCAACGATGTCATCTGTGGGTGTGATTTTGAATGACCTCAAAATTAGAAGGTTGTCCACTATAGTGGATAAGTTGGCTCCTAGTACAGCAGGAGCTTAAGTAGTTGTAGATAACCAAATGGTAGTGATTAGGTCCATGGTTCTGCAGAACACACTCGCGTTAGACAGCCTTCTCACAAAGGAGGGTGGAGTCTGTGGATGTTAAAGGTCCAGCAATACTGCACCTACACTCCTGACAAAAGTAAAGACTTACAGAAGTATATTAATAACATTTCAAGTCTGAAGGGAAAGTTAAGAGAGTTGGAAGCGACAGGTGCTTTGGAAGCTATTGGGAATGGATTTGCTTCAGTGGGAGATGATTTGGAAACCTGGGAAGTGGAATTTTGGGTGCTATTTTGAAACCTCTTGTGATAATTACCCTTTGTATAATACTCTTTGTTGTGATCTTTAAGGGATATAAGTACATGGAAGTCAATTGGGGAGTGAAAAGGAAGAGAGCGGATATAGAGCTAGAAGAGAGTCAGAGTAAATACTATGATAACATGAAATGTCTGGAAGAATCTAGGCGGAAAATGCTAAAAACCACAAGGTTTTACATGATCCATCTGAAAAGATTAGGATCTTAAATTGTGATGCTTGATTCACCATCAGAGGGGGGACTGGAGTAGCGTAGTTTTGGCTTCACCCTTCTATGTCTTGATTATGCCATAAATACGCGCATGTAGTACCATTGTGTGCTATAATATCATCAACTTAAAGTGGTGCACTTGACCGGAATACTGAAGGTGCATTTGCTGCATATTTCAGACATTTACATGAGTGTGCATACTTCTGTTTTCCTTATAGTGATACCAAATTGCAGTTTTCATATATATCTACATTTGTGTAGTTTAAGTAATTTTGTTAACTCTATATATACTCACTGATTAATTTGAATAGTATCCTGCAATTATTTTATAACTGTATATGTATCCATAAACATGCATTTAAATGTGTATTGGAGTGTTTGCTAAGTTAGCTTGACCAAAGGCCTTAAGCATTTGGACTCTAATGTTTAACCTTCATATTGAAAGTTTGCTCACATTGCAATATTTTCTTCCTCTTTGCAGGAGCGTTCATATGATCTCAAAGTTAGTAAAAGGCACAATGTGTACGAGAGATAGTGAGGCTCGGGAGAAGAACTTTTGGCAAGGACGAGATGTGCTACTGAACAAAGGAAGGACACCAATTCATGTTACAGCTAGAGAGTGGAGGAATCCAAGGATGTCCTGATGTTGAGGCCATGAGATGGGAGTATTGAATAAGGTTGCCAAGTTCTACAGTGAGAAGGTGGAAAAGTACTGGGACAAATGATGTGGGATTCTCGAATGTTCTGTGGAGTTTTTATTGGTGGTCACACATTAGCTTTAGGCAGATTCCTTTTAGACTCAGAGGGGTGCAGACCGCTATGCTATATTTCTGTTGTGTGGCTTTATGCTATGCAATACTCCTTATTTTTGAGAACTTCTACAGAACTCTCTACAGTACTGACACCTTCCTGCTTTACTGGATCGAATGAGGGTTTCCCCAATTAATGGTACTTAGTTCAGGGTTAGTTTAGGTAATTTAGATTTACTCATGTATAGGCAAGAGAACCGGGAATCATATACTGATCACCAGATTTTAGACATTATTTTCTGCATTGCTATTATTGAATTCCTGGTCTGCTTTATGCTATTGAGACTAAACTTTGTCAGATAATTTGGACTGCCAGTAGTGATTCTGTATTTTTGCAACATATTCTTTAGACTTCTGTACATCAGTTTGGCTTTGAATTTGTAATAAACCTATATTTAATCCCATTTATCGACTTTCGGGTCCTCACTGTGTAGCCAAATGGGCTACACTGTTAATTAAACTCTTGGATGAAATGAACTCCTCTTTATTTCACAGGTATCTAAAAAGGTCTATTGCATGGAAATATGGATATTTGGCTCAGTGCACTGACATATGTTAATTGAAGTTCCTAATCCAGGATGAATGAAGTCCTTTTACTGTGATGTACAGTTACTGTTGAAACCAGAAATAGCGAGGTTCTTCCAGAAGGATGAGTTTGCAACACATTAATTTCCTTGTATTTCATCTCAATCTTTGTCCCTTGCTTTAATGCCCGTCTCTAAATTTTTTATTTTGCAGTTTTGTTAGCTACTGGATTCTACTTCTGGATTTTACAAGAAGTTTTCTCCTTACTGATGTCCGGAGGGATTTGACACTTAGCTAATTCCTTCATACTGATCTTCATGTTCATCACTTATAAGACGGACAAGGATTTTTTTCCCTCTTTGTGGCATTTTCCTCCTAAATGTGAACATCTTAAGGAAGACACTTGACACAATTTATGTATATAATTCTATGCAGTGTCTCACCGTGGCTATTGTGAGGATTTGCGATGTCTTTGGGCAAGCCAGGAGGAAACTATTTATACTGGTCATGCATCCAGTCCTTCACATGACCTAATGATTGGTCTCATTAATTATTATGTATTTAGTGCATGGATAATGATACAGTAACAATGCCTTTAAAGGCTGTATGCCAATGTACCATTTCTTGAGTTCTCCTATCCTTTTTGCTTTTTTGTTGAAGCTAGATCAAAGAACTTGTAGAAAAGTCAGTAAGTCGAGGAACTACCCTCATAAAGAAGCAGGAAGCTATACGATTTGAGTCAAAAGCAACCATACTCATCAGAATTATTTTATTATTACATTTTTGAATTGTATTATTTATATTTAAATGACTGACATTCTGTTGACTGACTACATTTTGGAGGGTTTATTAAATTTTACAGAGAGCACCTTACATGCTTTACTTTTTTTTTTTTAAAAAGCATTTAATTTTTACCTTATCATAGATTATTTGGGCTGCTTTCATTTCAGAATGTATTTGTAGGACTCTCTTTTGAAGCTGGAGACCACCGATTCTGATTAATCACTTTAGAAAGTCAAAATAAGAAGTCATGCCTTACATGGATGATTTTCATGTTTTAGTAGGAGGCCTGCTATGTGCTTGGAGCTAGTGATACATTGGTGATTATGTTTCAGTTTCACTTTGGACGGAGCCCCTTAGTTAAACAGTTACTGTGGGGTAACAGTTACTGTTAGAGCCAGCTCCAGTACAGAGGAAGTTAGATGATGCATCAATTTGTTGATATTTCTCCCACAAGGGGTGGCCCTGGTTGAGTTTAGTTCTTTTATTTATATGTATGTCCCTTTGTTTAATTAGCCTTTTCAGAAGACCATAATGTATAGTTTAAAGTTTTTCCTTAATTGTTGGATTAGTGGTTGTTACATTAGTGTAACCTCATTTTTGGCGGTTAAGGGCTGTATGCTTCAATTGTACGTACTCAGTGATCAAAAGCTCATACCCTCTGCAGGGGAGCATATGTTCAGTTTCTCCATCAATCACATGTGTTCTCATGTCTCGAGGCCAGTTGACATTCTTCAGATTTACATAGGTTAAATGGGGTATAGATGGCTCGCTAGTGCATTTGAAAATAATCCAGTAATTTGTAACACTTTCTGCCAAGTTACTATGAAATACAAAATGTAATGTATTAAGAATTTAAGCAGCCCTTGTCTTATACCTCTGTTTTGGTGTGTGGAATAATTGTGCATATTATATGTGTTAGTATAGGTTACTAGCATAGTAGTATAGTTTTATATGTTAGCACCATTTTAGTATCAAGGCTCATAGTATTGTTACCAACACCAAACAACTTGTCCATGCCACCAATATAGCCAGGGGTACGAAAAAACAAAGGGCCTTATTTAGATCTCGGTGGATGGAATACTCCATCACAAATGGGACGGATATCCCATCTGCCGTATTACTATCTCCATAGGATATAATGAGATCGTAATACAGCAGACGTGATCTCCCTCTCGTTTGTGACGGAGTATTCCCCACCACCAAGATCTCAACTAAGCCTAAAGTGTTGGATGGAATACTTAAATCAATCTCAGCTAATGGCAATCACTCAGGCCGCGTCCCAATTCATCATTTTTGTGTCACTGGAAACAAGCTACACCAGACTGAAGAGCCCTAATCAGGGCAAAACTGGTCTTGGGTTGCTTGAGTTCAGTTTCAATGAGGACCTGGCTTGGCAGTTTGGGCTTGACTGTTCCTATTGGAGCAGGGTCAAGACTGATTTACACATGGTTGGGTCTAAACTGAGGTGGCATACTGGGCAAAAGAACAATGGGTTGAAATGCTACCCCAAGCGATTGCCAGTGGTTAGACGTATTGCACGCATACTTACTTTTTGTGTATTTCATGTACCGCTCTAAGTGGCCAAGGCAATGCCCACATGTGGGTCCCTTGTTTACTGTGCCACCAGACTGAAGAGCCCCAATCAGGGCAAAATCGGTCTTGGGTTGCTTGCGCTCCATTTTAAAGAGGACCTGGCTTGGCATTTCTTGTTGGACTGTTCCTATTGGAGGAGGGTCAAGACTGATTTGCATATTGTTGGATCTAATCCAAAGTGGCATGGTGGGCAAAAGAATGATGGGTCGGAGTGTTTGACCCTTTATCGTGAAACATATTGCAGTCTAAAGCACCCCAAAAAGAAAAAAGTGATCTTTGAGGACCCGCAGCACTCAAACACATTCAAAATTTTCACTAAGCACCTTGAAAACTCAAGGGTGCAAGGCAAATGGACCTACCAACCTAGAGGCACCTTAATATCCCAGAATCTTTGGTACCAATAGACTTATGGCCCAGTGCCAAGACCTTTTAAGTGAGTAGTGAGAAACCAAATTCTACGACGGGATCTGTAAACACTCAGCACCTCTAATACCAGCATTAAGCACTTTTGAACATCCAGAGAGCCACTTAAGCACCTCTAGTGCCAGTACTACACACTTGAAACACCTGAGTGCGCAAGACCAAATGTCCTACAAACCCAGGGACACTTCAACAACTTCGAATGCCTGGCAAAGAGCGGCTCATGGCCTGGATCCGTGTACCGCTTAAGAGAGAAATGAGAAATCAAAAGGAACTGCGGTGCTTGAACATTTTGTACACTAAAAGGTCCATTCTCTTAATAATGAATTCAGTCGTCCTCTTTTAATCTTGAATTAAATATTGTTTTTAATTTAATAGAAGAATTGCATTGTTTCTGTAATTTCCCCTTCTTTTATCTTTTAATGCATGTGATGGTATTTATTGACTCTGCATTGATAATAATAAAACTTGCACTTGTAAGGAGTACTACCACGAGCGATTGCCAGTGGTTAGACTTATAACAAGCGTTCTCTCATCACATTTTGTGTATTTGATGTACCAATGTAGCCAGACATTTTTGAGAGAGTATTACAATATTAGTATTTATATTTAATATACATTCTAGGTAGGTATGCAACAAATAGGGATTTTTTTCCACATATGAAAATCTTTCAGATTTCTCCCAATAACATACCTCAATTTACTGCTGGTTTTCAGGTATGTAGTAGGTGAGTGCAAGCCTATCAGCTGCTCGTGATCATGTAACCCACTCACCAATGAATGGGTATTTTTATACGGATGAAGCAATGGTGTCCCTTTCATTAATTTATTTTTTACATAGTTTTTACTTGCTCGTAATTGCAATTTTTCAAAAAAGGTATCATCCATAAAAGTAAAGTATTAAATTAATAAAGTACTCAAATAACTTGATTCTTCTTAGCAGTACCATGTTTGCTGCGGCCAACTTGAATATGCCTTGGTGGTGGTTTTTCTTTATCTACAGAGAGCTTTTAAGGTATTAAAATAAAGTCTACCAAATCTGTTTATATCATTTGCTGAGGCAATCCTATGGTGGCCATTATTGGAATTGCAATTAAAAGCATTGATTGCAGAGAACATAGGATAAAGCATTCAGATGGTTAATAATTACTTTTACTATACAGGTCAAATTAATTCAAGGTAATATCTGCTTCTTTTGCATAATTTAAAGAGCCACATGGATTTAAACCTTTCTCCGATTTATTGCCAATTTTCTCCCGGACATTGCAAGACAGAAAATTACTATTTTTCCTCTATGTCAATATTTATTTGTCCTATATATTGTTTTCCATTACTTTTTCTCTGGCTTAGGTGCTTAAATCCTGGTGCTTTCTGCTAGTTCTATGTGGTACATAGTGTGTCTGAAATATTGACCTTTTATGGCATGCTACCCTGGTTTACCAGTTTTGTAGGTTTATTTTTATATATCATATTTTATTATAAATGTACCCCTTTGCAAGGCCCATGAGGGGAACAAAGAAATCAAAACCTCTTCGTAATCGTTCATTTGTCCATTTTGAAGGCCCAGATAACTCTTCAGAGTAAAGTGATTTAATCACTGATTTGGCTATGAAAAGTTCTAGTCCTCTCAATACTTGGTTAGAAGCTCATGCGTCTGGTATTCCAAAGTTTAGTGGTTCAAACCTTCAATCAAATTCTAATAGAAGGCCTGAAATGACTCTTTATCACCCAAAAAATCTACAGCTGTTTTAACTCTGGAAGGAATTTTTGGGCAAATTAAAACAGTAAAAACTTTGCAGTTGAAACTAATTATACAGTGCGTGTAACAAGTGTTCTAACCTGGAGAAAAGAGCTAGGGAAGTTAAAGAGTGAATCTGGATGTTAACATACGAGTTTAGAAAGTAAGTTACTTAGGAAACAGACTGAAGACTTTGATAAGAGTATAAGGATTCTCTGATGGGATGGAAGGAAGATACATAGTTGGCTTCTGTAAAAACATATTTTAAAAATTCTGGGTTTGTCTGCATCCTCTAATTTGACCATTCAGGGCCTAGGCATGAGTCAGATATCGCAGAATTACTTCATGAAACGGCATTCCGACTGATTCCGAATAGTTGGATATTGCCACACCATTTTTCTGGGTATGAGAGAACCTCACATGATTTAATAAGACATGCCGGAAAAATCATATGAGACTTTGACTGCAAGAGCAGCGAAGTCTCATTATAGTTTTTCCTGACATGCAACCCTCCTCCTTTGCCAGAAAATGCATTCCACTTTTTTCCACTACTTCCACAATGGCTCTCCCACACCCCCACAGGTCCTGGCACATATTTACCACTGCTGAGAGAAGGTTGTAAATGTATGAGATAAAACCCCTTCGGATTGACAAATTCCATGTGATTTTACAACCAGAAGAATGGATCCCACATGGTGATGTCCCATTCCGTGGAGTTTTACTCATACTTGTGTGGTATTGGTCAGAAATTAGTGCACACTAATAGTAAAATTGCACATCATTTTATCATTTCTCAAATATAGTGTAACTTATAATCAAGTCCAAGGTGGGCACATCTTTTGTTTCAGAAGCATTTCTCATTTACTACATTTCCAAAGCCTAGATCTGTTGTTACTATGGGCCACATGTCACACTTTTTTCTGGTCGCAAATGGACTGGTTCGCAGAAGCAGCCCATTTGGGACCGCAAAAAAGCATTTTGGTATGTATCAAATCCAAACAGTGATTCGGTGGGTTTCAAAATTGAAACTTGCTTGGATGCAATCTTCCTCATAGTATTAATTTATTAAACTTGCACTGTCAAATACTAATACTTGCATTCACGAATACAAAAGGGATAGATGCTTGCCTATGTGTTTTACTAATGAATAACGCTTGTCCATAACTTAAAATGGCCGCTAAAGCGCGGCTACTTCTCTGCGCATGTCGCAACCTGATCACATGGTGTGACGTCTTTCTTTGCTTGGTGGGAAACTTCTGCTTCTGCGCAGTGTGCATTAAAATGGCCGCTCAATGTTCTCACATGCTTAAGCTTGCTCTCATGTCATTATTAAATTGTCGTTTTCTTAACGCTGCTAATGCAGGGTAGTATTATGATTAAATGGGAATAGAGTTAGGGAAAGTGGGTATACAGTGAAACGTTTTATTTGTGATTTTAATATTTTCCTCTTGCACTTTTAGTAATTCGTAAACTTGGGCCTGGGTTGGTGACTTGAAACTCGAGAGACAGAGGGTTCTGCGCATGTGTCCTGTATGACTGCCAAAATGAAGTCAACTTGGACGTCTCACAAGGCCATGACCTATTGGCCGAAGATGATGTACCCAATGTATCTGGCGGATAAAATGTTGCTCTTATCCTGTAAAATGTATAACATTTGTCATGAGAACGGGTGGGAAATAAAGTGAATGTATTAATTTGAAGGGGCGGGAACGTAAATACAATAGGCTTCACAAATTAAGCCAAATTTGTCATGGTGCGAGAATCCACCTCCTGTCCAATCAGAGGTAGTGGTCCCATATTTTAGCAACATTAATGGGAGGTACATGGGCGTAGAAGGGTATAATAGAATATAGCATTAGTAATTAGTGAGCACAGAGAGAACAGAAGATACCGAAGACAGAGCTAGATTCCAGAGAAGAGAGAACATACAGAAGAGCTCCAGGCTGCCATGCTGATCGGTTGCTGACTGAATCCCTGTCCGGAAGAGGTCCCGAGGAGGGGGCGGCGGAGTCCATTAGACGGGAGAATCGAGGAGAAGTCAAGTGCTAGAGAGGGGCACGGCGCAGGCGTCGTTGTAGAGAGGTCACCAGTCCTGTCCTAATCCTGAAGGAGGTCCTTGCTTTTCATCCTTCCAGGGTCCTATGTTTTCAAACTCCTTGGCTAAGGGGTTTGGTTCTCGCATTTAGGTAACTATAATGCAACCTTTAGTTGCGCTGCTGTCTCTATCCCCTCATATTTCCTTAAACACTGTCATTTATTAGCAAATTCGTTCCTATGCTTCCTCTTGGGTATTCTGATCAAATCCCGTATTTTCTGTATTTTACTCTGCTAAAACTTTAGATAAACATTTTAAAACTTCCTGACTCAGTGGTTATTTCAGGGTTATGTACTATAGTGAATGTCACTCATTTTAAACTTCCCAAATTAGCAAAGGATCCATTGGTAAGTTATTACTCTTCAATCAGAAGGTAATTGGTAGCAGGGATTTTTGATATAAGAGTATATCTGACACCCAGCGTAAGTATTAGCGTAGTGTGAATGTATGGGCCTAAGTGAGTATATGGTGTATATATGCTGTTTGCTAATATCGCGCTGGATCACTATGGGCCACATGTCACACTTTTTTCTGGTCGCAAATGGGCTGGTTCGCAGAAGCAGCCCATTTGGGACCGCAAAAAAGCATTTTGGTATGTATCAAATCCAAACAGTGATTCGGTGGCACCTTACCGAATCGCAACTTTGGTTCGCGACCAAATACCGATTCGGTATTTGGAAGGGGAGTCTGTGGTGTTCTGTAACCAGTTGATGATGCAGTATTCTGTAACCACTGCATCATCCCTGGACTGTTTGGGATTTGAAGTGCGGAGAGCGGATGAGGAAGCTGTTCCCGGCTAATGGTGTGGTTTGGGCTGCGTTATCGTGAAATTTAATAAAGTCAAGGTTAATCCTACTGCTAGTGTCAGGGGCCTACTTTCACATTTGGCGAAGAGTGACGTGCGGATGCCCCGATCAACGTATCCTGTGAATTCAGCAATGGTTGACGCATTAAAGACGCTTCACGAAGTCGACAACGCAAGGCCCCAACACAATTAACAATACAGCCTGGCAGAAGATTTAACGTCTGTAAAAAGGTACTCTTGCCAATTTTGAAAGCTTGTGAGAAGACTTGGAATTAATGGGGTGAAAGTGTGGTAGTTACGGAGCGTGCCTTTCCAGTGGGGCTGCTCGAGTCACGAAGAAAAGAAGCTGCTCAAGAAGTGAAGGAGACGCAAGCTCTGTGACGTCACAGAACTGCTGGATACTGCAGGAAACATGGCGCATCATATAGCAACAATGCGCATAGAGGAGTACTTTCATGACAATGCAAGCTGATGTGCGGTTTAACATGGTGCAATGATGCTGTATAGCAATACTTCCGTGGCAACGCCAGCTGGAGCAGGAGTGTGCCAGTGTAATGTACTGTACATTCTTACTAGTTAGCTCGTGCTTCCACGAGCTCTCACACTGTGTTCCAGTTTCCTTTATTGGCATGCGTGCTTGTTCTGTTATGCGCGCATGCTGTACAATTGATGTAAACATGTTTAGATTTAACTTAGCATTCTCGTGCACCTGCCTTTCTCCTTGAAGTGTTAACAGACCTAACAAGAGATTATCCGTTTGAACTTCAAGGAGGAAGGCTGCACTCCAGTGGTGTCTTCGTATATTTGAAATAAAGCTTCAATTCACTTCTCAACAATTCCTCATCGTCTCTACTTCATTTCATGAGGAATTCAACTTTACAGCCAGCCTGTGTGGTGTGCTGCGTGTTGAAGCACATAACATGAACAGTCTGGAATTTCCTTAACATTTGCAGCACATCTTCTTATAACACGCATCACCTTAACAGCCTGGAGATACATTGATATTTGCAGCGCGCCTTTTTCTGTATTTTCAACGCGCACTGCTTCTGCCTGCTACAGCATGCACTCCTTCAGGGGAAAACTTGTGGAAAAACTGTAGCATCTGCTACGCTCATTGTGCCTTCCCAAAGTACACTGTGCTAGTTATTTCAGCTGGTGTTAATTTAAACTGCACCTTCCTTGACAAAGTTGCACTACACTACAATTATTTCAGCTTGTGTTCCTCTAAACTGCACCTTCCTTTGCAAACTTCGTATTTAGCATTTGCTACATTTAGGAACAATGCAACAATGATTTCTAAATAAGTACTTGCTTTAGTGACATGGGGATCATCCAAGAAACATTTTATGTTTGTTGTTCGGTTTGTGACTGCGAACCATAGCTGGGGCATTTGTAACCTTTTATTTACATTGTCTATAGGTGATCTTACACTAAAACGGTACAGGGCACACTGTTGTGGGGTGCGACAAGAACGTGGGTATTGCTTCAAATACTGGTGAGGTCTATCCCTGATTTCAGTGTACTTTTCACTCCACGTTCATATTTGCATTTGGGCCTTTGTTTTCCATCATGCAGAATTTACCTGCACCTCTGTTCTTCTTAACATCACCTGGTGATACACCGGTACCATGGCTGAAGTGGAAAAGAGTACTCAGCCACTTTGCGAGGGTGTGTGGCACATCGCTTAGTGCGGAGCGCAGAATGTTGTTGTTAATGCATTGTCTGGGCACCGGATGTCAAGAGGTATAAAATTGGGCATGGATAATTTGTCCAAGTTAAGCACTGTGCTTGAGCGCTACCAATTTGGTAAAAGAATGCAGCAGTGGGGAAAAGTCTATTGAGCAATATGTAACAGAATTACGCAGGTTGGTAACAACCTGCAGGTTTGGTAGTACCTGTGAGGAGCTCTTAAGAGACCAATTTATGCTGGGCTGGGGTGTTCATCAGAAAAAGCTAATGAGGCAGAAGGAAAATCCTTCTTTACAAGAAGTGCTCACCATAGCGAAAACATATGCTAATTCCAAGGCATGTGTGGATATTAGAAAGCAGAAAATGTGACTGAAGTTAGTGCATGGCAAAACCTCTGAAGGCAAAGTTTTGCAAGAAAAGGCTGGTGCCAAGGGGACACAAACGTTTACAGGGAAATACTTCCGGTGTGGAAATGCGGTCATACGGCCAATTTCAAGGATTATCCTGGGTGGAATGTGGTGTGCAACAATTGTGGGAGGAAAGGGAACTTTGTGAAGTTTTGTAGATATACAAAAAAAAAAACACACACAAAAGTGAGAGAAGTTGAATATGATGATGACTATGAAGAGAATGATGATGACAGATTGGTTGGGAAGGTCACTATTTTGCAAACTAAGGAAGGTACATCTGATGGGCCCTTTGACACTGTTCAGGTTAATGTTGAGCATGTCAGGATTCTATTTTATTCAGGTACCTAAATAATGCTTATTCTCAAAACATTTTATGAACAAAGTTTGAAAATGAAAGCAAAAACTCTGAGACCGGATGTCAAACAAGAAGGATATGGTGGAAAACTCATTAAGTTGCTGGGCTGCCTCTGAGGAACCATTGAGTTTAAGAATCGCGTCATACTCGGGAAAATGTATATCGGTTAAAAGGCATTTCCCTCATTACTTGGTTTCACCAACATGAATTGAATGTTTGTTTGGACCCCATAGAGGATCCTCCAGTTAGGATCAAAGATGTTCCCACTGTGGGTAAGATTCAAGCTGGAAGCGAAGCATGGTTGGATAAGTTTCCTGATGTTTTCAGGAAAGGGTTGGGTTGTCTTAAGGATTACATGTATATGATGAAGTTGAAGTCTGATGTCTAACCTAAAGCTGCTAAAGTGAGCCGTGTTCCGATGTTAGTGAGAGAAAGTATGAGAAAAGAATTAGACAAGTTGATTGACATCGGAATTGTTCAGGATGTTGAACTGTCAGAGTGGGTCGCAACAGTGGTAATGGCATGGAAGGCCAATGGGGAGGTCAGGTTCTGTGTGGACCTGAGGGAGCTCAATAAGTCGGTAGTGGTGGACCATTATCCCCTTCCCAATATCAGTGAGATGGTGTGCTCCTTTAACGGCGCTAAGCATTTTGCTTCACTTGACCTTACGTCAGCGTACCACCAGATTAAGTTGTACCCCTCGTCCCAAGATCTCACCACTTTTGTCACTCCCTTCCTCATGTTCAAATTTCTGAGTATGCCATTTGGGTTGATTTCAGCTGCCTCAGTGTTTCAGAGGACGATGGAGAGGATTTTGAAAGGTGTTGAAGAGGTGAAGCTTTATCAAGGTGATATTTTGGGTATGGGGCTAATGGTGGTGAACATGATAAGAGGTTGTGTGAAGTCCTGGGTAGATTGCAGAGCTATGGGCTAATGTTGAAGCCTGAAAAATGCAAATTTAATGTGTCTGAAATTGAGTACTTGGGTCATGTGGTCACAGGTTCTGGAATTAGACCAAAAAGTCGTTTAGTGAAGACCATCAAGCATTTACCACCCACTCAGGGTAAAGAACAATTGGTGAAATTTCTGGAAATGGCAGAATTCTACAATAAGTTTGTTCCCACATTTTCGGAGAGAACTGCAAGCATGAGGGCTTTACTTAGGGTCTCATTAGGATGGTGGGCGGACCTGAGCCCGCCCGCCATCCTTGCAGTGTTTGGACCATCCGCCAGACATGCAGCGGTCCCGCACCACGAATTAGGATGCGACCGCCACCATGGCGGTCGCATTCTGAAATTTAACATTGCGGCGGGGGCTGCTGACAGCAGCCCCCGCCGCGATGTTAAAATCGCATGTCTAGCATTTCGCTGCACCACATGGTAGGCACCACACGGTGCCTGCCACTTGGCGCAGTGAAATGTAGGGGGGTACCATAGGTACGCCCCCAAGTGCACCCCACCTCCCCCCAACACAAGGGGGGCCCGCAACGGGCCCCCGAACCCAATCCCCGCCAGCCTTTCCATGGGGGCCTCGCCGCCATGGAAAGGCCTTTCTTTTCCCACATCCTAATATGGCGGACGGTGCCTGCTAGGCACCGCCACCATATTAGTGGCCCTGCTTCGCCCACCAGGCAATCGGTGCGATTGCCACTGGCGGAAAAGTGGCAGACGGACTTTGCGTCCGCCGCGATACCCACCGCCATCCTAATATGGCGGTGGGTAAATCTCATTGTGATGGCGGAACGATCGCCACCGCCGGCCCAGCGATCATTCCGCCATCGTAATGAGCCCCTTAGTAAGGGAAAATAGTTTGTTTGGAGTAAGTCATGTGGAGAGGTGTTTGAGGATGTAAAAAACAGCCTGGAGAATGCCTCAGATTTGAGAAGCTTTGACCTCAATGACGAAACTATTGTAATGACCGATTCCCACTCGAAAGGCTTGGGGCAGTTTTGATTCAGAGGTCTGGGGGTCAACACAGAAAGTTTTTATTTATTTCAAGAGGTTTGAGATGAGCCGAGATCAATTGCTCTGTGGTGGAGAAAGAAGCATTGGGAGTGTAATGGGCCGTAAGGAAGCGTAGGAAATTTCTTTGGGGCACAGTTTTGAGATCCAGACCGATCACAAGCCCCTCATGGAGGTCTTTTCTGAGAAGGGAATTGATTTGTGCCTCATCGCATCTGCAAATGGGTGGTTGCACTACAAGAATATGAATTCCTGTGGTGTGTAATGTACAGGCCACCTTTTTCTTGAGGTTCAGTCAATCAATCAATCAATAAAACTTTATTCGATTTGAAAACAAATCATAAAAGCATATATAAAACACAACGTACATAAAATGTCACTCCCAGATACAATTCAGTACTTTAGAGCAGGCATTGGGAGGATGTCACATAAATACTACAGCCCTATTAAAACAGACATTTCATGCCAGTGACCCACGAACCCTTCCTCTCTTCTTTAATCGCCCCTGGTTTTCCTTAATTTAACAGCGACTCTCAGGAAATTAGCCACACAGAATAGGGTATGTACATCGGAGGAAAGCTTTAAAAACAACAAGGCTACTCGCGCTTGCCTAAAGCCAGCTCGATTTAATAAATCCTTTAAAAACTTTTTCCTAGGAAAAGCATAGTATGGGCAGAGAAGAACTAGGTGGAGGGTATCCTGTGGAGACCTGTTGTCGCAGGCCCTCCCTCTTCAATATTTTTAACAAAACCTGCCGGTACCGCTAGTAAATGATGGAGAAGATCTAGTCTAAAACGGGTAATTAAAAATCTATCGTGTGGACTCTTCATTAAAGTTAAATAAGGTTCAATTCCCAGGGTTGTCTTGACTAGTGTATGGGCTCTCACTGTAGGTTTAGCAAGTTCAATGGCCTCACGATGTGCCATGGTGAACCTTAAATGCAGGGCTTTAATCTCAACCCTGTCCTTTGTTCTTATTGACTCTGGAGTATTAAACAGGTCTGCCCGGCCTAACTTGATAAAAGACTCTTTTACGTATTTTATCCAGGGAATTCTCATCGAGTAGTCCAAGGATAAACTATCCTGAAGTACTGTCCTTGTAAAGCCTGCCTCAATGTTCGTCCAACATTTGAGCCAACCTAAGAGGGGCTTGACTGCTATCTGGTCTGATATATATTTGACCCCCAATTCTTCATGGACAGAAAATACTGGAATACTTTGAGGGACCTTCAATAAACCCCTCAAGTAATTATTTTCTTCTCTTTGTAAGTCGTTAGTCATAATAAAACACCAGACCTCGCTTCCAAATAACACCTTGGCACAACAGACTGAATTATAGATCTTAAGAATCATATCCGGAGTCCAGCTTCCTAACCTATGAGCAAAGTTTGTGATAGAGCCTGTAGACTTTTTCAGGGCCACACACTTCTCCTTTAATAAATACTTAAAATTCAAATGACCATCTAGAGGCATTCCCAAGTATGCAAATGCTGGCACTTTACCCAGGACATGTGAACCTATAACGTATTTGTATGAGTTTTTTGCCTTTTTCCCCGTCTCCAAAACGTATGATTTGGTTAGGTTGGGAGACATATCCAAATTTTCCATAAACTCTACAAAACCGTCAATTAAAAGCTGTAGACCATGTGGGGTATGTGCAAGGAGCACTGCATCGTCTGTGTAAAGCAGAACCGGGACCGCTTTTCCGCCTATTCTGGGTGAATCTGCCCTGATTTCACATAATGCGGCATCTAGGCCATTAATATATAAAGTGAACAGAAAAGGGGCTAGTATACAGCCTTGTCTTACCCCACTCGAACAATTAAAATACTCCGTCACCTTCCCCTCCTGCGTATATCGTACTGCTGCTGAGGTATTACTATGGAGCACTTGCAGGATATTTATTAATCCCGGGTCTGCCCCGAGCTCACCCAATATAGCCCACAGCTTGCTGCGATTCACGCGGTCAAACGCCGCTGTGAGGTCCATAAAGGCTAAATATAGTGCCCCCTCCTTGGCTAGTGTATACTTGGCAGTAATATGATATAAGTTAAGGCATTGATCTACCATAGATTTGCTCGGGCGAAATCCATATTGTACGTCTGTGATAATTTGTTTATCCTCCGCCCATTCCATCAGCCTGTTTAAAATAGCCCGACCCAACACCTTCGCTGAAACGTCTATCAAAGAGATGGCTCTATAACAATGTGGGCTATCCCTATCCCCTTTCTTAAATATGGGCACAATTATTGCGGATGACCACGACACTGGCATAGGTGAGCTTATAGCGGCATTTAAGACCCTGGTTAATAGGGGCGCCCAGATATCTGGGTTACTAAGAAAAAGATCTGGGGGATCCCATCTGGCCCCGGTGCTTTATTCCTCGTTAGGTTCACAATACCTGCATTTACTTCATCCACCGAGAAGGTGACTGGGTTAAGGCTTGGTACTACTTGTACTGACTGCGATTCACTCTGACTAAAGTGGAAATTATACAGTCCCTGAAAATGCTGCTTCCATGTTTCTGGAAGAATATTATTACACAGCCCTGGCTTATCCGGGTCTGCGAAGCAGGGTTTGTTAATTACTCCCCAGAATCGGGCGGAGTCCTTCAGCTCCGCCGCCTCCATGAGCTCCTCCCAAGCCTCGCGTTGTAATTGACCCTTTCGCCCTTTGACTGCTAATTTATAGCTTGCAAGACATTCCGCCACACACTTCCTATTCCTTGGCATTTGTTTCAGAGCCACTTTGAGCTTTCTCAAGGCCTGTGAGCATTGCCTATCAAACCACTTTGGGTCCCCCCCCTACAGGCTTTGGTAGTGGACCTTAACAGACTATCCACCAGGTTAGCAACCTTATTAAAGGCTTCTAACAGGTCCACCCCCTCCACTCCCAGATCTAGACATTTCATTATCTCCTGATACCCCTTTTGAAATAAAGAGGCATTAAAAGCAGCTATATCCACCTGGCACCACTTAAGCCTCCTACCTTGGTCTGTTGCGACAACTGACCCACCACCATCTTGACGGTTTACAACTGATAAATGGGGGTGGGCCTCGAGCTCAAGAGTCAAAGGATTATGATCACTAAATGCACTATAATTTATATTAAACTGGGATACACGCCTCTTGACCAAAAAAGAGACGAAAATGAAGTCAATGTAGGAGGAGCATCCTCGTCCTTTAAAGGTGGGAGGGACCGTCCTACCCCTACTGCTAGCAATCTTATCTATTGTATGTCTTAACCCGTAGTCGCCTAGAAGACCGGTCAGCTCACTTCCCAGCTGCGTGTGCTCCAGATGGGGGCCATCCCTTAGAGGACAAGATGCCCAATCACCCTCGGTCGCCCTAAGGTGTGGGCACAAATGACAATTAAAATCGCCCACCAATATCAGTTGTGATTGAGCCAGCCCTTTACCACAAGTGTGTTCCAGGCACCTACTTAATTCATTCAAGCTGCCTCTGCCCTGCTCATGTGACATTGCATTATAAAAATTCATTATAATAAGCCTAAAAGATTTGTTTGTAAATATTAGTCCATGGACAACGCTTGACTCCCATGCCAAGGATTTCCACCTACCCTGGATTTTTAAATCTATAAATATAATCAGGCCCCCTTTGCTCTCCCCGAGCTCGATCTTATTGCCGCACATGCAAAAGTTTTATATCCTTCAATGAAAAAAGATTTCTCGGTCTCCCACGTTTCCTGTAGACAGATTATATTAAACTGTCTCACGTAGGTCAGCCATTGTGTATCCCCTAGTTTATTAGATAAACCCGCTACGTTCCATGAGATGATTTTCAAGTCTCCACCGTGGCTTATGCCCATATGCATCTTGGGCATAATACTGGCCCCTCTAGTGGCTGATTTACCTGGGTGGTTTATATTCTGAGAGTCGGGTCCCTGGTTCGCATTGGGGATGTTACAAGTGTACTCCCATATGACTCCGCCCTCCTGTCTGCCTCCACTGTACTAACTGAGCAGATATCACTAAAACCACCACCCTCCTCCCTAGGAATTAGTCAATCAATATCATTCAGGTCTCTAAGTGGCGCAAAAATATTAGTGGCTGCCCCTACACCTTCCATCCTCCCTTCCCCCAGCCAAAATTACTCTGTATTAGTTCGGTACTGGGGCCTGGTCTGTAAAAAGTCCAATGGTAATGGTTTGATACAGGATTCTAAGGTAAATAAACCATTTGCGTGCCCAAAAATCTCCTTTACCAACTCCGGGTATCTGAGTGTAATGATAATACAATCTCCTGTGAAAACTTTCCTCGACTTACCAAGCCAGGACACCCTCCTGGCCATCAAAATATGTCGGTGATTTTTAATATTAAACCTGACATATTTGCCCAACCAGTGAGCCACTTTGTTAATTAACTGGGTGCCCGTCTCCTCCTGCTCCTGGTTGTGTCCTGGGACTCCTGCCAAGACCACTGTATAGGGGCAACTTGCTGGTGGTAGATCTATTACTAATTGCTCTCCAGAGGTGAGATATGGTGCTCTATTTGCTTTTCCTTTGAGTTGGGCACAATCGATACCTCCCCTGGATAGGTTTTGTCGGCCACCCCTATGTGCCTTATCTAACCCCTCTTCCCGCCTTCGGTCAACCCCATCATCTGTGTTCCTTTCAGTTGACCTAGATCGTGTTGCTACTGCATTGGGATGGGGACCATCATTTGCTTGGTTCGCAGACCTGCTCTCGTTGTCAACCTGTTTGTGGTGACTAGTTCAACATTCTGATCGAGCCACCTGTTTCGTCTTTTTCATGAACTCTACCCCCTCAGCCCCCCCTTAGATACAGGTGGACCCCCCAAAGGTTGCCCAGACTGAATGCAGTGACACCTCCCCATAACTGGCAGGTTGGATGATGTACTTTTGGACATTTCCAACAATAAAAGTTTCTCCTTGATTAGTGACAGTTTACTTAATAAAGGGGCCAGCAAAACAGAGACCATAGTTTCCAGTCTTCTCCACTGGTCTTCAGTTCCAACGTCTATAGGCAGGATAGCATTTGGACATTGTTGTTTAAGATCCTCTGACAGCCCTTGGGATTCTGTCTCGACTGTAAGATCTTGATCTGGGCATTTAAAAGCGGGGAGTTTGGCTCTAGGCTTCTGCTTAATTTTTGAACAACCCTCCTGGGACGCTTAACCAGGGGTTCCTTTACATTTTTTACTGATGGAGATGTCTTCCCGCTTTTCCCCAGACTTTCCCTTAGGTGCTTTTTGGATCTTGTGGCCACTTCTCTTGACCTAGTTCCTGTTTGACTGATAGGACTGGTTTCCGCGGGAGGTGAGGGAGACGGCAAAGAGACTACAGTCTGGTTATCCTTTCCACATAAAACCTCTCCTACCCGCCTTGCAGTTGCAGTTGTCTTACTCATGCCCGTGCCTGTGTCTGTGCCATTTACGGGGCTCACTAGATGTACCACAGTGGCTGGTGATGAAAAGCCCCCCTGACCAATAGAGCAAGACGTAGAGCCAAGATCCTCATACACCAACAAAACATCAGGGTCTGTGCGGACGTTTACTGGCGACTTCGCCCGCCTTATACCACCTATTGAGGATCTTTTATTTGATGCTACGTTGCCCAAAGAGAGTCTTTCCTCCGTTATCTGAAACTCATGCGATAGTACCGACTCCGCTCGTGTCAAAAAGGCATCCAGGGTTCCCACCACCCCTCTCCTCCCTGATGTGGTTCTGCTTTTAGGTGTTAAACAATTGGCCATTGTGCACTTTGTTCCTGCACCCTGTAAGAGAAATCAAACAGTACCTTTCTGGGCACAAGCACCAACACCTCCAATGGCAGATGACCGAATGTGGGCCCTCCCCAGCCTTGGCCGGTCTCGGACGGGCGCAGACGGGCCCGCCCTTGGTCCGGGCTTCGTCCGGGCGCGACCCGCGCGCGTCCCGCGTTGCGGGAGCCCTGTGGAGCTTTTGAAGGCGCCTCCAGGCGTGTGTGCTCAGCTGCGGCGGTGTCTGTGTACCGCAAAGGAGCCTGGGACGCATAGTCCTGTCCCGCTCCTCCTTGCGGACCCGTCGGTAGTGGCAGGGATGGCAGTGATGGCGCCAAAGGAATGAGGGCTTCCCGCGCTGCGGGAGCCCTGTGGAGCTTTTGAAGGCGCCTCCAGGCGCGTGTGCTCAGCTGCGGCGTTGTCTGTGTACCGCAAAGGAGCCTGGGACGCATAGTCCTGTCCCGCTCCTCCTTGCGGACCCGTCGGTAGTGGCAGGGATGGCAGTGATGGCGCCAAAGGAATGAGGGCTTCCCGCGCTGCGGGAGCCCTGTGGAGCTTTTGAAGGCGCCTCCAGGCGCGTGTGCTCAGCTGCGGCGGTGTCTGTGTACCGCAAAGGAGCCTGGGACGCGTAGTCCTGTCCCGCTCCTCCTTGCGGACCCGTCGGTAGTGGCAGGGATGGCAGTGATGGCGCCAAAGGAATGAGGTTCAGTCATATACATGAAGAGGATAGTCGTGATAATGATGACTATTTTGCTGGCGAGGATTTTGATGAAGTGGTGAAGGTGTGTTTGATAACCGATGGAATAATTCAGGAGGCTGAGTGAAGGAAAGAGCTTGAGGAGGATGAGGTGTTGCAAAAAGTGGTAGTGATGGTCTTGGGAGGTTGGTGTACCAAAATCAATTGTGATGAGGAAATTCTTGGATATTGGCCACATAACATAAGAAGAAAATTGGTAGAACATGCCCATGTCAGTGACATGGGCATATACAATTCTAAGGAAAGGGTCAGAGAAAACTATTGGCGGCCGGCCATGGATGTGTTGATAGAGAGGGAAGTGAGAAATTGTCTAGAATGTGCATGGAGTGATAAAGTACTCAATGCAGGACACAACCGATGGTGGTGAGAGAGGAGACTCCAGGCTCCTGCATAGATACTGCACTGGATATAAAAGGCCCTGTCAATATGATCATTGATAGGTATGTCATTGTTTGTATTGACATGTATTCGCAGTGGCCGGAGATCAAGATTGTAAATTCTGTAGAGTCAAGGGAGGTCATAAGTTTTCTGAAGGAACTTTGAGTGGGAAAGTTTTCCTTCCTCTATACTTACCGACAATGGTATCCAAATAACCTCCAAGGCGGTGGAAACATTTTTGAAGGACAGAGGGTCAAGCATAAGAAAGCAGCTTTGTACCACTCCGAGTCTAATGGTGTTGGTGAGCGCTTTATCAAGGTACTTAAGGAGAGTTTACACCAGTCGCTGGTGTGTGAGGTGGCATGGGAAAATGAGATAAGAAAGAAAGTACAAGCATACCTCCTGACCCCTCACTCCACCACTGGGGTCTTACCCTTTCAACTGTTGAGAGGAAGGGTTACAAATTGTGAGGCAGTTCCTGGATGAGTGAATGAGAAAAGATAGGAGGTGGATGATCAGATGGGAAATTTTGAGGGATGGAGAATGAGAGAGCGTAAGAAAAAGGCGTGAAGAAAATAATTTTATGATGTGAGGAAAACTGTTAAGGGACTCCTATGCAAGTGGGGGACTGGATAAAAATCAAGTCTCCACAGAAATATGGCAAAACGCTGACATTTAGTCAAACTTCAAAGTATTACATTGTTTAAATGCTGTAAAAAACAAGTGACCACAGGATCTAGAATCTTCACAGAGTAGCCAGGTATCATCTGGTGGAGTGGGAGCTTGGTGGTCAAATTGTGGATCCTGGGTGTAGTCCTTTGGGGGTTACATCAGAGAAATGAAATGAGAGTACAACGAAATTGGATAAAGCCTGTGCACTTATGGGATTATGTAAAAATCAGATAAAATGTATATACAAGTGTTTGGTTCATCGTCCTGGTCCCACCTATTGAGCCAGATCAGCATTTAGTATTGTAGGTGAAGAACAATGTACTTCTTTGAGCTTGTTTATGGTTTCTATTGGGGTTTCAATACATTTATCTTAATTCTTGTTTTTGGGGTTGTATTGGGTGATTGAGGTGATGTGGTGTTCTGTAACCAGGAGATGATGCAGTTTTCTGCAACTACTGTATAATCCCTGACATTTTCAGGATTTGAAGTGCGGAGAGTGGACAAGGAGGCTGCTCCTGGTTAATGGTGTGATTGAGGCTGCATTATTGTAAACTTTAATAAAGTCAAGGTTAAACCTACTGCTGGCATCAGGGACCCAACTTCACAGCGTCCCTTCTAAATGCCGAAAAAGAATGGTATGTATTAATGTTTTGCCAATTGTGGTGGCAAAACATTAATAATTTACCGACTACACGTCAGTGTAGTAGTAATGCATTCGCCAATGGGAAAGGGTCAACTCACGACCCCTTTCCATTTGTGATTTTTAAAAAAAGTATGTTTAAGAGAAGGCAGTGGTCTTCTTAATCAAACACAATTTAGAAAAGGAAACTTCTTTTTAAACGCATTCCGTTTTCCTTTAAAGAAAACAGTTTGCATTTCAAAAGAAAGACAGCTATATTAAAAAGCAATCACAGACATGGTGGTCTGCTAACCTCAGCAGGCCACCATCCCTGTGATGGTGTTGATTCCTAGTGGGTAGCAAATTGCGACCTACCTCATTAATATGCATGAGGTTGGTCAATTTGCAACCCACTAGGAATCGCTCATGGGATTATACATGAGGAATAGTGATTTCCTAATTGCGATTCGCAGAAAATCGCATTTAGGTAATCGCTATTCCTAATGGTGAAACATCTGGCCCTTTATTTTTATTCTCTTCTCAGATTTATTGACTTCCTATAGGTATTTTCAGCAGCAAAAAAGAGCAAAAGAGATGAAGCAATTAATATGGTCTAAAAACAAATATTCATTCACTCACGATGTTGAGAAAAGCACATCTAACAAGAGGAAGGAGTTTGTAGATCTGCGACTTTAATTGAAATCTTTATATACAAGATGCACACCATGTAATTTATTTACATACAATTATAATATTACCAAGTATGATGATGCTTCGAGGTAGAGGGAATGTACAAATAGATGTAAAGGAGGGAATATAGATACTTTGAAGAATTACTCAACCTAAAGTATTTATTTTTTCTTTTCACATTGTTAGCTCTATGTCGCTGTTTTTAAAAGTTAGGAAGTTTTATGGTTGTTCTTTGTAGGTTAAATGATGTGGTTTCTAATTCATGATTCTCATCTCTACTTATAGGTTAGCTCCGCTTTGAATTTCTAGATTTTTCTGGTATTTTGTGTTTAATTGTGAACTGCTGCTCAGAGCTGGAGTAAGCCCAGCAACACGAGTTCAACTACTGATACAGCAATACCTTCCCTCATGGAATATAATGGAGGAAGGGACTTAAAATGAAACCCCATAGGAAATAAATCTTAAATTAGATTACATAATTTAAACTATTTAAAAATAAAAATAAATTAAATATAATGTTAGAAAAGTCTCTAAAAATAAAACATTTATTATTTTATTTTGAAATATTGCATTATTTGAAACATTTATTGAATTTAAAAATATTTGTGACAATTTTTATTTAAATATCATTAAAATTACTTTTAAATGATTCTATACACCACTATTAATATTTTTGTATACATCATAATTTTTTGTTTTTACTTTAGATGAGCTTTTTTCATTTAAACTTCAGAAAAATATTTTTATTGAATGTACATTAATATTCAAAATAAAAATATTTTTACTATTTTTTTTTTCAAGTTTATTAAAACTTTTTTTTACCTTTCCCTATTCTTTACCAGCGGAGATTTCCACCACCTGTTTAGTAAAACTAAACAGCCCAAAGTTTATGTGTAGAAACAACATTAAACATTGATCTAGCTTTAAAGGCAACAAAATCAGCCACATGGTATTTATGACTACACTCTAATTTTGAAAATGCTTTTCATGGCATCTAGAGATAGACCCTTGATGTTATGTGCCTCCATCCCACGATAACAACATAGAATTAATGCTGCTTTGCCTGCCCATTGTTGAATTATCAAACCTTACCGCAGCCTAATCTGGGCTAGTGATGTTGATCTTGGCAAATTAAATGGGAGCCAGAATAAATTGCACTCTGCCAAGTCTAGCCAAGAAGAAAGCTTACCCGAAAAGGTATTACTGGCATAACGATGACTGGTAGAAATTTTGCACAAATGATTTAAAAAATCATGCTAAGCCTCAACCAACATATGTGGGGTTCACCCCAAAAATTCAGGTAAAAAACTCATGCGCCGGTTAAAGACTCATAGCCTCAGTGCGACTGATATATGCAGGTATGCCCTCAGGCACAGCCTCATATAGCAATTAGCGTCTCATGGGTGCAGCTAAATCCATAACTACACAGTGAGGCTACACAAAGGTAAGCATAACTGTGTATTTTCAAGTATAACATCATATTTACAGGACTACAGGTTGAAATGCCCAGTGCAGCATCATAACAACAAGAATGTCTCAATTGTTACAGGGCTATACATCTATTGAAGACTCCTAAGGGTGAAAATAGCCTCTGCTCCCTGTAGCAGCCTTGTGTGAGCAATCATACAAGCATATATTTATATGTGCCAGTATAATATCAATGCTTATGTGTAACTTCCATATTCTCAGATGCAGACTCATGTGCCCTGCTGCAGCCTTTTTTTTTGCAACATTTATTTATTATTTATTAGTGCCAAAAGGAAGAAAGTACAAAAGGGAATCTATACAATACTGAAAGTCCCGAACTGAGGGAACAGTCAAAGGATAATTAGACAATACAGCATCCATGCCTTGGGAAGGGATAGAACAAAACAATACTCATTTTGGATCATAATATCCTTTATAAACATACAAGGGAACTGTTTGTCGATATCCCATTGAGGTTATGAAAAGAAGACACTATGAGGTGGGGGCAACAAAAGCGGGTACGGCAGGATAAGAATAGGGGCGGTGTCACAAAAGGAGCACTGGGAGATTGCCTAATCAGAGAGATGAGGGGGCATCCAAGGCGAGATTAGCAAGATAGCTCGCATCTCCTCCACGAAGGGATCGGCCTGCAGCTATCTGTCCATACTCCACATGCCGGAGTTGAAATGGAGGAACATAATACCAACAGGTGCACTCAATCAGGGGGAGATGGCTTCACCTGCAAGGAAGAGACCCCACATCTTCCTCAAAGTTAAGTAGCATATTGTTAAGTTTGTATATGTTTTATTCATGGCAGGCTACTTGGTGTATTTGGAGCAGCCATTGGGTATGTGAAGGTATGGTGGGTTGTCACAAGTGGCAGAGTATGCACATCTTGGCCGTACCAAGCAAGGTAGCCAACCATCAATGTTCATGAGAAGACATTCCGGGAAGAGCAGAGGTGTCATGGAGAAGGGCAAGCTGGGGAGAGGGTGTGATCGACACACAGCGACATTGCCGGAGCCGTCCTCACACGTGTCCAGTAAGCGGTGAGACCTGGGCAGGACCACAGGATGTGGAATAAGTCACAATGTTCAACACTACACCTCCAGCAGAGTACATAGGGTAACAGTTTTTCTCTATTGAGTTTCGAAGGGGACCAGTACAGGTCATGTAAGATCTTAAAATACAGGAATTATAGCAGGGACTCCCTAAGAACTCTTTGTGGTCAAGAAGCACAGATGACCAAACGTCCGGGAATTAAGCATTCCCAATAAGCATTCTTCACTATAGGGGAAAGCCTCCTATGAATAAGACTATCCAGATATTGTAACCACGGATGCAGGCACACGTGGTAGTTCTGGTTATCGGGAGGGCTTCACATTTTGACCAGTTGACTTTGTAGCCTGAAAGAATGGAAAAATTATCTATGATGAACATTACAGCAGCAATGGAAGACAGTGGGCTGGATAAAAGAAGCAAACTATCATCCTCTTAGAGCATGGTTTTGATCTCTTCTACTTCTGTGGGGACCCCTTCACCCTCCAGTGCTCTACAGATGGCTGTCACTAAAGGTTCTACCACAGGAAACAGAGCAATGGGGCCAAGGGTCATCCAATTTGGAAGGAGTCTGAGAGGAACCCTCCACAGGACACCTTGGCGGTTGGGAGTTGTACAGAGGGGACCTCACTACTGATGTCATCACTCAGACCCATGCAAGACATGATCTGGAAACGGTACCCCCCACCCGACAGCCTTTTAAGCGTAGGCTTAGCAACATATGATTGTGGCAGAGGCATATCTACCAGTCCAGCCTCATATTGCAACCCTCTCAGCCATTAGTAGATCAACCTTCAATGATATGAATCATTTCTCTCTAGCACAATCACAGCACCACCTAAGTGAATACTAGTGATGCTTGACCTGCCACACCGTCTTCTTATAGTGCACCAATGACACAGATGGGTATACATGGTGAGCATTCCTTCCCTATTTTACTTCCTGATAAAACGATCCAATTCCTGATTCCTCCCTTTGCATCTCAGCGGAACCTAAGAGGCTGGTGATATATTAGTGGAATGGCATTGGATGGGGAACCCTATACTTTTTTGTATCTTCTGTGCCCACCACTTGACACACTTATAGCCCCTCAACAGCCTCCGATTTCCTGTTGAAAGTCTAGGAAAGGAACAAAAGGATGGGGAATGCTAAGAGCAATCTGGACTCCGAGAGACGTATTTGCTGTCTATCAGTGGTGCAGCAAGCATTCCATGGACCCTAAAGAGAGCAACCAATATGGCCTCCCTACCCCAAGTTAAGGGACCGAAATACACCCATAATTGAGCCTCAGCGGGCCACTAAAACGTCTGGGCTACACCGGCTGTACTATTGATAGCTACTCCCCTGCCATGTGTCCTTGGAGCCACCTTTACTTCTGCCCTCTTAGGAAAAGAGGTCAAAGTGGTAGCACCAGGGACTACAAAAGAAGGAACCATAGGTCCCCGGTGCGAACTTGAAAACAGCTTGTTAATGTCCGTCAAAAGTGTATGCTTTACATACGAAAAATAGTAACAAAAGAGCACAAATTGAATTACAATAATAATTATAATATTATTAATAAAGACTTGAAAACGTCAAGGAGAAAGCGAACGTTTGATTAAATTGGCTTTTTACATCAAGGGCCCAATTTACATCTGACTTACTCCTGTAAATGGCAGAGGCTTACGCTTGCATATGTTACACCATATTTAGAAATCCTCTCGAGTAAGTCTGTGAAATAAGAGTACATAACGTAAGTTCTTTCATAAGTTTCACTTGTGGCCTGTGGTATGTCAGAGGAGTGGTTAGGGCAATCCTATACAAATGCTATGCACACCCCTCAGTTGTATTACTTTGGGTATTTACACTTTTCTAAGTGCATTTCCCCTCACTCACATACACGCTTAGGTTATAACTGGAAGGTTCAGATATAAGTGCTGCATAAAGAGTGGGAAGAGCTTCATTCAACCCAGCTTTAACAGCGAGGTTGGGGTGGAGGGGGAATTATGAGGGAACAACAGCGAGAAGACAGGGTTTCAAGGCCGATTTAAAATTGGGTCACATTTCATAAGCTAAATTATTTAAATTTGCAACCTTAGGGCTGGCAAAACAGTTGTAAGAGTCGTTTTCTTTTTTTTAGTAAGTCCCATACTCTTAAGACTGTTTCCTACAAAAGTTATACGTTAAAACGTTTGGGATGAAAAGTGTAGTAAATAACCTAAACTGGGGTAACTTAAGAACCGATTTAGACATAACTTGCACGAGTCATATATTAGGCCTATATTAAAAATGTGACTGCCAATGCTGAAGTTAGTTTGAATAATTAATCTACTCTAACATGTACAGTTGTTTTTTTCCAAGGTTGCAGACAAGCAAAATCACAATGGTGATATGAATTTGGCAATTGTTAATGATGCTTCCAATAGCATTTACTTACAGCTAATCTTCTAGGTACTTATTTCTCATCCCTACTACATGCAAGGTTGCAGAGAAAGCCACTTTCGTTCAGAGCGCTAATTGCAATTTGTTGCCACCAAGTTCTTCGTGAATTGTTATGCTGCCCCATTTCCCACGCCCAGCCAACTCCAAGAATTGATAATTAATGTGATGACGCATATGTACACAGTGAAAATTATTAATATAAGAAACATAACAGATTTCTCGAAGGCAAGAATGAATGTGGTCTCATCTCTTACATGAACCCGCTAATCTGCCTCATACCTGCAGCTCTGATGCTATTACATCTTGCAAACATCTTTTGTGCCTTGTACCCTTGCGACTTAGAGACGATGCAAGTCAATAAAGGCCTGCATCTTCCACTGTGGACCAGCTTTCCCACTAAAGGCTAGGGGTAGCAGAGAGATGTTCTTGTGAAGTTCTGTAAGAAGATTTAATCCAAATTTTTAAGGAAATACTGCAGACATGAAGAAATAATCATATTTTGCAGTACCGTAGAACTTTAAATCAAAATTACTTTATGATTTATTATTAGGCAATCTGGTCCCTTTTGTCACTATTGGAAAACCAACTCTCCTTCAAGCTTCCAATATATGGTGGTGGTAAATGCTAAAAAAAAAAACAAGCAGTGAGTATGACCAGAAGGGCATGACAAGCACAGGTGATAGTCAGCCAAGATTTTCAGCTGCTGATTAATTTTTTTAAGTTTTTCTTTAGTGATAAATAGGGACTCATTTAGGCGGGTATTAACGGGATTGTGTGAAAGTGGATTATTAGTTGAGGGGGATGGTAGACCATCACAATTAATAATGTCACTATTCTTTTGGTCCAGTGAAAGTATCAGTAATTAAACCGGAGCCGAACCCCTGGCAGCTATGGCACAGAGCAGACAGGCTAAACGTGAGAAAATATGTACAGCATTAAGAAGTACCAAAACTGTTAACAAGTCAAAAACACTACACAATAAAAATCCTACCTCAATTTATAAAAATTGAGAATATTTTAATGAACACAATCACACTAAAATAACCAAAATCTAATTAGTGGGACTGGAGATCTTAATTTTTAAAGTTTTAAATGAATACAGCACCAAAAAGCACAAAGCGCCAGCAGTAGACTAATGGTCGCGCTTGACTGGGGCAAAGTTAAAAGTTAATGCCCTCCACGGTCAATCATCAGTCAGAGACATGGACTGGATCTGTCCCGGTTCAAAAGTTATCTTCTTTTCTTAGAAACAGTTTGGGCTGTTGATCGGTCGTTGATGGGTTCGTCAGTGTAGAAGGCAGTAGGCTAAGCCGAAGCAGGCCTTGATGATGACGGTTCACAGGAGAATGGGGTTCTAATGAGGTCGTCGAAGGTGGGAAAACTTGGAGCGGGAGAAGTTCAAGAGATCTTTCGGCATTGGTTGGGTCCTTGCCAACGGCAGTGTTGAGGGGGCTGCGGGATGGAGTCAAAGCCGCCTCAGCGTTGTCGGATTCTGTAGTTGAGCAGAGAACATAGCATGATGAAGTCATGCTCACCGGTGATACACCTTTGGTGGAATGGTTGGCAGATTGGTCCCGGTCCCATGAGCGTTCTTCAGGCAGAAAGTTTCAGTAAAGATTTTAAGTCCTAAGTTGTAGAAGTGCAGTCTGACATCAACAAAGAGTTCCAGGACCTCAGGAACAGCACTTGGGGAATCAGAACTCTATTCAACAGAAACCACCAGCAGGGTCCAGGGCAGGTCCAGTGGAAGAAGATGGTCAGCTGGGATCTTCCAGGAAAGTGGGCTTCTTGCAGCTTTTGACTCCCTGCTGCTTAGCAGGAGGTCAGCCAAATAACCTAGGAAATCCACTTCGTGGACACAAGTGGTGAGCACGTCCAGCCTTTAGGATTCTCCTCACAAGACTCAACAGCATGTTCAGTCCTTCTTCGCTCTTCCACAAGTCCAGTAGAGTTTAGAAGAGGGAGCCAAATTATGCCTGGTATTAGCTTGTGGGTGGGGGTAACTCCTGGCCACTCCCTAACCAATAGGGAAAAATTTCCCAGGGGTATCTCTACCCACTTTTGTAGCAGTTCATATGAGCCCTACTGCAAACAATCCGATTGTGGCCCTCTGTACCTATAAAAAAAGGTGTCAGAACCTTTAATCCCCTGTGCAGTTCTCAGTGCCCACCCAGAGGTGTGGCTATGGAAATGGGAAAACCGTCCCTCAGGTCACTAACTAAGTTCTGGGGAGCTGCCTCTCCCAGTGGATTTGAAGCCAGAATGACTAGGAAGATAAAAGAAGGAAGGCCCAGCTGTCGGCAACATCTGCCAGTAAGCATCCTTTGAAGATTTGCAAAGGGTTGGGCACAGCCACCAGGCCATCCTGTCAAGGGAAAGTCAACCTCTCCCCACACCCAAAACCTATTGCCCCTTCCAGGAAGGAATTCACACCTCAACAAGGTGATGTTCAGCTCCTAGGTGGCAGTTGGAAGCGCAGGCAAATGGGCTTCTAGAGTCTTTAGGTAGGTACAAGGTGACTTTCTAAAAGTATCTTTGTAAAATATTTGTTAGAAATCTGACTTTACCAATGAATTGGATGAATAATAAATATTTTAAAAAGTTCAAGAATTAATTTATTTTCTGGGTCTTAGGCCTAGGTAACGTTATGGATTTCAATAATATATCTCAGTGTTTTGCTGTGGAACAGCAAATCCTACTAAAGTGAAAATAGCTTTTAGTGCATTGTCCCTGTATGGACGTGTTTAACATTAAACTTTTACAAGTCCTACGTTTGATTATGATGCACCCTGCCTGAAGAGCATTTAAGGCTTATTTAGAGGTTACATTAATATTTCAAATCAAATTGAACTTTATTTGGATTTTGGCAAGAAATCTTTAAAGGCACAGCAAACAAAAATGCATATACACAGATATCGATAGCTCTAAAAATCGCACGCCTAACGCCATATGAAATTTGTAAATGTGAAAAATGCTACACACTCCGTGTGAGCTCGTGAATGGTAATATATTTGTTAGAGCGCAACAGAATTAAAATGGTATAACCAATCCAAACTCTTAAATAAATATTAAAAATAATCATGGAAGGCATAGCAGAGAGAAATAATTAAACAGCCTCCAGCTAAAAAAAAGGTTATTGTAAATCCAGTTTTTAATTTAGACATGATAGTTGTCCGAGTAGACAAGGGAGTAGGCTTAAAGATCTGGGCCTATTATTTAACCTGCCTCATAACACAGCCCATCTAGGTGCCTTAATGATTTGCGTCTCCTGATTGAGTTCTTGATATAGTTTACAATGGTGTGAGGTGTGAACATCTGACCATATCCTAAGAAAATCAAAGGCCACCTGAAGAAAAATTAGACCCTAGGATCGGAATAAGGTGCGGAGTACTCTTAATCTGAGGTATTTATAAAATTTACAGAACAGCATGAAATGCATAGTGGATTGACCAGCTTTTCCGTCACATGGGCACTTGGATAAATTTGATGACCATACCTTTGATTTGGGAAATGCAACAATGTGATGGATTAATTGAAGCGTAGTCTAGTCAGGTAAAATCTGTCCTGTTTATTAGTCATAATAGTTAGATAATCTTGTATCCCTTGTTGTATCGGTCTCTTGCAATAACTTTCCACTGACGCCTTAGTTCTTTCACGTGAATCTCTGTGAGCCCCCCTGATTCCTAAAAAGACTGTTCTCAACACTTTCTTACTGAATTGTAGAATGCCTGCAGGGACCCGAACACTACAATTTTCTTCCACTTCTTTCAGGAAGCCGTTTATATACCTAAACCAGGGGATTTTTACGTACTGGTCAAGTTCTAGGCAATCCCTTAGGATGTCACTAGTTAAATGTGTGCCTTGTTTGGACCAGATACTGTGCCATTTGATAATGCTACTAAGATGAATGTGATCTTCAATATACAAGAGGTCAAGTTCTTTGTGTATTATATAAGATGGGGTCGATTGCAGGAGTGCTAGTAGTCTGCTTAGAATGGCATTTTCCTGTGTCTGTGTCCTGTTTACTATTTGTTATGCCCTAGATCGGTACCCCATTTATTATAACTGGAAGGCATTTGCTTTTATACAATTTTACCATTTCTCTGATCGGTTTCATTCCTATTTCATTGGCAAATCTAAGGAGCGCATCAGAATCTCGAGAATATTTAAGTTGGCATTCTTTAGATGGGGTCCCCATAACCCATCCTGTGAAAATAGGATGCCCAGGTAGCTAAATGTTTTTACCTGTTCAATCTTTTGTCCTGTTACAAAGCGTGCCTTGTCCTTCTTCCTTCCCTTGTTGCAGACCATGGTATATTTTTTAGTCAAGTTAAGTTTTAATCTTCTGCCTTCCATGAAGGATACAAAATTATCTATTAAAAGCTGGAGGCCGTTGGCTGTCCTTGATATCGGCACAGCATCATCTGCGTATAGTAAAATCAGGGTAACATGTGGACTAATTGTGGGTGCATCTGCATTTAAGCTTTAGAAAAGAAGGGTTTAGGCCTCTCAAAAGGGGTTATTTTGACAGGTCGAATTTGCAGTTTAAACCTGCACAACCAGGTTAAACGTGGCAGGCCTGCTCTCATGTTTTACATTGTCACTTTAGTGGTGGCACAATATGCGCTGCAGTCCACTAGCGACATTCAACTTGCAGGCCCTGGGTACACTTTATAGGATACACTAGTACTTTTAAATAAGTTACGTATGCCAATTAGGTGTATACCAATTCAACCAGTTTTTAGAGGTCAGAGCATACACACTGGGCACTGGACAGAGGTGTCCCAGTGTACAAGATCCAAAAACCAGCGGTAAAATCTAGCAAAAATTGGGAGTGATCACGCAAAAAGGGGCATTTTCATACACACATATATACATACACACATACATACACATATACACGCACACACACGCACACACACGCACACGGACACACACACACACACACACACAGGCTGGCAGATGTTACAAACACCCAGCGCTACCACCATTGGAAATACTGCCAGAGTAACAGCCTTAATGATGAAGGCCCCTCTGACACCATTCCGGACGGCTTTTCTGCTGTGTGGAATTGCTATGTACACCGTGGTTTACCGAACTGGGGGAACGCTCACTGCGTATCAGAGACAATCATTTTTCCTTTCCCCCATGGCAAACTCCATCTTTGTCACCTCTATGCTAGAGCCCTAAAGGCCCATAGGACAGGGTTCATTGTATTTAAAATATAGGACATTTGTACTTATGTTTTCGCTAAGAGAACTGACCAGACAGTTTGGTTTGGACTGTTTGCAATGGCGCAGGAGCAAGGCTGATTTGACAATGGCCGGTTCCTGTCTGAGGTTACGTGGTGAGCAAAAAAAAAGAGATGCCCTGGATTGCACCCAGAAGAATTACCAGTGGCGGAGATTAACGCAAGCAATACACACATCGGTTTTTAGTTTCCTCCCTTGTAGTCATCGCATTGCAGACCTTTCAGTGTTGCTTTGAGGAGGAAACCCCACAAACACAGCAGGGAACTTTAAATGTGGTTGCCCGGTGGAGGCCCAACTTTGCAACATCCATCCTGCCAAAGCTTAGATGACCCTCATAGCCTCTCTCATATCTCAATGTTTCTTTCAGGCTCCACTACCTCTCATGGAATCGCTTAGAGTGAAGGTCTGAATATTTTGCTGAAATTAGTAAGCTTTGTGAACGCGTTCCTTTATACCCAAGTCGGAAGCAATGGGACAAAAAGTGTGAAACAAAATTTACTTTTGAAAATAGTTTGGTCTCCTGGCAATGCTGAGACTTTTTTTGCATCAAGCGAGGACAATTAATCTTGATTAGTTCAAAATATTAAACTCTAAAAAAAAACAATTAACATTGCAATTAGCAATTCTATCTGATTTAAAATGTAGGACTATTTTTAACTGACAAAAAGCTGCTTACAGTCGCTGAAGATAATTAACAGTTTAATTAAAATTGGAATTGATTAAATTTGAATTGATTATTAAAATGTTACGCATTTATTCATCTGTATTTACCACTTTTAATTAACAGCGGTTTCAGTGAACAACACATCCGCGCTATTTAGCAGAAAATCCGGACATCTTCAAGACTTAATATATCACAGGAAGCCAGTCAAACACCAGATTGGAAATGAACATGTTCAAGACAGAGGAAAATGAGACAAGTCTTCGCCCACTCTATAGACACAATCTAGAACAACATCACGCCAGATATCAGGCTTGCAACATCACACCTTCCATTGATCGAATATCTGAAGAGTCATCTCTGCAAGGGGCCTGTAACCCGCCTAATCCATTTTAAGACGCTCGCCCTCACCGCGATATGCAGATATACTACCGTCACCTTTGCTTACGCAGAGATTTATTACTAACAACTACTTTGACTCTATATAAGTAGGAATACACACGAAATACAATAATTAAATAATACATTGATGTGTTTGCTTAAAAAGAAAAGTTGTTTTATAACAAAAACACACTATTTAAAAATATCGCCATTAATCGTGAGTTCAAAATTGAGTTCTTAGTTAAATAATGATAAAAGATAAGTAAACATTTGTATTAAATAAAGTTGTTTTTTGGAAAACGTATACTCTTTTTTGAGAGTTGTAAACCAATTCGTTCTGTTTCATAAACCTTTACAAAGTCTGCATCTGTAAATGCATGAAAAAATATATTTTATTTTCAGATTCGCTGGTACATTTTAATGGACATGCAATTTAAATGTTTTAAATTATTGTGCAGTACTCAATGAGTCCATCTAGTTTTGCCTCTGTCAAACTAGATGTGATGATGTAAAGCGATTGATTCTGCTAGATTAACTGGCGGGAAAGCGTGTTTAACTGAAGAGGTGTTATGTCTGACCTCAGTGCCAGGAAACCAACTAAAAGAAGCTGTTGGAACAGGAATGTCCACTGCATAGTATAGAGACGAGGACCACTACACTGATTGCCCGCTTGCATGGCCAACTTTTATTTTGAATTTTTGTTGCCACAGCAACCACGCAAATCTAAAGTGTCCGCAGGGGCCCAGGCACGTCTATGGAAACGCAAGGTCCAGAACCTCTTCTGTGACCTGGAGAGGCGCATCAAGAATGACCTCATAACCAATATGAGACTATTGTCCATGTCCTGGATTGATTAGATAAAGTGTTGATGACAGTCCACTGTGCTTTGTGAATTCTTAATCTTGACCAGATCATTATATCCTTGTCAAAGAGGAATGTGGTCTACTGACCTAATTCTTGTAATGTTCCACTTGAGTGTGATTCCCAGACAAAAGGGTGTTTGTTCCACATGCATATCAAGTGCATGTATGTGCAGGGAGTGTGGCACGTCTGTAGTAGTAGTAGTACACTATGAGTGGCGAGAGTCTGAGTACTGGGATACCAGTGGGTTCCATTTCGGAGGCCCCCACGTTTAGAATGGCACAAGATGGAGGGTGGTTAAAGCTTAACCAGACAGTGGGAGGGTACTGATGGCATTTCTGTGCCTGGAGAGAGGAGTCCCAGACACTGAAGTGAGGGAGGATGGAGAAAGCGGTACCTGTAGAAATTCAAAGAGGTCCTTGTTAACAAAGGCCTCCTGATTTGTTCTTCCAGAGCACTGCCATTTGGTAAGTGATAGGGATTTGGGGTGGATCAGCAGTTTCTGTTATTAAAGGTGAGGAAGTTTCTATTAAGGGCCTAAACCTTTGTCTGTCCCCAGTTACTGCTTGAGGAAGGCAGATGACAACCAGGTGCAGAGATTTCACACTTTATTGTATACTGGTCTTGAATACTCCTGCTTGGACCCAGCGCCATTGCTGCCGGCAATGAGCGACACCACCTTGCAAAAAGATGATTTCTTAGAGACAGTCAGAAAATTACACTTGAAAGAAAACCTCCCCAAATCAGTTCTGTACCTGCTACAGTGGATCCACACCCCATACCTGTAAAATGACTGTAAAAGGGAGACCTGAAACACTCCATTTTGTTTCAGTTGCAGATTCATCATGGCCAAGGAAGGGAACGCTCTATAAAGTACTTAAAGAGCTGCTGTGTGACCAGGGTTGGTATCTGCATGACATCTAGTTTCCCAGAGATGAGGGGATATCACCTGAAATCTGCACTTCTTGTTGGAGGAGCTCAGATTCTGGCTATTGCCTAGACACCCGCCTAGCTGCTCAGAGAGAGTGTCCCTCACTCTGCAGGTGGAGAGACTACTTCAGGACTAGAAGCCTACAGTGTTCCCGGTGTGAGGAACATCTAGAAGATGCTGAATACCAGATGGAGAGAAGTCAGGTGGCAACTCGTGTCATGAGGTTACTCACATCCTCCCTGAATAGTACCCGTAATGAACTGGACCATGACATTCAACCAAAGAGTAGTATTATGTCATCTGGCACTCCTGCTGTGTGCTGAGAGACTGGTGCTTCTACCGTTTGATGCTGGGATTGCTACACAAAAGTAGCCAACATATCCTCAGATGCAGAAGCCGTGATCCTGCATGTGAGGCAGCAACTGCTGCTGATGAAAAACCACAGGAGATCTGGCCCGGAGGCTACAACTGCAGAAAGTGAGCACCTGTCCGAGTCTGGCCTGGGAGCCCCTGTCATTCAAGACTGCCCCACTGATACCTGACCAGTGGTCTGTGTGCTGAGCCGCTTCTGCAGCCCCACATCATTGAAAAAACTGCTGCAGTAACGGATCCACAAAATGCAACCACCAATGACACATTTACTGCATCTTCACTGGGAGAAGGTCAAATGGGGTCTAGTTGTGAAAAGAATGAGAGTGAACGCTCAGAGACAAATCTGTAGTAAGAACAGTAGACGTTGTGCATGTGAACTTGTAGTGTCATGAACTGTTGAACTGATCTGCGCATTAGCCAATGGGGTCATTGTGGCATCCTAAGATTCTGTACTTGTTGCCAGGTGCTAGAGAATGTAATGATGTCAGTATGCACCTGGCAGCAGTAAGAGCCAAGTTTGCTCCTGTGTAACAGCCTTTCTGTGGATGGGATCCTTATCCTGGAATAAACCTGAATTTACTACCTGAAGCTGTGTTTGCTGAATTCTTACAGTCATCTAGAGTGAACTGTGCCTATGCTTAGTCAAGGCCTATGCCCATACTTCATACGAGGAACAATAGACATTAGGAGAACTCCTAGAGCAAATCAGATGGGGACAGGGGGTGTAGTGCTTCACTTTGAATTGTATATGACCTTAAAATCCTGAAACTGTATTCCTAATTTGTGTAATATTTCATTCTGCTGTTAGGATAAAAAAAAATGTTTTCAATAAGATAAGCACTGGCCTGAACAATACTTTACTGCGTCTGTTGGTTGACTGTTGAGTCCTAAGTATTTGCTCCACGCTCTACCTTCGAGAAGCCTTTGACTGCTCGCCCTCACTACCCTGAGAATCAAGTGGGGAAATTCTGTGCCTGGACCAAGGAACATAGTAGGGTGAACTCCAGGACATCAGGCGCAAATGCTGTTGATTCTGCTTGCTGCCCGAGCAAACCCCACAATTGTTTGTCTCCTAATTAGAATTCAATTAAAATAAATGTGCAATTCTAAGAGTTTTTCCTGGGAAGTGCAATGTTGATGAATAGGACCTTTCTCAGATTATGATTTAACCTTTCACTAACCGGCTTTTCGGGATTGTGACTGATACATCAATAAGCAGGATTGGTTAAATATATGCGCAAATATCATCAGTCACTTCCGCAGCTTACTATATCATTAAGATAAGAAAAATTCTTCCTTTTATTCCAGACAGCCACAGAATAACCCTGCTTGTACTTCCTAGGCTGGACTACTGTAATATTCTTTATCTAACTGTGTTAGAAAAACATATGAGTCGACTACAACTAGTCCAAAATGCTGCAGCAGGACTGGTTCTTAATCTTCCTAAATACCATTACATTAAGCAGGGACTTCGCAAGCTGCACTGGCTTCCCATGCGCAGCAGGGCTAAGTTTAAGGCCCTATGCCTGGCCCACAAAGGACTGCATAACTCAGGCCCTGATTTCCTCAGGTCGGCTTTCAAGAGATATAAGCCCAATAGAGATCTCAGGTCGGCCAAGGCAAACCTTTTAGCGGTTCCGACATTTAAAAAGATGCATTGGGGCGGCAGAGGTATAGTCCTCAACATCATCAAACTCTGGAACAGCCTCCCATCCCACCTCAGAGCTATTCCTTCATTAACATTGTTTAGGAAAGAGATAAAAACCTGGCTATTTAACATCTAAGGGGTCGATTCCGATTTCGGCCGGAAGCGCACCTAACAGTATTCGTCCGGAAAAAAACCAAGCCGAACGCGTGTTTCCCGACCGATTCGAACAGTCGTCCGAACGAACAAGTACGATGCACATAACAGCCCAGATTCCGAGCGAGCCGTACTCACCAATTCCAGCTCCTGTTCCCCGCCCGAGCCGGATCCGTAAACGCCGATTCGAGTCGCACGGAAGCAAATACACAGCACCTTCCGGCCGGACGAGTACGATGCGCCTTCCGTACGTGCCGAACCCGGCGCTACGTCCGGCACATTTGAGCATCCGGGAGAGCTGTACATAAGCTCCGATTCGCCCCACAAGACGATCCACGGCGACGAGACGAACAAGCCAGTGACGAGTACGAGTCGAAGCCACGAGAAACCCGAACGAGACGACCCAACCATGAATCCCATCGCGCAGGTCCTACCAATACTCTACATCTATTACCGGGACCGATACGGACGCGTACGGCGCAGACGGTAAGTCAAACACCCACAACACAAACAAACGACACGTACCCGAAATATGTCACACACACATAGGGATGCAGAAATGACGTACACTAGCAACAGCAGAACCATAGGGGCGGGATGGCTATCACCAATGCCATACACACCCATAGGGGGATGGATGCCTACCACTAATACCATCCCCACTCATAGGGGGATGGATGCCTGCCACTACTACCATCCCCACTCATAGGGGGATGGATGCCTGCCACTACTACCATCCCCATTCATAGGGGGATGGATGCCTGCCACTACTACCATCCCCATTCATAGGGGGATGGATGCCTGCCACTAATACCGGATGCCTACCACTACTACCATCCCCACTCATAGGGGGATGGATGCCTGCCACTACTACCATCCCCACTCATAGGGGGATGGATGCCTGTCACTACTACCATCCCCACTCAGGGGGATGGATGCCTGCCACTAACACCACCCCTACTCATGGGGGCCTGGATGCCTACCACTACTACCACCACCCCTACTCATGGGGGCCTGGATGCCGGTCACTACTACCCTCCCCGCTCATAGGGGGATGGATGCCTACCACTACCACCACCCCTACTCATGTGGGCCTGGATGCCTGTCACTACTACCCTCCCCGCTCATAGGGGGATGGATGCCTACCACTACCACCACCCCTACTCATGTGGGCCTGGATGCCTGTCACTACTACCCTCCCCACTCATAGGGGGATGGATGCTTGCCACTACTACCATCCCCATTCATAGGGGGATGGATGCCTGCAACTAATACCATCCCCACTCATAGGGGGATGGATGCCTGCCACTAATACCATCCCCACTCATAGGGGGATGGATGCCTACCACTCCCACCACCCCTACTCATGGGGGCCTGGATGCCTGTCACTATTACCCTCCCCACTCATAGGGGGATGGATGCCTACCACTACCACCACCCCTACTCATGGGGGCCTGGATGCCTGTCACTACTACCATCCCCACTCATAGGGGGATGGATGCCTACCACTAACACCACCCCTACTCATGGGGGCCTGAATGCCTACCACTACCACCACCCCTACTCATGGGGGCCTGGATGCCTGCCACTAATATCATCCCCACTCATAGGGGGATGGATGCCTGCCACTAATACCATCCCCACTCATAGGGGGATGGATGCCTGCCACTAATACCATCCCCACTCATGGGGGCCTGGATGCCTACCACCCACACAACCCCTACTCATAGGACGGGTAATGCATGACACAACCAGCATACTCCAACATAAGGAATGTCTGAAAAATACATCCCCCCCAACACCATGACAAGCGTGTGTAGTCTGTGTCAAATGCCTACAACACTGAACATGACATTGAACATACAATGTGACCCCCTATCACATGTGTCACACAAATGTGTGTGGCCTCCACAATGCAAGCAGACCATGATCACTGTGGCAATGGGGTCTAAAGCCCCATCACCACAGTGACCAAAAGGTAAGTGTTGGGGTCCATAGCTGAAGCATATTTTGAACATTGTGGCAATGGGGTCTAAAGCACCATCACCACAGTGACCAAAAGGTAAGTGTGGGGTCCATAGCTGAAGCACATTTTGAACATTGTGGCAATGGGGTCTAAAGCCCCATCAACACAGTGACCAAAAGGTAAGTGTGGGGTCCATAGCTGAAGCACATTTAGAACATTGTGGCAATGGGGTCTAAAGACCCATCACCACAGTGACCAAAATGTAAGTGTTGTCATGGGAAAAGCTGCAAATGCCAAACTGCATGGATGATTCCTGGTCACACAACAACAAACACATCAGTGGCATAGTAGTGCTTGTGTCCCATAGCAACATAGATTGTGTGAGGCAAACAGTGCAGTGCCAATGAAACATCGCTTTGGCCATGTGCAGACAAACATCACCCATGGGGGCTCACATTGTCAACATTCACGAATAACACAATGACAGAAGTGACCATCATAATGCAGACCCACATATCTGCACCAATGGACACACAAATGTAGATATCCTGTGGAGACTGTAGATGTGAGGTGAACAAATACCATTCCATGGCAGCAATGGGACATACAAACCATGATCATTGTGCTGACTGATGACCTACGAGTCCCAGGGACAGCAGGGGAAAGCCACCAAACAACATACAGCCAATGGCACACTAAAGAAATGCCAATGCAGTGGTGCAAATGCACAAACACAAACAGGCAGACTCACACTGCATATCAAACACAACAGGTGATGGGGGTGGTGTGCCAGTGTCCCCAGGCAAACACACAACACATGAGGAGGCCTGAATCCCTATTACACAGATGTCAATACAGTGCCACACAAAAGTAACTCATGGATCGGATTCCCCTATGTGGGCAATCAGGCATTGTTAGATGAGAGGGAGCCCAAATTACAAATGTCACACAAGCTTGTAGGAACAGCAACTAACACAGCAAGAGACAGACCCACCACAGCACTACCCCCAGGGACCCCACATTATGGTGACACTGGCCTGCATGATAATCCCACTGTGATGACAAAGGTAGATGTCGTACACACTGTGAACCACAGTCATGTGTCCTGAGCAACTAACTACCATCACACCTACACAAGCACAAATCAATCAGCACGGCCTGTCAGCCAAGGCCAACATGGAGGTAGGGGTCTAGCCGTGCAACAACTCATTTGCACACACTCAACACCACACACCTTGATCTCCACCAATGTGCAGCAGTGAAGCTCACATGGACTGGTGACATTGCACATGCACCTATGACAATCCCAGGGGTGGTGGGGGGAACTAAGGTGGAGATACTCATCACACATGGCCAGTCAACAAGACTTGTGAATGTCTCACACACTGCACAGTACGCTGTACATGGGCATGACGTCAAATCCACACCAACCAATGGGATACCGGCCACAGTCACACACCAATGAAGAAGCCAAGGTCACCCACAAAGAACACACATAGACAACTTCCAACATTGCAGCTCTGACCCTGAGGAGTGGCAGCAGTCACACACACAACGTGTCACAATCACTGAAAGCTAACACAAACTGTAAATTACATGACTTGTGTAACCAACAAGTGCCAAGGGAATCCTGACTGTGTCATCTGCGTTTGCCCACAAACTCAGCCCTGACAGCAAACACACCTATGGATGACACCCTGATGACCAGTAATGTGCCATGCACCCACATCACAGAGAACCCAGGGCGAAGATTTGGGGGGGAACATTGCTCAACTCAGCAAGCATCACAAACAGGAACATCACTAGGGCCCCCAGCCTGCGTAGCAAAATGGAAGTGAACACACACAGACATGCTCACACAACACACACCTTGGGCTCAGGCAATGTCACGGAATTACACACTGCCATGAGGGGACTCCACTCCTGTGTAAGGAAAGCTGTGCCATACGTTGTCTCTGCAGGGCTCTATCATGTCAGCAGAACACTTGGTCACTCAGTCAACAATTAGCACAAAATGAAGGCTCTCGTCACATCAGCCTGGTCATGTCAGTGTCACCAAAATCATCTGCACCGATCAAATACACATGTATAGCAAGTTGCACTGATACCACAGATGAGTCCTTCCCCATTGATGCCCAAACTTGCATGTCCAGTGGAGATGGTCACACGGTCAGGGAAATAGACAAATTGCACAATGGCAAGCACATCTGATGTGCAGGGGTGTAAGCCACAGATGTGATATTGCAAAAACATGTAGGGAATCCCATTGGCAAATATGGAAAACATGACACCCTCATATTGCTGCAAAGGATGACATGGCTACACACCAGGATAGGACACATTCACCCTGGACCACATGGGGTCCTGCACAGTAACACTTCATTTACCTGATATCAAAAATCACCATCACTGCAGCAAGGGCATGGTTAGCATCCTCAACATCATGTACATCTGAAGCAAAACCACTAGAGAACTGAAAGTAGCTTTATACAGCATATGTTGGTTGAAAATAGAAAGTCCAGACAAAACCCAAAGGCCAATGGCCAGTCCATGACAAAAGTCCAAACAGGGTGACAGTGGCAGATGTCACCCTTTGCTTGCCTGCACTGCTACGGACCAGGGACATTCCCCTCGGAGGGGCATACGGGGGGGCAGGCCAGGCACCGCAGGGACAGGATCAGGGCTCACCAGAAGGAGGCAGGGAAGGGTTGGCTGGTGCTGGAGAGTCACTGACAACTGCAGTGGAGGTGTCTGACATGGTGTGTGCCGGCACAACTGGGGGCATGAGTCAGATGGTGTGGGTGCCGGCACAACTCCAGTGGGCTGGCCAGATGGAGTGGACAGGTTCCCCACTGCAGTGCCCAAGTCAGACGGGGTGGTAGTGGACTCCACTGCAGTGCCCATCTCCAGGGGAGTAGAATGGGGTTCAGGTAAGGTGGGCAGGACAGAGGGGAGGACACGGTCTCCACACCAGTGGCACAAACATGTGCAGCGGGGGTGTGGGGCTGGAAGAGCAAGTGGTAGGTGGAGAAGGCCGCATCATTTTTGGGATGGTGTATCTGTGGGTGGGGGAACCTGGGGCAGGGTGTGGTGGGGGAACCTGTGTTGTGGGTGCCTGAGGGATGGAGGAAGGAGACTGTGTGGTTGACCTGCAGGGCGGTGGCGGGGTCTTGCTCTTCCGGGTGCGGGGGGACTTGCGGGTGGGGGCCTCAGTCTGTCTGCGCCTGGGGGAGGGTGTCTGGGGGTGAGGGGCACTCCCCTCTGTATGGGTGGACTTCCTCTTCCCCCTGTATGCTGGATCAGCGGGATCGGAGGGGAAGAGGCCGAGGTCACAGAGGAAGAGCTGCTTTGTATGTGGGGTTGCAGGTGAGGCAAGGGAAGAGGTCTTGGAGGGAGAGGATTTTGAGGACTGCGGAGTGACTGTGGATGCCTGTGTGTGTGTCTGTTCCCCATCCCCTGTGGGTGTGGTATCAGTCCCCTGAGGATGCTTGTGTGCACGTCTTGCCTTTGTTTTGGGTGTTTCTGTGCTGCTCGTGTCTGTGTGTTTGGGTGATTGTGCAGGTGTGCATGTGCTTGGGACAGGTAGGGTGCCAGGAAGTGTGGATGGGGCAGAGGTAGGAGGGGTGATGGACTGTTGGATGAGGGACACTGCTGCAGTCAGGGAGGAGTCCATGGACCTATTGCTCCTCTATAGGGCAGACATGCCCGTCGAGATGCCCTCCATGAACGACACCAGCTGTGTCAACAGAGTGGTGTGTGCATGGAGGACACTCAGCATTGCTGTCTGCCCTACATGGAGCTGCCGAAGTAGGTACACAGACTCCTCACTCAGGGCAGCAGGGGACACAGGGGCAGGGGGTGCGGTGCCTGGCACGAAGGAGACACGCTCCCGAACACGGGAGCCTCCACGGACCTCTGGAATGGGAGCCAATGTGAGGGCAGTGGTGGTGGTGGTGGCAGGCCAGACATACTAGCTGGGGTGTGGTGGCTGCTGACACCCGCCTCCACAAGGGAGTCAACCTCCGAGCTGCTGTGGTCCTCAGCTGAGGTGGATGGTGCTGAGGACTCCTCGGTGTGGCTCCCCTCGCCCTCCGTGCCACTGGGTCCCTCCGACCACTCATCGGCTGCTGACCCAGTCTGGCTCTGCAGCTCATCCTGGTCCGTGGAGCTGTCCCCTCCTGTGGCCGTGGATGTATCTGCAAACAATTAGGGAAACAGACAAACATCAGTCACCTGCACTGACCGCACACACCACAGTAAGTACAGCACATTACAGAGCAAGCCCTGGCATCCTCAGTTGAACATTGCCAAAAGTCCTCACACAGATTAGGATAAGCCAATTGTCAGTCTGATGGTCAACCATGGCACTCACACCCCTCCTGCCCTTGCACCCATCTGTCTGGTGCCTATTGGATGGTAATACCCCAGTGTGGACACATGCACCACGTACACAGTTGTTGGACATTGCAGAGAACACGGTGAAGTATGTGAACATGCACACATCACATCTCTTGCCACTGAGTCACTACAGGTGTCCGGATAAAGGGATGGCCAGAGTCTAATTAGAAATGCATGTGATGCATACCAGCACCAGACACCATGATGCACCCATGTACGGATAGTCAATGCCACAATGGGGTGCATGTTGCACATGTCACTCCCCTGCAGGATCACTCTTAGGAAGTTTAATGCCATGGCACAGGCATGCCTTCAAAGTCATACATCACTGTCTCCAGTCACATGGCCATGGCAGCCAGCCAACAACAGTCTGCACTGTGTCACAATCCTAGGTAATGGGGAATGCAAGTTATGTAGCTGACAAGTGCACATGTCCATCCCCCACAAACCACATCACCTGAACTCTTATTTGTCCACGTCATACCAATTGGACATATGGGAGACATGAAACACAACTCTATGAACCTGAGCACCTCACAGTCTGCTGTGAATGAAAAACAGCTGCCTGAAATTCACAGTTGCATACACCTGTGTGCACAGTCAAGTGATCAAACACCTATCAGTCACAGAAGTATCGTCTCTCATGGTCACATCTCAGATGGCATGCTGAGCCCTAAACGATAAACATCCCAGTAGTCCTGACAACGAAGCCACAGCACAATGACACAGAGGCAGACACATCAATCAATCAATCAATCACGGCATTTATAGAGCGCGCTACTCACCCGGGAGGGTCTCAAGGCGCTGGGGGAGGGGGTAAGTTACTGCTCGAACAGCCAGGTCTTGAGCTGCTTCCTGAAGGAGAGATGGTCCTGGGTTCGCCGAAGGTGAGTGGGGAGGGAGTTCCAGGTCGGAGAAGGATCTTCCTCCGGCGGTGGCTCTGCGGATGCGTGGTACGGTGGCGAGGGCGTGGCTGGTTGATCGTAGCTGGCGGGTGGGCGTGTAGAAGGTCATGCGGTCATTGAGGTACTTGGGGCCCAGGTCGTGGAGGGCCTTGTGTGCGTGGGTGAGGAGTCTGAACGTGATTCTCTTGCTGACGGGGAGCCAGTGCAGGTCTTTCAGGTGTCCGGTGATGTGGCTGTGTCGGGGGATGTCCAGGATGAGTCGTGCGGAGGCGTTCTGGATGCGCTGGAGTCTTTTTTGAAGTTTGGCTGTGGTTCCGGCGTAGAGGGTGTTCCCATAGTCCAGTCGGCTGGTGACGAGTGCCTGGGTGACGGTCTTCCTGGTTTCAGTGGGGATCCATCTGAAGATCTTGCGGAGCATGCGCAGGGTGTTGAAGCACGAAGATGAGACGGCGTTGACTTGTCTGGTCATCGACAGGGAGGAGTCCAGGATGAAGCCCAGGTTGTGTGCGTGGTCCGTTGGCTTGGGCGCGGTGCCCAGGGCCGGGGGCCACCAAGAGTCATCCCAGGCGGAGGGTGATGAGCCCAGGATGAGGACTTCCGTCTTGTCTGAGTTCAGTTTAAGGTGGCTGTTCCTCATCCAGTCGGCGACGTCTCTCATCCCGTCGTGTAGGTTGGCTCTGGCGGTGGTGGGGTCGTTGGTGAGGGAGAGGATCAGCTGGGTGTCGTCGGCGTAGGAGATGATGTTGAGGTTGTGTTGGCGTGCGATGGCTGCGAGGGGGCTCATGTAGACGTTGAAGAGGGTTGGACTGAGTGAAGATCCTTGTGGAACGCCGCAGATGACTTCGGTGGCCTCGGATCTGAACGGGGGAGGCGGACTCTCTGGGTTCTTCCGGCGAGGAACGAGATGATCCATTCCAGTGCTTTCTCTCGGATTCCGATGTTGCTGAGGCGCTTCACTAGGGTGCGGTGGCAGACGGTGTCGAACGCCGCGGAGAGGTCCAAGAGGATGAGGGCTGCTGTTTCCCCGTTGTCGGTTAGGGTTCTGATATCGTCGGTGGCTGCGATAAGGGCGGTCTCGGTGCTGTGGTTGGCCCGAAACCCGGACTGCGAGGGGTCGAGGGATCCATTCGTCTCGAGGAAGGCGGCAAGCTGTCTGTTGACGGTCTTCTCGATGACTTTGGCCGGAAACGGAAGGAGCGAGATGGGACGGTAGTTCTTGAGGTCGGTGGGGTCCGCCGTTGGTTTCTTCAGGAGGGCGGTAAGCTCGGCGTGCTTCCAGCTCTCCGGGAAGGTGGCGGTGTGGAAGGAGGAGTTGATGATGTCCCGGAGATGGGGTGCGATGGTGGCGTCGGCTTTGTTGAAGACGTGGTGTGGGCAGGGGTCGGTTGGTGATCCGGAGTGGATGGAGTTCATCGTGCGGGTGGTGTCTTCGGTGCTGATCGGGGTCCAGTTGCAGAGGGTGGTGGTGGCGGGCGTTGGTTCGGCGGTAGGGTGCGTGGTCTGTGCGTCGAAGCTGTTATGTATGTCGGTGATCTTGCGGTGGAAGAACGCGGCGAGTGAGTTGCAGAGGTCTTGCGAGGGGGTGATGTCGTTGTTTCCGGCGCTCGGGTTGGAGAACTCTTTGACGATGCTGAAAAGTTCCTTGCTGTCGTGGGCGTTGTTGTCCAGTCGTTCTTTGAGTGCCGACTTCTTGGTGGCACGGATCAGCTGGTGGTGTTTGCGGGTGGCGTGCTTGAGGGCGGTCCTGTTGTCTGTGGTCTGGTCGAGTCGCCAGGCTTTCTCGAGTGTGCGGCAGTTCTTCTTGGATTCCTTGAGTTCGTTGGTGAACCAAGGGGTTTTCTTGCTTCCGGGTCTGCTGGGAGGGTTTTTTAGTGGGAACATTTCACTGATCACAACATGTCAGCTGATACACGGGAGTGGGAGTACAGAGTGTATTGTATGCCCTGGAGTAGGCATGACTGTCCTGCTCCACCTGAAAGAGGGATGAGCCCTGGACAGTAGGCAGGTAGCTAAGCATGTGTGACACCCTTGATATACATACTCCTGAGGCCCAAACATTGTTCCCACCGGCAGCATGGGGGTGTGCCAAATTCCCCAGGGACATGTGGTGATTCAGATCAGCAAGTGGACCACATATCAAAGTTACACCCAGATTACATGTCAGGACTTAGGCATTGTGTTAGCAATTGACCCACCCATGAAGCACACCACAAAGTCACGGGAACAAATGCTGTCCCCCACCTTGAGCGAAGCAAAATGCAAGGACACAGTACCCAAGTGACACAATTTCCTGACTGTAAGGGCCACGCCTGCGTATCAGATGAGGAGTGGGCATGTCACAATTGAGGGACATGGGTCCTGGACCACAAGACTGATGTACTGTGGAAGTTTAACCAGGCCAGAGGAGAGCACATAGCATGTCAGACAAAGTTCACAGTGCAGTCATGGACTCACCCCCTCCTTGCTGCTGTCTGGCCTTCAGCTGCCCATCCAGGTCAGGGAAGACCACCGCCAGGATCCTGAGCATGTGGGGGGTCAGGGTCCGGTGTCCGTCCCTCCTGCGAGGAGGTGACAGCTTCAGCTGGACCCTTGCGATTCTCCGGGTCCAGGCCCGAAGGTCCTGCCACCTCTTCTGGCAGTTGCGGATCCGGCGCATGTAGACCCCCACGGATCTTACTGCCCGGGCGATGGTCAGCCAGATTTCCTGCTTCTGGTGGGCATCAACCTGTGAGGATGACAAAGTGAAAAGGCCATTACTACACATGCAACATATACGTGCATCACACAGTTGGATATACATGTCTCAATCACAGGGGCATATGATGTACACAGGCAGTGCAACGATGGCTATGAACAGTTTGCCAGCAGTTACTACATGGTATCATTGCATGGGAAGTAAACCTTGTTGGAATGCACTGTTACTGCACTGTACCTGTTCAGTGCATGTAACTACACACTTTGGGGGGTGAGAACTACTCAGTGAGCATGCTAGCCAGTGGTGTGCACACTAAGTATTGCTAGTCAGACAACATGCACAATTAGTAAGGCAGTGGACAGCACACTCACCTGCTCCCCTGGTTTCCCATACAACTTGCTGTACTGTGGAAGGAGGCTGTCCAGCAGGGCCTGGTTCTCCTCAAGGCTGAAGGCTGGGGCTCTCTCCACAGTACGTGCCATTGCAGTAGCCAGAGGATGCAGAGACAGCAGCAGTGTTGGTGGCAGATGTCGTCCAGGAGCATGTAGTGCAGGCAAGTGAGCTCTCAGGGGAACAGCCAGCATTATGTGTGTGCTGCAGAGGCAGATACTGTCCCATGTGTCCAAAGTGATAGGTCCAAGTCGTTTGCATCTTCTGAATCTGGCCAATCCATGGAATTGCACCACTAATACACGCCCACAGCATCCTTCAAAAGTTAAACTTCATGACACCCATGAATTTGCAACATTGTTGTGGATGGCCAACTGAATTCACTGCATCAGACTCGTTGAAGCTTCGAAAACGTGTCCGTTGCCATGCCAGGCCCTAGCCAATGCGTGCGCACCGATCGGTCCATTGCTGTACAACGCGTACCCGCTCACAACAGATGCAATGGCCAGTGCGTGCGCACCGATCGGTCCATTGCTGTACAACGCGTACCCGCTCACAACAGATGCAATGGCCAGTGCGTGCGCACCGATCGGTCCATTGCTGTACAACGCGTACCCGCTCACAACAGATGCAATGGCCAGTGCGTGCGCACAGATCGGTCCATTGCTGTACAACGCGTACCCGCTCACAACAGATGCAATGGCCAGTGCGTGCGCACCGATCGGTCCATTGCTGTACAACGCGTACCCGCTCACAACCGATGCAATGGCCAGTGCGTGCGCACCGATTGGTCCATTGCTGTACAACGCGAATTCCGGGAAACAACGCGTACCCGCTCACAACAGATGCAATGGCCAGTGCGTGCACACCGATCGGTCCATTGCTGTACAACGCGTCCCTGTACAGGTCACTCGCATATGTCACCATGCTTGTCACTGGTGAACGTATGCCAGCCACATATACTTGCCAGGGATTCAGGGGCACACCTACAACACCACAGCCTGTCCACACTGTATCCTAAGGCATGTAAGGCTGCATTACCTTTTCTGTGTATGGGGGTCAACATGTGGTTTTTGGGGTGGCACTTGGGGGCAGCCACTCCCAGGCTATGCACGTGTTCATGGGGACAGGATCCTTTGTGTGTTGTGCACATGACCACTGTGATGTACAACTGTTCATTTCAGAGCATGTGGCATGGTCACATTTCCAGGTTGTGTATGTGTATGTCATGTCACATACCCCCAGAGTCCCATGTGGGAAGGTATGTACGTCACAGGGTGACCCATTGCCACAATAGTGATGGCCCTCCACAGTCTGTGTGCATGTTGTGTTTCCGATGTCTCTGATTCCATGTGCACAATGGGAGACAGTCTCCACATCCACGTTGTTTGTGCATGGACTTTGATGTTGTGCGTGTGTGTGTCACAGATGTCCATGTCTGTCCTGCGGAGGCAACAGGGGCCACTACCTGTGGGAGTCATGTTTGTTTTTCTGACGTGTACATGATACACCATGCCATGCCAGTGTCCATGTGGCAATACAGGGTCCCTGGGAATCTACCTGTCAATGAGCTGTGATGCCTGTGGCGCATCGGTCCAGACATGTCACTGTGGTGTGTGTTTGGTACGTGACAGCAGTAAATGGGTACTGTGATACAGCCTAATGGTTTCCCATAGCACAACCTGGAACCTGTTGTCAACACATGTTGAACTGAGATGTTAGATGATGGCCATGTAGGTGCCATATATGTCCATACAGAACAGCACACACATCAAGTACTTGTGTCTCGTAATGATGTATTATGTGATATTGAGTATGGTCAATGGCACATATGTGGGGTGACTGACAATCTTTCTTTCTTCACCTATGCACTGCAGGGCACCAGCTGTCCATAGACCATTCCCTGACCTTGCAACGATGGTGGAACGTGACAGCATCCGAAGGTACCGCTTCACCAGGCAGCTGATTTAGGATTTGGCAGTGCGCTTGGCCCCACATTTGCAACCTGGCCGGCCGTACCCTACAGAGCTGACCCCCAAGGTGAAGGTGATGGCAGCCCTACACTTCTTTGCCACCGGTACCTTTCAACACACTGTGGCGTCTGCTGGTGGGATGTCACAGACTATGTTCAGCCGTGTGCTACGCAATGTTTTGGAGGCAATGTTGAGATGCCTGAACCAGTACATCTATTTCCCTAAACGTCAACAACTCACTGACGTCAAGAGTGACTTCTATGCCCTGGGGAGGATGCCACAGGTCATTGGCTCCATTGATGGGACACATGTGGCTTTGGTACCACCACAGTCACATGAGCAGGCATACAGGAACAGGAAACATTATCATTCGATCAATGCTCTGGTGGTATGTCTTGCAGATATGAGCATCTCACATGTGTGTGCCCGTTTCCCAGGTTCGGCACACGATGCCTACGTGATGAGGAGTAGTCGCATCCCGAGGATGATGTCACAGATGCAGAACCAGCGTGCCTGGCTTGTCGGTGTTTACTGACTTTGTACCATTGTGTGTGTTCTGCTATGTTGTATTCCGCCCTCTTTTCCAACTCAGCTAATGTGCAATTGTCTGTCTGTAGGTGACTCCGGATACCCCAACATGCCGTGGTTGCTGACACCCCTCAGGAACCCTGTGACACCAGCCCAGATGCGCTACAATGAGGCACATGGTCGGACCAGGAGAGTGATCGAGCGGACATTTGGTCTCCTGAAGAGCCGCTTCCGCTGCCTGGACAAGACAGGAGGGGCCCTCCCATATGCCCCAGCAAAGGTGTGCAAGATTGTCATTGTCTGCTGCATGCTACACAACCTGGCAGTGCGGAAGGAGTTGCCTCTCATCCTGGATGACAATGACCAACATCCGCCACCTGTGGAGGATCCTGGCCTGGGCCACGATGCCAGTGATGATGATGATGATGATGATGATGATGATGGTGATGTCCGCACACAGCTCATCACCAACTTCTTCAGCTGAATGTGAGTATCCAGAGAGTTGTCATGCCAATGATGTGAGTTTGCGTGATGTGTTGGTGGTGCTCTGGTGCTGTTTGAGTGTGGCCATGTGCTACTTGACTGGAAGCGTGCAACGATGTGTCCTTACAGGTAGTCTGTACTCCCTAACAGTGTTGACATGCCAACTTGGTTTTCTGTATGTATCTTGTGACATGTATTGGGCATGAGTATTGCAGTTCTGTCCTGTTCTTCAGTGCTTTTGACTGTGTCATGTCTGTCCTTCACAGGGTACTTTCAGAGTTGTTTGGTCAACTGTGATCCCCGACACCATGATTCAACTTCCAGGGTGGAAGCAGTCGTTTCCCTACAGGTGATGTGCCACACACCCCTGGACTTTATTTCTTCTACACTTGTTGACTGTGTGGCCCCTGCCACATAGGATTACATTGCATCTGTAGAGGAAACAACATGTTGCAAATGTGTAATAAACCTGTGCTTCACTTTGGGATGTGCGTTGTCTGTGGTCACACATCTGACTAACATGTGCTTACTGCACCTGTGGGCTAGTTAATACAGACTGTGAATAGGTGTGGTGTCTGTGCATTCCACTGTATTTCCTGGCAACATCAGTGTAGGCGTTGAGTCTGATGGCCCTGGTGTGTATGTGTTGTGTAGCCCTAGTGCTGTGTCTCCCTCATATGTGTCACGTCGCCATGACTCACATGACTGTGTTGAACTTGCTGTAGCAGTTAGCATGCAGTGTCATTTAGCAGATCACCATCTGAATGACAGAAACCACGTTGGAATCACAACAGAGGCAAGTATGGTGTATTAGTGAGTTTATTTCCATACATGTGTGAGGATAGTGCACAGGATGGTGGGTGCTGTACATTGGGATCCAAAGTTCCCAGATGAGTTGGAAGTCTTGGTAGCAGAAATGTCCTGAGTAAAGTCCACAGTCATCTGATACATTGGGCCAACTTAAGCTCCCCATGTCATGTGGGAGAGTTGGGTTGCATTTGACAGGGTGAACAGTTAGCACACAAAGGAGAATTTCCAGAACAGGTGTTGGGTTCCTGGGGGATGTACATGGCCATCGGCCTCTCAGTTTTCCTTCCTCGGACGACCCCTCTTCTTTCGGGGGGGACCCTCACGTGCAGGCTGCTGCGGTGCAGAGGACTCTCCGCCAGAGTCATCCTCCCTCCCTGTGGCAGTTGCAGTTGTTGCAGCACCAGATGTGGGCACACTGGGAGGTGTGGCCATGTTGGTGCTAATCTGGTGGAGGCATGTCAATATGTCCCTATGCACCGCTGTCAGTTCTTCCAATGTGTCCCACTTGGACTCCATGCCAGACATGTGTGTCTCCACACGGGACATGTGTGTCTCCACACGGGACATGTGTGAGTCCAAGCGGGCATGATGGGCAGCCTGCTGCTGTTGAATGTCCTTGAGGATCCCCACTACCTGGCTGACCTCTCCGGTGCTATTCTGGTACGCATCAGCAATGCGTGCCAGTTGTGGGTCATCATGCAGTCCAGACCCCTCTGCAAACAGCGACCTATGTCTACCACCCCTCCCACCACCCCTGGTGACACGTGCGGGACCTGCGGTGGCACGCACAGGTGACCGTAGGCCCACTTGGGGGTTGTTACTGGGGTCGTTGCTCCACATTGGGCCGGGGTCCCTGTGCTGTTGTCATCGGTGGTCCTTGGTCTGTCCGTGTCGGCAGGGGTGGTCTGTGTGTTGGCAGTTGTTGGAGGGGTGGGTGCAGGGGGTACAGATGTTGGTCCTGCTGGTGCTGCATGATGACTCACACCGGAGGGGCCAGGTAGGTCTTCGCCATCCGAGGAGGGCAGAGGCTGTTCCACACCAGTGAGCTCAGTGTCCCCCGGAGCCTGGGACAGGGACTCCTCATCATCTGCTGCTGTGTCCCCATCATCACCTGTTTTTGGAAGACACACACAATGTATTTTATGTTTCTACAGGCATCAATGGTTCACACATTGTGACTGTACCTCTGGATGCGGGCCTGTACATTGCATTGTCCTAAGTTGTCACAGTCAGAGGTTGATATTGGTGTAGCACATTTTCCTGCCAACCTGAAGCTTTTCAATGTGAATGTTGAGGTGTGTGCATGGCCAGCATTGGTGGTATTTGGTGGACATCCGGCCCTCCTTCTCCTCCCAGCCCAGTTATCCCACCATGAAGCATGCCACCCTTGCAGTGTGTGCAGGTTGACTCTCAGGATGTCAGTCAGTGGTGTCCTGCTGTTGGTTGTTGCACAGTTCCCAGCAGGGCCTTGTGCTCCCCACAGCTGAGGCCAGTGTCAGACATCTTTGAAGTGGCTTTTCACTGCCTGTGAGGTGTGCATGCTTCAGTGTGAGCTTGCTGGGCCATGTGGGTGGAGGATGTTGAGCTGTGACTACCACTCCCATCATGCTATTGCCTACACCCCCCTTCCCAGCATGCCCATACTTCCTTCATTTTGACTCTGCTTCCCTGTGGGGTAGTGTGCCTGCGCTGACAGGATGGCTGACAGTGTTGTCCTGGCGTTTGTTTGGCTACAAGTCCCAAGAGTGTCCCTGTGCGTCACACAGCATAACCCAGGGTGGTGGTTCTTTGTGGGATATTTAATTGGAGTGTGAGGCATTGCATTCTCCCAGGTGAGTTGTGTGGAGTTTATGTTGAGGGGGTGTGTAAGAAAAGCTGCTTGTAACTATGGTCAGAGCTGTCAGTCCTCCTTCCCACCCAGCCAGATATCCCACCATGGAACGTGCTTCCATTGCAGGGAGTGCAAGTTTGCTTTCAGGATGTCAGTCAGTGGTGTCCTGCTGTTGGTTGGTGCACAGTTCCCAGCAGGGCCTTGTGCTCCCCACAGCAGTACCCAGTGTCAGCCATCTTGTCAGTTGTTTTCACCTCCCTGTAATGTGAGCATGGTTCAGAGTGGTGTTGATGGGCCAATTGTGAGGGTGACCAATATCTGTGCCTACAACTCCCATCATGCTATTGCCTACACCCCCCTTCCCAGCATGCCCATACTTCCTTCCTTTTGAGTGGACTTCACTGTGTGTGAGTGTGACAGCAATGGCAAGATGGCTGACAGTGGTGTCCTGCTGTTGGTTGGTGCACAGTTCCCAGCAGGGCCTTGTGCTCCCCACAGCAGTACACAGTGTCAGCCATCTTGTCAGTTGTTTTCACCTCCCTGTAATGTGAGCATGGTTCAGAGTGGTGTTGATGGACCAATTGTGAGGGTGACCAGTATCTGTGACTACAACTCCCATCATGCTATTGGCTACACTGACTTCACCAGCATACACAGAATTCCTTCCTTTCAGTGAGCTTCCCTGTGAGGTGGTGTTCTAGTGGTGGCAAAATGTCTAACTGTGTTTGTTGGTTATATTTGTGCCACTGCCTTGCTGTATTTGTAGTTAGGTTTGTACATATCATGACACAGTTACATATCACTATGAGATGGCATGTATTGTGTTTATCTGACTGACAGACAAATCTTGGGGTGATGATCTTTTGGTTGCTGTGGATTTGCTAAGGGTGCATGGTTTGACTATCCCCTTGACAGTGATGTGTGTGTATTGTCACACAATATTGGGTAGATTAGTTGTGTACTCACCAGGCTCTGGGATGTTTGATAGTCCATATACGCTCACTGGTGGTAGGATGGCCCGCACCTTCTCCTCCCAGGGCCTGAGGTATAGTGGTTTGGCAGGAGGGACACTGCCGGTGTGCTGACTCACGATGTAATCCTTCTTTAGTAGGTCCCTGACCCTCTTGCGCACATCATACCACCTGTTCTGGATGTCTTCCTTTATGCGCAAACATGGTGATTGTGCGTTCACCCTGTCGACGATCCTCTCCCACATCTTGGTTTTCTGCGACATGGGGGTCTGTTGGACCAATGTACCAAACAACTGTGGCTCTACCCTGAGGATCTCATCTACCAGGACTTCCAATTCACTGTCTAGGAACTTTGGATTCTTCTTTGGGGGCATGGTGATGGGTGGTGGTGGTGATTGATGTGTGTGTGTGTGCAAGTGAATGTGTGTGAGTGTAGGTTTTGCTGGGTGTATGTGAGGGTGCTATTTGTTGAGGTGCTAATGGTGTGTGGCTTGTGTGATGGATGAGCTGTGAGTGTCTCTGTGGTTGCTGTCTGATGGTGTTCTGTGCTGGCAGGTCAGTTGAATTTGCAAAGGATCATGGTAGGGATTTGTGGCCTTTATATAGGTGGAGTTGAGGGTGTGTCCTTGTTCCATGTTTTTTTCCCCTGTATTTATTGTCTTTGTCATTGCTTGTTTGGCCCTTTTTGTATTTTTTGTGCATGTAGGAGACGTTCTTCTGACCGAGTAGGACGCTGCAGTTGTCTCGTGCGAGCTTCTCCGAGTCATTCACGCTGTGTTTCTGCTAGGTTTATTGTGCGGCGTACGCGTCGGTCGCTGAGTATTGGCTTCCTTCGGCTGGCTTTTGTATGTGTGTCGGTCGTACGGCTTGAGCTCCGTGCGACTCGGTCTGGTTTTCCACGCATTACATCTTACTGGGCGGGTCGGAGTTCGCGGGTACGTTTCGTTCGGGTTCATTCCTGGTGCGTGTCGGTCGGTTATATTCGCGTGGTTTCCCGGCCGGATAGCTTGTTTCCGTCCGGTTCGGTCGTTCGGCTTGTGTTCCGTACGAGTTGGTCGTGATACACATGCATTTCATCGTACTACCCAGGTCGGGCAGCGCCGGTACGTGTCGGTCGGACTATATTCCTGTACCGAGTCGGTCGGTATGTTTTCCGGCCCGAATCGGAATCGGCCCCTAAGTTTCCACTCTCCGACCTCTTCTGATAGCGCCAAGACACCTCTGGTAAAAAGTTCCTAACATAACGTTAAATTAGCACAACAATGTATACCATGTCAACTAGATTACCTCATAAAGTCTATATGTGCGGGAAAAATGAAACTGGGAGTGTGAATCACAATAATAAATTTGCAAGTGGAGCTTACCGCAAGGGAAGGTTTACCCACAAACTTCAATCTCTGAGTTAACCAAAATTCGTAAAATATAGAGATGCAATATTATGTATGTGGAGGCCATCAATGTTCCACTCTCACTACATTTATAAATCATGGATGAATGTCGGATGTTTACATTTGCGTTTATAGTGTTATGATGGAAAATATTTGCACCAAAGTCTACAGGTGACTAACAAAACTGATGCAAAATATGAAGTGTTGTGGAATGTAGCGCTAGTGCTCTGCAAATATAATATTGTGCCAAGTAAATGTATGCGATTTAATATTATGAATGACTGAAATAAGAAATCAGTGATCTCTGAGTACTGTCAGACCCACAAGAAAGTAATATCACACCGAAACACATAAATAGCTGCATTTGCAAAATCTTGCACTCTTCTGCTCCAGCCGCACTGTGCCGCTGGGGTACCAACAGAAGTTAGAGACTACATCATGAAAGACAAACTTCACTGAGGAGGACAAAGACATTTTGATCTCCCATGTGGTGGTCATTATGGATAACGTCATGCAGCAGACAAGCAGGCCATCTGGCAGAATTTCAAGGACGTGGTGAATGCTGTGGGAGATGGAGAGACACTTCATGGAGAAAGCCAGGAACACATAGCAGGGTGAGAAAAAGAATGTGAATGAGAAAGGTGGCAACTTTGATGATCATACCAGGATCACTTCTCCGAATCACCCCAAGGAGTGGCACATGATCAACATTATACACTCCTGCATGCTGAATGACATGTCTTTGAAAAAGCCAGAGTCATAAGGCTACGTTAGGAAAATACGGCAACTCCTCCTGGAGTGTTCCCTCCGCATCGTTCATCAAATCAGGGTTTGTTAATGAAACACTGGATGGAGGTGCTTCTGCCATGGTTGTATTACTAGATCTGTCAGCAGCGTTCAACACTCGCATCCCACCCTGTTGACTAGACTAAGTCAACTTGGCTTTCAGGACACACTCTTGCCCTGGATAAAATTCTTCTTGGAAGAACATTTACAGAGGGTTTTTCTCTCCCCCTTTCTCTTCCTCCCCAAAACCCCTCATCTGTGGGGTACCACAGGGCTCTGCCGTGAGCCTGCTGTTTTTTAACCTCTATATGGCCCCACTTGCCACCTTGATCGAAACCTGGGGGGTGGAGATGATTTCCTACGCGGATGACATGCAACTGTTGTTCTCTTTCAGGGAGCACCCAGAAGCTGCCTTCCTTACATTCAAAGAGGGCTTGAAAGGCGTAGCCAATTGGATGGAGTCCCATTTTCTAAAACTAAATAAGGAAAAAACAGAGGTTCTCTTTTTCAGCCAGGAGACCCCCCTCCCCCTCAAACTTATGGTGGTCTGAAGAACTTGACCCGTCCCCATCGCCTTCCTCATCGGTAAGAAAATTGGGCATCCTGTTTGCTTAGGACCTCTCTTTCACAGCACAAATCAAACAGATCTCTTCAATCTGCTTCTGAAGCTTAGATCTGTCAGGAAGCTGCTTCACCTTGTTCCTAGAGGAAACCCGAAAAATTGTGGTCCATGCACTTGTGACATCACTTCTTGACTATGCCAACCGCCTCTATCTGGGCCTTTCCACTTTTCTGACCCACAGACTCCAAATCATTCAGAATATGGCAGCCAGGCTGATCCAGCGGGTCCCTTTTCGCCAACATATTTCACCCCACTTAAAGCAGCTACATAGGCTCCAAGTGGTGAAAAGTATCAAATTTAAGGCCCTAACCCTGTCTTTTAGAGCCCTTGAAGGCAAAGGTCTGTTTTATTTGAGAAACTGACTTGCCCGATACCAACAAGAGAGATCTTTGAGATCCAATAACCTTCGGCTTATGCGTATTTCCAGATTTGCTTAAGCTTGATGTGGAGGCAGGTCATTCATGATACTGATAGCGACGCTAGGGAACTCTTTACCGCTTAAAGATCTCTGCTGCCGGTTCGTTCTCAGTCGCTGCTTTGACCGCCGGGATGCTCTGCCGAAGCAGCTGAGCAATTTACAAATGCACCTGAAGGATTAATTTATTAAAATCATCATTACAACAAGCTAACAAAGCAGCACGTCATGACTAGGTTCAACTGACACACTTGAGAACAATGTTTAACCTCTAAACCCCATTTGCCCATGTCTGCTAACAGTAATGTCACAGAAATCAAATACGTTGTGTTGGTCAACTGTGTCTTACTACTTTACAGGCTCACTGGAATTAAAGCCACCCACCACTGTCACATCAAACATCCTGAATGTCACAAATGTGCACAGTTGACTGGTCACATGGCCCTCTTCTGTCCAACTGCAAGGTGGGTTTATTATTCACACATGTAGTGAGCCACCCGGCCGCTACTATAGTTTGTATCACAGTCAACTCCCTGGGCCGGGCTCGGACCGGGGAGTATTTAATAAAGGGTGACGTCGGCGCACGTGGCCGACGGCACGAACTGAGTATCTGTGTGGACGTCCCTTACTGCTGCGCTGCCGTCTGTAGTTAGGCCTCCCCTTTACATTCCCTAGAAGACGGTTGTAGGCCGACCGCAATCCCCCAGGGAAATCCCTATATAGTACATTGGCGACGAGGGCGAGATCGCGCCCCGCGGGCAGCCACATGTCTAGTGCGTAGGTTGGCCTTGCCTTCAGTTGGGCTGGTGAGTGTCGGCAGGAGGCCGGAGCCTGTGGTGGACGCCTGGCTGGAGGCGGAGGAATTGGTGCGCGCCGAGGAGCACCCAGTGGTGGGCGTTGTTCGGGGCCTACACCGTGAGGGGGAGCGTGGCCTGGTGAAGCCGGAGTGCTGTCGAGACATCAGCTCCTGCCTACCCCGGCGGCGTGGTGCGTAGCGCCCAGCGGGGATGCCTGATTCACCAGGGAGGGAGGCTGCCCCGAGTGTGGGGGCGGCGGGAGGACGGCCGAGTCGTGCGGCTGCGAAGTCCCTCCCGGAGTGCAGTCAGCTTGCAGACCCAGCGACGGCGGCTCCGCGTTGGAAGAAGTGGCTGGGGCAGCTGGAAAACTACTTTGTTGCCACCCGAGAGACTGACAATGCAGTGAAGAGATCGTTAATGCTGCTGATGGGGGGCGATGAGCTTTATGACCTGTTTCAGGATCTGCCGGACACGGGTGAAAGTGACGACTATGAGAAGGTGGTCCGGGCCCTGAACCGCCATTTTGATCCGCAGGTAAATCCCGACTTTGAACATTTCAAGCTGAGGCAGGCGAAACAGCGAGCGGATGAGTCGGTCGACATGTTCTTTGCGAGACTGCGGAAGTTGGCCAGCACGTGCGTGGGGGCCGATCGAGCCTTTGAGACACGGGCCCAGCTGATTGCGGGGTGCAAGTCAATAGAGCTGCGCAAGCTGATCTTACGCCAGCCAGGGATTACGTTGGACGACATACTCCTATTAGGAAGATCACATGAGCTGGCGGATGCGCGCGCCGGCGAGATGGAGGTGGCATTGGCGAGGAAGTCGGCGGGTGCGCAGCCAGTGTTCCCGATGACCATTAAGGAAGAGAGGGTCGAGGCCCGCCAGAAAACGTATGGACGAGGGGCTGGAGCGGGCACTAAACAGGATGAGAGGCGCCACAGGCGTGAATGTAGGAACTGTGTCATGGGGGCACATGCTCCCAGAGTGTGTCCGGCCCAAGGGAGACAGTGTCTCAGATGCAACAAGTATGGACATTTTACAAAAGTGTGCCAGAGGGGAACACAGCAGGGGGGAAGCAAGCCCGCTGGACATAGACTATCGCAGTCGGCCAAGACCGTGCAGGAGGTGGAGGATGGGAACAACCGCGAGCAGCCATCGTCGGCCACTGAGGATGAGGAGGATAATGTGTTTGTCATCTCACATGTAAGGGGGGTGAATACCCCCAAGAGACCACCGCCTACATGCCAAGTGTGGATAGGGGAGTCGTGTGTGCGGGCGCTGATTGACACGGGGCGTCTGTGAACATACTGGATGCTGCACAATACAGGAGGCTTAACCCGAGGCCGCGGTTAATGCAGACTGCCGCCAAAATTCTCACGTATGGGGGAAGCACGCCGATTCCACTCCAAGGCATCATTGATGCAGAAGTGAAATACAAAGACAGAGTCACTGCTACGCAGTTCTATGTCACCTGCGATCAGGCCGGCTTGCTACTAAGCTGCCACACGGCTGAGGATTTGGGCTGGTGATGTTTGCAAAGCACATACACCAATCACAGGCGGACAGGATTCTTGAAGAATTCCCGGAATTGTTCCGGGGGCTGGGTTGCCTGAAAGGAGTAGAGGTCCAACTTCACATTGATGAGTCTGTCAAGCCGGTGGCGCTCCGCCACCGTAGGGTGCCATTCCATCTGAGACCACTGGTGGAAGCAGAGCTGGACCGTCTGGAGCGTGATGGGGTGATTGAGAAGGTGTCCGGTCCCACGCCGTGGGTGTCGCCATTGGTGATAGCACCCAAGCCAAAACAGCCTGGGGCCATCAGGCTGTGCGTGGATATGAGGCTGCCGAAAAAGGCTATCCGCCGAGAGAGACACATAACCCCAACCCTTGACGAGATTGTGGCCGACTTAAATGGGGCACAGTGGTTCTCGAAAGTGGATTTGAACTCTGGATACCACCAGTTGGTGCTGGCAGAAGAAAGCCGATATATCACAACTTTCTCCACCCATGTGGGACTCCGTCGATTCAAAAGACTGAGCTTTGGGGTGTCATCGGCGGCGGAGGTGTTCCAGGAGGCAGTTCGAGAAGCGCTATCGGGCCTAGTGGGAGTCATCAATGTCAGCGATGACATTCTGATTTTCTCGAAATCACTGGAGGAACACCATGGGAGGTTGAGGGCTACTCTGAAATGATTGGCGGAGCAAGGACTGACTCTCCACCAAAATAAGTGTGAGTTCTATACTAAGGAGGTTGAGTTCTTTGGATATCGGTTCTCGGTCCGGGGGTTACAGGTAGATCCCGCTAAAGTGGAAGCCATCAGGACGGCTGCAGTCCCTCAGACGCCATCGGAGGTGAGGAGTTTCTTAGGGATGGCCAACTACTGCGGCAGATTCATTCCTCGCTTGGCCACCATCTCGGAACCTTTAAGACAACTCACGAAGAAAGACCTAGTGTGGCAGTGGACCGATAAGGAGGCACAGGCGTTTGCCGACGTGAAGAAGGCCCTGTTGAAGGGGGCAACGGTGTCCTACTTTCAGCCGGGAGCGGCCACGGAGTTGATCGTGGATGCGAGCCCCGTTGGGCTCGGGGCTGTGCTTTTACAGAGGACTGATCAGGATGAATGGGTGCCCATTGCGTATGCCAGTCGGGCGCTCACTGCCGTGGAGACACGCTACGCACAGATTGAGAGGGAAGCATTGGCCATCCGGTGGGCATGTCAACACTTTCACATCTATTTGTGTGGACACACGTTTACGGTGGTGACGGATCACAAGCCGCTGGTGCCCCTTTTTGCAGGAACGGCGAGGAATGGACCTCCGCGAATTGAAAGGTGGGCAGTGCAAATTCAACAATACCGGTTCAAGGTGGTGTACCGCCCGGGGGCAAGCAACCCGGCTGATTATCTATCGCGACACCCTCAGGCGCCGAAGGGAGTCCAGGGGCCGGAGGTGGATGAAGGCGCCGAGATCTTTGTGTGTGAGGCAACTGTTAGAAGAGGCCCGCCCCCAAGCTCTGCTGCTAGAAGATATCCGGAAGGCGTCGCTGCAAGATGAGTGTTTACAGGCGGTGGCTCGAACACTACGTGACCACCAGTGGAAGTGGTTCCTCTGTGGAAATGACCGAAGATCGGCCGATGACAAAGAGTACTGGGAGAGCCTGTGGAAGTGTCGAGAAGAGCTGAGTGCCACAGGGGATGGCATCATCCTGAGGGGTCTGCGCATTGTAATACCTGCCGCCCTACGAGGCAGGATAGTGGATCTGGCGCACCAAGGACACCAGGGGGTAGAGAAAACTAAAGCCCGTCTGCAAACAAAGGTGTGGTTCCCCGGGGTGGATCGGCTTGTGGAGGACAAAGTACGGAAGAGCCATGCATGTCTGATAACGGGGCGGACCCGCCAGAAGTGCCAATTCTGACGGAGGGTCCGAGCCGGTCACCCTGGGCGAGGGAGAGTTTGGACTTTGGGAGTTTCCCCGATGGGAGGCAAATGATGGTGCTGGTGGACAGTCATTCCAAGTTCCCCGTGGTGGACGTCGTTGCATCCACAGCTTTCGAATGTCTACAGCCGGCGCTGGAAAATACTTTTGCCCTGTTGGGACTGCCAGAAGAGGTTCAAACAGACAATGGGCCGCCGTTCCAGGGACAGGAGTTCCGTGAGTTCCTTGACCAGCATGGCATACGGCATCGGAAAATAACACCTCAGTGGCCCCAAGCCAACGGGGACGTAGAGCGCTTCATGAGAACACTGAATAAAGCACTGCGGATTGGGGTGGCTCAAGGTAACAATCTGGAGACCTGCCTGCATCAGTTTTTGAGGGCGTACCGTCAAACGCCTCACTGCACGGCCAAATGTGCACCCCATGATCTTCTGCTGAGAAGGGCTGTGCGTGATGGGATACCCAGCAGTGCAGCATGGACTCCGGCGGTTTTGGATGTCGAGCGATCTCAGGCCCGCCGCCAAAACAACAATGAACGAGCCAGCAAGAAAAGAAAGGCTCGGCCGGCCGATATCCAGGTGGGAGACTACGTGGTGGGCAAAGATCACCATCCAGGGTCCAAGTTCCGCACCTCGTTCGAGTGTGATCTGTGGAAGGTGGTGCAGATCAAAGGGACTCTGGTGGTTGTGGAGAAGGGACATCAACGCATAGCCCGGAACATGTCGTGGTTCTGTCTTGTGGTTTGTGGCCTCCTGGCCTGCTTTGCTACGTTGGCCTGGCTGCCATGGTGACTTTTGCGCACGTTACTCTTAGCCGTTGTTCTGTCGCCCTCTGCTCCTGCCAAGTTATTTTACAACTGTCTGCATTTTCTGTTTCTCACCTTTTCTCCTGTTTCCTTTGGGCTCAGTCTGAACAACAGTTACAAGGTCGAACAACACGTCCCTGTTTCTTACTGATTTGGCCTGTCCCTCGCACCTAGACATAACACCATGTACAGCTGCCATGGAGAAATTAGTGTGCTTTTAATATTGCGGTTCGCCCGCTCTAGACACAGTTGGAGAAAACCTTTCCAGGGAGAAGAGCTGTGATTGTCTGCTGATGTAGTTTTGCATCTAGAGACTGAGGTATGGGGGTTCGCTAGTCAAAGCCCAGAGGTCTTCTATTTGTATAATAAACTAGCTTCCAGCACGGGGAGGGTGGTAATGTTAGATAGACATATATCCACTGCTTTATGAGATGCTTTCCCCGTTCGTATTCTATGGAGTTGTAACTATGCTGATTATATTATTCATATGTATTATGCTAGTAGTACTGACACGTGTACTGTATCTTAGAGCACGTAAGTTGAAATAAACATTTTGAACTATACAGTGTCTCTTATTACGCATGTTGTGGACAGGTACGAGTGTGACGAAAGAGTGTTCTTGCTTCTTCGAGTCCTGAGTGAGAGAGAGATACCGTGTTCTGGGTTGTCTAATCATTGGTACATTAGTGCTAATGGGACGCTAAGGCTAGTTGGGTTGGGGTTTTGGGTGCTAAGGTCTATGGTTGGCTCACGACTATATTCCGAGGTCCTATTATCCTGTGCATAGCTCTGTATGTGCAGAAACCTTATGACATGGCGCGACCGACGAGTGGGGCGTCTTATCTGCGGGACGCTTTAGTAGTACTTGTGCTTGTCCACAAAACCCTCACATACGCTTCCGGAGGCGTGTGTGACGGTAATACCTCCTATATTGAAGTTTTTGTAGGTTCTTTCAAGCTTGAAGTTGTTGAAAAAGGTTTCTTAAACATAACCCTTTTTGTGCTGCCTCATGTAAAGTTGTTGGATAAACCCGTCAGTAATGGCGGGTATAGACATAGCGGCGCATAGCCGCACAGCACTCCGGGATCACTTACGGGTGTATGGAGTGCCAGACGCGGGAGTTGATTTAGTCTTTGTGGTTCAAGCCGATCCGGCTTTCCACTTTGAGGTATTCTACTCTTGGATCACTTTTCCAGCGGTGGACGCGAACGATAATCTGTTCCATGCATATGAACACACTGACGTTTCCGCTGTCTATCGACCGTATACTACTCTTGAAGTACCGCTCACGGCTTGGCAACACCGTGTTTGGTTTAATGGCGCCCTCCCTCAACCGACTACCACGGTTCGTTTAGGCCCCTTATCAATTGAGGGGGCCACTTGGCCTGTTTTGGCCGGGTACACCCCACATCCGCGTTATATGACAATACCAGTCGCGGAACTGCGCACTATGTATGTGGCCTTGGTGCAGGTGCATCGAGCTTTAGTGCGATATGTTACAGGCAGCATCCATGGGGCCGCTCCTGGAGTTGCCGGCCAACCAGCTGCTGCAGGCGGAGTGACCATAAGTCCTGTCATGGTGAATTCGGTGATGGGCAAACGTCCACAAAATAAGGATGATTTTCCTTATTGGCTTGCAGAAAAGTTTGATCAGTTGGAGGCAGTTTTTCCACATACAACCCCAGTGGATAAACATCGTATTTTAACGATTAGTTTGCCAAAAGACTTAATTCCCGAGTTGACAGCATGTGACAACTGGGGTAAGGTATTCGCAGCAGTATATTCTAAATGTTTTGGTACTCCTTCCATGACGGTTCTCCCCTCTGTAATTAAAAAAGTACAGGATGAACATGGCCCTGAAGCGGCTGTGGAATTAGGGATGAGACTGGTGGGAGTGTTTGAAGTAGTAGCTGAGCTGATCCTTGCGAATGTCAAGGGCGATGCAGTGAACTTTCAAGTAGCTAACGCTTTGGCTCTGGTCCCAGAATTGGACAGGCCTCGCGAATTACCGAAAATTATTACCCAGGCTTACAAAACTATTGGTAGAAATAGCCTGGGTAACAAGCCTTTTGCAAAACAGCAAACACAATCGCAACCACAACAGCAACAAACCAAATCTCAATCTGAGAAAGATGAGAAACCAGTCTTCACTAAAAAGAGCTGGAGGCTGAAAAAACAGGGTAAGCAACAAAAGAAGCCGGGGTCGAGAGGCGCATCCCCGGTTTCAGTTTCTTCTGAGCGCACTTATGATTTACGCGATAGAGCGAGAATTAAGTCACCGGATAGGTTTCAGATCCCTGATGCGCGTTCTCCTCGTTCTTCACAGGCACAGACTTCGTCACAGGCCGGTGGAGGAGACCGCCAGGATAGAGGAAGGGACCGAGAGGCTCCCCAGGGACGAGACCAACCTCGACAACAAGTCAGAGGAAAAGCGGAAGACTCTCAACGTTTTCGACCACAATTTCAGAAGAAGAAAGTTGCCGCTGTAACAGCGAAATATGCCACAGACGGTGAGAACGAGGCTCCTGAATTGGACGTGGGCAGTAACCCTCCTAGACAGCGCCGCGGAAGTTACCATAGTGCGGGAGGCGCTACGTCCTCATATGGAGGCGACAGCAACTGAAACATTCATTACTGTTGAAACAGCAGACACCAGAGTGGCACCCCCTGACAGACTATTTAATATTGTCATCCAAATTGAAGGTGATATACAGCGTGTAATTAAAGGGATTTTTTGGGAAAATCTGACCTCTTCATATGACATTTTGTTAGCAGAGGCGGATTGGCCACCCCCATTCGTTCTTGCTGCGCGTAAAGGGGAGGAGGTAATCCTTCCGAGCTTTTCTCGACATGTCCCAAAGGACAAAGCGGAGGCTCTTGCAGCAGAGTGGGCTGTGTCCCTGGCTCCTGCGTTATTCCGCAATCACGTGGGTTGGGACGAAGATTCTCCCCCCATGAAATACCTTTGCGGTCACTACCGCAGCCACAACCCCAATATCCCATAAAACGTGAAGCCAAAGGCCCCGTTTCCGAAATTCTGACTCAGTTGGAATATCAGGGAGTAATTGAACCCTGTGTATCACCTATGAACAATCCCCTTTTCGCGGTTTCTAAACCCGATGGATCGTACCGCTTAGTTTTGGATTACCGGCATTTGAACTCTCATTGTCGGACCTTTGCGGTGCAAAACACCCATAGTTCTGCGCTTGTAGACAGTCTTATTCGTAAAAAATACAAAACGACCCTTGACCTTTCAAATGGATTCTACACGCACAACTTAGCCCCGGAGAGTGGCCAATGGTGCGCTTTTACTTCCGGTGGTAAAATGTTCAAATTCAGGCGTCTTCCTATGGGCTACAAAATAGTCCGGGCGTATTCGCCGCTCGTGTTGTCTCTTTGTTAGACGGCATCGATCCAGACGCCTGTTCGTACGTAGATGACATTTATCTGACGGACGACGAATTGTTTCCGCATCTAACCCGAGTCGACCGCATTATTCTTGAATTTGCGGTTCAAGGTTACAAAATTAACTTTGCCAAATCTCATATTGCTGAATTTACCGTTTTGTTCTTGGGCTATGAGCTCAACAACGAAGGTAAGGGCTTAGCCCCCATTTTCTGGAGAAATGTGCACTTTTGTGCCCTCCTACTAATCTGAAGAAACTTCAGTCATTGCTGGGCTTTCTGAACTTCGGACGTACATACATTCCCGAATACGCCCAGCGTATCAAGCCACTGTATGCCTTGATACAACCTAACTTTTCGAAGTCTTGTTGGCTTCCGGAGCACACCTCCATACTACAGTCTTTACAGACTGACCTACTAGAGTCTAAATATCTTTTGACACGTGATAACCACACAAACCTGGTGATTAGAATCATTCCAGGAGCAGTGGGTTTCACGTACTTAACCTTTAATGAAGGTGATACAGTTCCCATCGCATACAAGTCACATCTGTACACCTCCGCAGAAATGCGGTTTTCATCTGTGGAGAAAGTTCTGACAGCAGTGCAAATGGCGATTCTGAAGGAGCGCGCACTGGCACAGGGAAAACGCATTCTGGTGGTAACACCATATCCTGCTCTAGAGGCAGTGACCAAAGCAAGTGTACCGAACTCTAAAGCGTTGCACCCCCGTTGGATACAATGGGCAACCTCGTTGACGTCTCCGGATGTCACTTTCATATTTGATTCTTCGCTTCAGACTCAGGAGTTCTTACAGTATGAATTCGTTCATCCTCCTCCTCTGTCCTTATTGCCGCTTGAGGATTACGACTGTGTGATCTACACCGATGGTTTGGCACAACCGGCCACGGGTTCCAAGCATGCTTATTCAGCCGCATGTGCTATAGTTGCAGGTACGTTTGTGAACGGAAAATTTAAATCCACTGTGGTGCACACACAGGCACTCGGGGACAGTACCGCACAATTGGCCGAGTTGCGAGCATTGGTGCTTGCGCTTGAGTTCGTCAATCCTGATGTGACCACTTTAATAGTGTGCGATTCTTACTACTGTGTTCAATCATACAATGACAATCTGTTCTTTTGGTCGCAAAATGACTATAGAGACGCTAAAGGCAACACAATCAAGCATAAAACGCTTTGGGTTCGAGTGGCAGAACTACAACGACGTCTGCCGCTCACACAGGTGGTTCACACCCTAGGCCATCAGCGGGTGGGCGCACACGCTGTTGGTAACAGTCTGGCAGATGAAGCTGCCAGATCAGCAGTAGTCACGTGTTCAGTAGCAGCAGTTACTAGATCCATGTCTAAAATAGACACTGATATCTTGGCAGCTATTGCTGCAACAAAGGAAGGAACGAATTACCCTAGGGGTTTCCCTTCCAAATATTCTTACCAGTTAGGTCCCGATCAGGCTCCTTATGTAACAATACCTGACGTTGGTGATCGGCTGATCCCCAACGCGGACCGCAGACTTTCCTTGATAACGGCAGCACACGAAGGCATGGCTTCGGCTCATGCTGGTGTGTCTGCGACAATTTCCATTTTGCAGCAGCGTTACTGGTGGCGTGGTTTATATAAAGATACCCGTACTTATGTGCTTTCCTGTGACGTTTGTCAACAGATCAAGCCTTCCACGGTCACACGACCACCTCAGACCTCGCTCGGAATTTCAAACAGACCCTTTGGGTGTGTTTACTTGGATCACTGCGGTCCATTTTCTTCAGACACTGCCTATAAATATATCTTAGTGGCAGTGGACTCGTGCACACGGTTCATCTGGGTCTGGCCACAACGGAGTGCTGACGCTCGAAATGTCATCAGGGATTTGCGTGTCTTTGTGGGAATTTTTGCATGCGGCACCTTCCATTCTGACCAAGGTCCGGCGTTTGCCTCTAAGGCTTACAAGGACGCAATGGGTTCTTTGGGGGTGCGGGTGAAATTTTCGTCTCCGTATAGGCCTGAGGGCAACTCTATCGTTGAACGAATGAACCGTGACTTAAAGCAATCCTTGACAGCTAGAGTTATAGGTACTGGCAGGAACTGGCTGGCCCACTTGTATACCGTTCAGCGTGCACTTAATAATCTCCCTAGAAGACCTCTGGGTGGGCGGACCCCTTACGAAATGCTCTTTGGCATACGAATGTTTGTGCCTGACCTTGATGGTCTAGACATGGCGGCGCAATCCGCCAAGTTTGATGTAGATAACCATTCTACCATGTTACAGGACTTACAAGAAGCCCGAGACAAACTTGCAATTGCACATTTGCCTTCAGCCACAGACCCTGCTCTGCAGATTCCGGTTGCCGGCTGGCTTCCGAAGATTGGCGACCTGGTTCGAGAGAAGGTGGAGAACAAAAAGAATTCGGCCCCTCTTTTCGTGCACCGGTTCCAGTCCTGGGCTTGAAGGGAACACGTACAGTCATCTTACCACCGCTTCCCGGTCGCAAGGAAAACAGATACATCTCAGTGGAAAATGTCAAGCTACAACATCTGGCCGATCCTGAATAGTGTCACACCAGCGGTCTCTTGTCCTGCCATTTATCGGACATGTGTTCGAGGCACACCTGCACGAACGGTCACTGACGTTACCATGGAGATGGTTGATTTGCCTGAAAATATATTTGAACCCCCTGTCTCCCCCTGCATCGACGAGGACGAATATACCTATCCCGCCACAGAGTCGGTGGCACACCAACCAACAACGCCACTGAGCCCGACACGTTATTCCTTTGACTCGGATTCCAACTCATCAACGGTCCCGTCCAAGTTTAGTCTTTTTGTATCCTGGTTTAGAGACAATTTTTTGATTCCACCTTGGACATATATCTGGATGGTGCTTTTCTTGATTTTTTTGTTCATGTCCATTGGCTTTGTCACAGTGTTTTTTCTACTCATCAATGGTCACTATTTACCTGAACGCTCTGCTGTGAACAGTGTTGCTGGAACTTTGGCTCCACATTCCTCTTCACACATCATGAAGCGTGACCACACATTTGTGAACATTTCAGCGTTTCCAGTTGCTGATGGCATCGTATGGGATGCGGTAAACTTTCAAATCCATGGCCCGACAGAAATTATTAATGTACCAAATGTCCTTCGAGTTTCGATGGGTGATGTAGTAAAAAGTAATATTCATTCTGACGATTGGGATGTGCATGCCGTTGAAGCATTGTTTGCTGATTTAAAATATTATGCTTCCTTTAATGCTGAGGATTTGTATATGAATTCTGCGAATTATGCCGATTTATATTGCTACCAGCATTGGGGCAACCATTTTCTCCACAAACCGAGTGCATTACGCAGCCCTGTTACCTACACCCAATGGGAACATTGCCCAAACCCCTTACCAGGTAGCTCCCAGACTCTTCGAAATAAATTCACCTATTTCACTGATTTTAATCGATCAAACCCTGGGTCCTATTATTTTAAATTGGGTGCCCCATTGACTCAAAAAATAATGTTGACCCACACCAAATTACTTTATTCGGGTTCTTTTTTGAGCGCCTTGGCGGTGGGTGGTTATGAGTACTGGAAAGACACAGTCGATTTAAAATCAATCTGGGGTTCAAAACAATGGCAGGTGCAGGGCACCGAGGCTTTGCACCGCGCTTGCCTTATCCCGGCCCAAATTGTGTTTCTGAATGCTTCCATTCATCAAACCACGTGTTGGGGGTTGGCAACCACTAAACAATTAAATGCGCCAGCCATCCCATCCTTGTCGAGTTCTCCAAATGATAGCTTGCGTTTTAATATGTCCCTTGTGACGTTGCAGTCTCTGTTTCAAAACAACTCCTTCAACGTTTCTGCAATGGTACAGTCACCCTGGTTGGCATGGCCCATATCATCGAATGCATGCCAACTGCGTTTTCATGGCACAGTTCCTGGCTACAGACAGGACAAGCCTGATCCGAGATTTGCTGAATCTCGTACTGTCACCACGTATTCAGTTGGTAAATTATGTAAACAATGGCTACAACATTCGTCCTTAGACTCTGTTAAAAAACATTTGTCCCTCCTATCAGGCACTATTGATCTGTCCGACTTTATCTTGGGACCTCGTGGTCCCCGACCGAAGAGATTCATTTATGAAGCGTATAATGAACTCTGGAAGCTGTCACAAATGGAAGCTGCTTCCCGTCTTCGGGAAATAGACCAAGCAAATTTGGAAAAGGTGCTTGCTGTTGTTGACAATAGTATAAATACCCTGTCTTCCCGCATTTACACATTAGAGAATATTGTGTCCTCTGTTGTTGATATTGTACAAGATGATGTTTCTATTTTGTATCATGGTCAGAATCAATTGCGTTCAGTAATGCAGTTTGCGTGGACTTTGCAAACCCTTAAGTTAGGTAAAGTTCCTTGGAATTTCTTGAACACCACTGCCCTTTTTCTGCCTTTTAATTTGACTGAAAAACAGCAGTTCATGTCCATGAAAGATGCATCTTACACTTTGTTACATATCGAGAAAGTGGATCCTTTACCATTCTCTGTGGCGGAACTAGATTCTGCTGTGTGGCTAGTTCATGGGGTTATAGCTTTACCTTTTTCCTTGTTTGAATTTAGCTCGTGCATGAAACATTATCCTGTGGGCCGTTTCCAGCCTTTGGGTAGTGCTTTCCTGCATGAACTCTGGTCCTTGCCTTTCATGTATAAATGCCTTAGAGACGGCAAGGAAGTGTTTCTCACGGGGGAGTCTTGTGATTCAACTGTGGGTCATTCGCTTATTTGTAAACATATTAAATTGCACGGGGCTTGTAGCGTTTCAGTTCCGAATCTTGCATGTGTGCTAAAGGGTATTCCTGCTCCTGCTATTTCTCCTACTTTTACTTTGCTTACTAATGGTAGCTATTTGCTTTTAAATAACGAAGACTGTTGTGGCCTACAAGCCGGCATTCCGTATATTGTTACGGTTTCGCACAGAGTTGTCTGCTGCAAGAATGTGCTTTTTCCTCCCCCTCACGACATCGTTGATAACTCTATTTGGCCTTCCATTCCTACCATGGAGGCAGACTTCAATAAGTTGAGCAGAATAAAGGCCCTATTATTGAAGGAGGAGGTGACGCTCACGTCCGCCCGGGAGACATTCGTTCTCCAGGTGGCGAGTACCCACAGTGAAATACAGGCCCTTTTGAACACCAACCTCCCCCAACATTTCGGGGAGTTAATTCATCGAATTTTTAACGCATCAAACACTGAGGGTCTAGTACATTTATTTAAGATTGTAGGGTCTGGCCTGGTGTCCACCTTCCAAACTATTTTCGGTGTGATACCGGCGTTCGTACATTCTATTTTTTCTAGCGTCTTTGGTGGTTTTCCATTAATACTCGCTTTGGCGGCTGGTGTCTTGCTGTTGGTCTGTTTTCTGCGCAATGGCTGCTCACCACTGGGCCCTTCTCGATCCCGAACGCCTCCAGCTGCTCCGTGAGCGACTTCTGGTTGGCTTCGATGTTCTGCCCTTGGCGACCATCAGTGTGTCCTACACCCTTTCTTTTCGCTTTGCGTATTTCACTTGCGTGCAACCTGTGATGTCTTGCATCCGCTGTCCTTTCACATGGACCATGGATTATTGCCTCTCCAATTCGTCATTGTCTGTTCCGGATTTTGTTCAGTTGGTGGGTCCCTTAGAGGCCCATGAACGGGACTGTTCCGTTGCTGGCTTTATGATGCGTGCGGCTGCACTGGGGATTTTGGCACAATGGGATATCTGGGCGGCTGCTCAGAATCTCCTACAACAAAGCTATATTGAATATCACGCAAGCTGTCCCGCATTGCTTTTGGATGCTCCATCCTCTGAGGAACATTCCTGCAGCTTTGACCTGTTGGACTGGATGGCGTCTACGTTTTTTGATGATTCCAATGATGTCCTCTTGGACGGTATAGCATTTTTCTGCACTTCCACGTTTTTGGATTGATTTGCCGTTCACTGTCAGTGGACTGCCTCGCTGACTGTCTTTTTGCTACCTTACCGCGTTCCACTCCTTCCACTGTGGACGCCTCTGTTCTGCTCAGGTGTTTAGAACTCTGTCTTCGTTTTTAGTCTTGGCCGATGGACTGTCCAGGGGAGGGTGTCTTGTGGTTTGTGGCCTCCTGGCCTGCTTTGCTACGTTGGCCTGGCTGCCATGGTGACTTTTGCGCACGTTACTCTTAGCCGTTGTTCTGTCGCCCTCTGCTCCTGCCAAGTTATTTTACAACTGTCTGCATTTTCTGTTTCTCACCTTTTCTCCTGTTTCCTTTGGGCTCAGTCTGAACAACAGTTACAAGGTCGAACAACACGTCCCTGTTTCTTACTGATTTGGCCTGTCCCTCGCACCTAGACATAACACCATGTACAGCTGCCATGGAGAAATTAGTGTGCTTTTAATATTGCGGTTCGCCCGCTCTAGACACAGTTGGAGAAAACCTTTCCAGGGAGAAGAGCTGTGATTGTCTGCTGATGTAGTTTTGCATCTAGAGACTGAGGTATGGGGGTTCGCTAGTCAAAGCCCAGAGGTCTTCTATTTGTATAATAAACTAGCTTCCAGCACGGGGAGGGTGGTAATGTTAGATAGACATATATCCACTGCTTTATGAGATGCTTTCCCCGTTCGTATTCTATGGAGTTGTAACTATGCTGATTATATTATTCATATGTATTATGCTAGTAGTACTGACACGTGTACTGTATCTTAGAGCACGTAAGTTGAAATAAACATTTTGAACTATACAGTGTCTCTTATTACGCATGTTGTGGACAGGTACGAGTGTGACGAAAGAGTGTTCTTGCTTCTGCGAGTCCTGAGTGAGAGAGAGATACCGTGTTCTGGGTTGTCTAATCATTGGTACATTAGTGCTAATGGGACGCTAAGGCTAGTTGGGTTGGGGTTTTGGGTGCTAAGGTCTATGGTTGGCTCACCACTATATTCCGAGGTCCTATTATCCTGTGCATAGCTCTGTATGTGCAGAAACCTTATGACAGTTCAAGAAAGCTCCTGGTCCGAGTGAGGCGGGTACGGAGTCCGAAATGGAAGAGTGGGAGGAAGGAGACGCCAAAGTACCAAGGGCAGGAAGCCCGCCAGTTAATACCAATCCCGAAAGACCCAGGGAGGGGGTCGAACGAGGTGAGGACACCCCGAGTCATGACAGCAACCCGAAGGGTGCCGAGCAGGAAGATGATTGGAGTAGGCATCATCGCTATGGTCTGCGCAACAATCCAGCACCAGGTTGCGAGACTTTGTGTGTTAGGGGCTCCGGGAGGAACGCCGCCCAAGTTTGGGGCTGATGGGACCGGTTCCGGGAGTGGTTCCTGTCAGCTGACCGAGTGACAATGCGTTTACAAGTTTAGTTCAAATTGGGAGGTTGGATGGCATGTAGTGAGCCACCCGGCCGCTACTATAGTTTGTATCACAGTCAACTCCCTGGGCCGGGCTCGGACCAGGGAGTATTTAATAAAGGGTGACGTCGGCGCACGTGGCAGACGGCACAAACTGAGTATCTGTGTGGACGTCCCTTACTGCTGCGCTGCCGTCTGTAGTTATGCCTCCCCTTTACATTCCCTAGAAGACGGTTGTAGCCCCGACCGCAATCCCCCAGGGAAATCCCTATATAGTACAACACATAACCACACAGTTCCCCTTATAAGCCACCCATATAGACATTACTCACTACCAACCTCTCAAGTTGCTTACACAGCTGAGCACTTCCCAGTCTAAATGTCTAAAGTCCCAACCTGTGGAATATGTTTAGTCCACAATACATTCCCAACTTTTAAGAATGTGGATAGGAGATTTGCCTCGATGTGCTTCATTTTGCAGCTCCGGTCTTTCAACATGCCCTGCTTAGAAACACCATCGCCAGTGTGTATGCCAAGATGGTTCTACTGAAAATACAGCTGACCTCTGTGAATGCTGGGTAGGTGACTATTGTTAGGGGATCAGCCATCTTTCCTCTTCAACCTTCCCTTTTCACTTATCAACACTCTTCACATCGCTACTCCTTTGCTTTTATGGTCACCCCTACTTTCTCCCCAGTAAGCCACACCCTCCATGTTACCTCATGCCCATTACCTCACTCCCATGCTGCATGCTTGAACAATCACTTCAATGTGTTTATGTGTAAGGTGCAAACCGTGAGGTCTGTGTAACCCACCCAGTCACAAATGTATGAAATGTGAGCAGGAAATATAGTCATATCCGGCTCAAGCCCCGACAGATGCCCTTTCTGTGACCACCACCTTCAGTGTGGGTGTTGCAAAGGAGTGACATGGATAGGCGACACAGCCAATCTGCGTGCAGAAACGGGGGAATTCCGTCATGTTTTCACCTACACTCATCTTGTGTTTCACTGTGCCATGCTGGTCTTCAAACTCTAGTCCTTCCTGCCCCTTCCACCAGAGGGGGTCCCACTGCTTCACAATTTGGATTGTACAGTTAACCATTCTCAGTGGCAGAGCGTGATAGGTGATTATGTTTCATCCCGTCAGCCACACTGTCTACCTTGTATGACGTCGCCTTTTTTCTATTTTTCTGGTAATTATTTATTTGCAAGACACCGGTTTTCTTATGTGACAGACACATGCTCTGAGTTTAACATCATTTTCTCAGGCACGGTTCACTTTGACCTTTAGAATAAACTCCCTCATGTGTCATGATTCACGAATGAGAACCATAGCTACTTGTGATCACGAGTGATGCCTCCACCATACTTGCAAGTGCCTGCACAACATTTGTGGACTCCAAACGCAGCAGCGGCTCCTCCGCTGAGGCAGAGGAGCATCAACCCCACTGCTTTGCGAGCAGTTTAAAAAGAAAACTAAAAACGATAATAACTAATGTTATCATCATTTTAGTTTTCCTTCCTGCTTAAGTGCGGGGCAGGTGGGGCTGGGCTGGCCAGAGCAAGGGCCAGGGGAAGGAGTGTTAAGCACACTCTAAAGTGCGCAGTACGCTTTGGCCGGCCCCAGGGCCGGACTAGCCATAGCGGGCACTGGGCGTTTCCCCGGTAGGCCGCTAGGGTGGGGGCCGGTTTTGGGCCCCTGGGGGGCCGTTTTTGTTACCGGGGTCGGCAATATCGGCCCCCTGTAACAAAATCGGCTGAAACCGGACCTCGCAAACTGCTCGGCTGCACTCCCCTTCACCCCAGGGGGGGCCGGCTGAGCAGTTTGCCAGGGCCGGTTTCTGTTCCCAGTCCGGCCCTCTTGGGCCGGTCAAACCGTACTGCGCACTTTGCATGTTCCCCACAAGTCTGCATTATACAGCCTGGTGGGGAACAAGCACAGCCTCCCTATTCCCGTCTAAGTGCCGAACCATAGCGCTCAGACCAATCACAACGCTGCTGTAAGGCAGTGTTGTGATTGGCCAGGGTACTCTGGGAGGCTGTGTGCTTCCTGTTGCAGAACGGAGAAGAAGAGGAGGAGAGGTGGTGTCTGCGGCACCCAGGTAAGTCCTTTTATTTTATTTTTTATTCCTCTCCTCTGCTGAACCCCCTCCCCCACCACCCCCATTCAGGAGCAGCTGCTACTGTCCAAACGCCTTTATTCTAACAGCGGCCAACAAGCAATTCTGGAAGAGACTCCACCTGTCCAGCAACCATGAGCGGAAGCAAGACCATAGAGGAAGGCAAAGCAGCAGCGGCTCCTCCGCTAAGGTGTCTCGGCCAGCCAAGCATGACTTGGCTACTGCCTACTCAACACAGGACCACTCGACCAGTAAACAGTCTGCTGTGTGTTGACACCTGTCAAGAATGTCACCAGGTGACACATCGGTCGAGGCGAGTTGGCACTTACTACCAGGCCAGCTAGCATCATCCATCATGCCCAGCAGAAAGTCTCTGGATAGGTTTACAAAAAGTAAAACATTTCATCCATGTTACCATACATCCTTAGGCACCAGGTGCATTTCCATGAGTGTTCAACTGAAATACCGGCTTACAGTCTCTTGCTAGGCATTGGCCACACCACCATTTTTAAATGCATATTCCTGTCCCTTTCCTAAAGTGACGAATCTTGCATCTTGAAACCAGTTGCAACAATTAATAATCCTGTCATTCATAATTCCAAACAGAATGGCAATAAATTCCAGTGGGGAAATTGTTATGAGCCATTACTTTTTGAATGGTAACGCCTGAAGGCTGATTTGAATTTGTGATGCTGTCCAGTGCAAACTGTCATGAGAGAACAAAAGCACAGAGTACGATGTAACTCTGGATATTTTAGCTCCTTCAGAAATTTAATTTGTGACTACAAGCAATGTGAAGCATCAGAACGTATTAATCAGGTAAATCTTTCCACCCATGTCACAGCACTACTTTGTCTAATGAGATTTAACCTAATCAAATTACAGTAGCAACTTAATATTCTGTCTCCTAGCTGACAATTTCCTCTTGGTTTGTATGATATTTAAAGTGACTCCTTACTGGATAATGTAAGCAGAAAGAAAACAAAACTTCACTGTAAAATATTAGTGTGACTTACCAACGGCATTAAATAAATGACAACCGTAGAATTGCGGCAAACTTTTCCCTGCCTTCTCAAGTAAGTCATGCAAGAAATTGATGTAAAACTGTGTTTTGTTTATTATAAATACTGGACAACAAATACCAAAATGCAAGAAAAAACAGCACTGGGCAATTAACTCACACCTGACAAAAAACAATTCGTGATTAATCCATTTTGGCCTAAGCAGTAAAAAAATAATGTATATATTGGAAAAGTAAGAGAGTACTCCTTAATGCAAGAGAATAGACATTGGTGCAGTTGAAGGTAAAGCAATGAAAAATAGATATGGCAACAAAAGGGGCATTCAGCAGCACTGGCAGCTTAGGCACAAGTGGTATTCTCATAATGTTTCTTTTTTTTAACGAATAAACAGGCTCAGGGTAATGGACCCACTATAATCCAATAGTCCTTGAAGGTCTCCATCGGGTGGAGTCTCTTGCAAACAGAAGTCTTTAGTGGAGTTCTTGCAACTTGGGATGAAAGGATGCTAGGACCGCCTAGCTCTTGGAAGCAACTCTCTCCTAACGACAATCTCCATGACAGTTTGTCAGTTTGGTCTTGCTAATTGTCACTCTCATCAAGGGTCTGCCCCTCCACAGCTTCACCATCTTACAGGTCAGCTTACATCATCAGGACTTCCTCCAAAGTCTGTAGTGTCGTAAGACTATGTGCACTAGGACCCTTGGGGTTCTGGGAAGACACAACAAAGGAATTACGTAACTTGCTGGGAGGTGTTAAGGTGTGGTTATTAACGGTTATTTTGTAATTAGAGTGCAGTGCGTGATTGTATGCTGAGGAATAAAGATGTCTGTTACAGAGTTCCGTGTGGGGCGTATTCATTTGTATGCTCCGGGCTGGGGAGGATGCTACATCTGGCGATGAGTAGGGGATATGTCCCACAAAGAAATGAGACTGCTCTCCCTGAGAGTTTGTAACAGTACAGTAAACTGCTCGTGTGTGCCACTGGCACCCAAATCGATTAGAAGCAGTTCAAAGGTATTTGGAGTTAAATTCCCGCTCCAGCCCAGACACAGCCATTGAAAAGTTGAAGATCCTACAGAGGAGAACGGTCAAAAAGCTAGGCAGAATCTGCTGGTAAGGCCGAAAGAAGAGGTATTGGACAGGGCAATAACACAGAGCCATCATCAATACAAAGCGAAATGCTAAAAGCAGCTAGAAGCAGATCAAAAAGCTGAAGGCAGCGACAATCAAGTGTCAGAGACAAAACCGTTACTTACCATTAAGAAAGAAGATGGTGCTTACAACCTCTGATCGGTCGTGATGACCCAAGTGAAAGCACACAGCCAGTGCTTGCAGGGGTGACAGGTACAGGTGAACAGCAACAGTCATCCAAACAGCATATGCTCTCAACGGCAGTAGAAAAGAGTGCAAAATACACAGCAGCCGCATTCCTGAAACCACCACCACCGCCATTCGACAACACCACCAAGAAGCAGAATATTGGCGCCAGCTGGACCATCAAAGAAGCATTGGGAACCAAGTTCAGCCGAATGTTGTCTATGAAAGGTACATTTTTAAACAAGTGAGACAGTTAGATGGTGAAACCATGGATGAGTTTGTTGAGACCCTTGACGTGCTTATCAAACACTGCAAGTTTAAGGAGTTTAATGATGAAGAAGCATATGCCTCAGAGTAATCAATGGCTGTCTTACAGACTCATTCCGAAGATGCATGTTGAGAGAGACGCTCGGTTGGTTAAATTACTAATGGCTACAAAGGCAGACAAAAGAAAACAGATTGATAAGCTGCTGATATGGAAGCTGGAACAGCGAAAAATGAATCAGCGTTGGTCATGAAAAGCATGCGCAACTACATGGAAGATGCATGCAAGTCGCGTCTCCAAAAGAAAAAAAGAGTTGTTCTTCCGATGTGGGTTTTTGTTTCCCCATGACGGTAAATGTCGAGCCATAGGACAGACGTGCAAAGGTTGCAGGAAAGAAAATCCAACTGCATCACAGTGAGAAGAGAAATGGATGCCAGAAGGTTCCAGAAGCATTCTAGCCACACCCACAAAGCCAAAAAGCAACATCAGTACGACAAGTAGAATCCATACAAAGTTGATCGTCTTTAAGTTCATCCTAAAAAGGCTCTTCAATGTCATTATCAAGCACCAGTGAAGAAGATGGATGTGCGATGATATCGACCAAATAACGACATGCACATGTAGGTTGGCTGCTTACAGAGAAGAACAAAAGATAAAGCCAAACCAACAAATGAAACAACAGAATTAATTTGGAAACTGCCCCAAGATTACAATAAGAGTCAATGGTCGCCCTATAACCATTATCATAGGCAGTAGTGCGTCAATTAACATCATGCCAGTTGAAAAGTTTAACAGCCCGTCTCCTGTGCTATGCCGCAACGCGTCAAGCACAAAGGTATACACGTGGGCTGCCGCCAAACTGTTGCAGAGTCAAGGGTCGTCCATAGCAACCATGTGACATAAAACAATGTCAGTGTAAGCACCAATTCACGTTCTTCATGGAACTTCATCCAGTGCATGTCTACTCAGTTTTGCCACCGCTGCAGACATCGGACTGATATCCCTCAACTACAACCTCTATACTCAATCTGAAACGGTGGGTCAGTTCCTGTCATTGTTAATCCTGGGAAGGATTAAGAAAATGAAAGTGCAACTTCATATTAATAAAGACATTTGCCCTGTTGCTCGGCAGCATTGCAAAGTTGCTTTTTACTTGCAAGAAGCAGTTGAGAAGGAAATGGAAACACCATTGAAGCTTGAAATCATTGACCGCTCCACCAGTCCTATGTCCTGGGTCTCGCCCATAGTGGTGGTGCCAAAAAAGGAGAGTGGAGGTGCGGTGTGTTGATATGCGCCAGGCCAACAAAGCAAGTGAGGGGGAAAGACATCTTGATCCACACATAGCGGACATGATCATTCAGCTGAACGGAGCCAAAGTCTTCTCCCGTCTTGACCTGAACAAAGGATACAATGAACTTGAGCTGGAAGAGAACTGTAGATACATTACTACTTTTTGGGCTCATGTTGGTTTGTTCAGATACAAAAGGTTTAGTTTTGGGGTATCGCTAGCTGCAGAAATATTTCAGGATGTAATACGTCAACTAATTCAACCTTTCATGCATGCTTTTAACTACAGTGATGACATACTGGTATTTGGGACCAGCAAAAGGATCATGACAAGGCTCTTATACAAGTATGCCAGATATTTTTGAATGCAGGTCTCACCCTGAATGCAGCAAAGTGTGAGTTTTACAAGACCAAACTTAAGTTCTTTGGGCACATACTCTCTGATGGGGGAAAGACTCCTGACCCAGATAAAGTGCAAGCACTGTCAGCTAGTTGCACCACAAGAAGTCACCATGCCGCAATCCTTCTTAGGTATGACCAGAGATTGCTCAAGGTACATTTGTGACTTTGCTACTGCGAGCGCCCCATTGAGAGACTTGACAAAACAAAATGTCCCTTTCCAGTGGCCTCCTGAATGTAATCAAAGTTTTAAAAGAATAAAACATGCGATCGAGAATACAACCAAGATGGCCTATTTTGACCTCAAGTTACATAATGAGATTACAGTCAATGCGAGCCCGGTGGGGCTAGGGGCAATCCTTGCTCAACATAATGGTCATTCGAATGCTATGAGACACATTGTGGCCTATGCCACTTGAAGCGTGTCTGACACAGAATGTGCCTATTTTGAGCTTGAGAAGGAGAGTCTGACTGTAGTGTGGGCCTGCAAGCATTTTCATGTGTTTCTATATGGAAAATGTTTCACTATCATTACAGACCACCAAGCATTGCTCACTATTTTTGGAAACCCAAAAGCCAAGATGCCCCCTCGCATTGAGAGGTGGGGGTCGTGACTGCAAGAGTAAGACTATGCAATTGTACACAAGCCAGGAAAAGATCAGATGATTACTTTTCACAAGTACCGCTACATCGTCACAGTTAGACATCCAAAATGGCTGAGGAGTACATCAACTTCATTGTGAGGTCCAGCATGCCAGCAGCCCGATCCGTTGAACAGATTATTGCTGCTACTAATGCTGACAACAACATGTTTATCCTCAAAGACATTATTTCAGTAGCGGAAGAAGAGTACTCAGCCATTTGCTGACGATGTTAAATTTCAAAAATTAAAAAATGTACTGAACTGTCCATTACCAAGGAAGGTGTTGTATTGAAAGGCTTGAGAATCATCATACCTGAGAGCCTAAGACAGCAAGTCATTGAACTAGCCATTGAAGGACACCAAAGGAGCCCTAAGAGACCGAGTGTGGTTCCCGCAAATTGAGAGAGAACTAAAAGAGTGGCATCTTTACAACTGCCTTTCCACTAAAGTGGCGCAGCATCCATTGACAATGTCTGACCTTCCTGCACACGCCTGGGAAAGAGTTTGTTGACTTCTTTGGGCCCTTAGGAAATGGACATCATCTCATTGATAAGTATTAAATCTTTCCTTTAGTAGAGGAGTTCTCATCAACAACCCATGACAACGTCATCGATTGGCTGGACGACATGTTTGCAGCGTGAGGTATCCACACCATTCTAAAAATCTGACAATGGTCTGCTGTTCAATAGCAAAGAATTCAGGGAGTTTCTAGTCAGAATCAATGTCAAGCATCAAAAGAGTACACCTCTGTGGCCCCAAGCCAATTGCGTTGAGGAACGTATTCATTTACATGCTCCCGGACTGGGGAGGACGCTACAGAGTCATAGGCATGTTGCAAGCCTCGTGGAAACCATCTTTTGCAGAGTTGCTCTGTTCTTGGTTGGGCAATAAAATCTGCAGGTAAGCAAAGTTTCACTAGAGGCCCATACAAATAAAACCAACTCGCTCAAGGGCCCATTATTCAACAAAAAAGGGCACTGCCAAAAAAACTACAACCAATCATATTAGTGTGCCAAGTTCTAAAGTCATAGTCAGGCAAAGACTGAAGCATTTTTGCAGGCTTTCTCTCTGTGTTGGTACAAAAAAGGGTCCAAGTGATCAATAACATGTAACTTTTCAGTATTATAGGGAAAATTCGTTGAGTTTGGTCTCTGCTATTTCCAATCAATCCCTAGTGCAGCACAAATTACTGAATTTACAGATGACCATAGGAGGTGGATTGGTTATGACACAAAATCAAGCAGGCTGAACAGGGTTCAGTTTATCCCCACGCAACATGGCCCACCTTGGTTTTTTGTGATTTGGCCAGGGTATGGCTGAAGGTGTATTGCAGTAAGAAAGCAGATGGGGTGAAACTGTTGTTGGGTTCTGGTATTTAGCCCCATGCACTGCCCAGGGGCTGGCAAACCAGAATGTCCTTACCCTTTAGCAGGAGAACCACTATTATTTGCATCAGTCATACTGCACCCAATTTCCATGCACACTGTACATGTGCCCCAACGTACAACACATAAGCATGTTACAAAACACAACCAAGTACATGCCCAGAGGAGGCATGAAGTAACTAATTTATAGAGGACTGACCCAATTTTACTAGGAGGAGCAGGGAGGCCTTGGTCCGACCAGAGATGGGGATAAAAAAAAGTGTCTGTACTCCTGAAGTAATGATTCATCTGTCCCTGACTGACAGTCTCCCAATAACCTGATTAACACCTCCTGACCCACAGAAACTGGTTGAATGAGGGGATATGTCCAAGGAAAGAATGGAGCATTCTCAGTGAACTTACAGGTTGTTGAATTATCCAAGGGTAAACATACTTAAAGGCAGACAAAGGAGGAAAACGATAGGGCAGTTGAGCTGCCCACACATTCCAGATTATTCCATCTCTACAGCATGCCCCTCCCAGTTCAAACTTGGCAAGAAGTTTACCAGGCTGGGAAATGTCTTCTGACTTGGCTAAATCATTTTTAAAGCTCATATGTCCACATGAATTCTCTTATGATACATCTTCATAGGTTTTATGGTTCCAGTGCTCTTGGTAAAAGTTTTTATCTGCTTCATGTCAGGCTTAGGGCACTTGGAAGAGACAAGTGGCACTGCAGGAATGCAGCCCACTCAATATGGGCTCAATGTTCACAGCGTTGGTCTTTCAGCATTGTGTATTCACTTCAATGAATTCACAGCTGGTCATTTGTAGATGCCGAAATAACACTTTCCTGAAGTTGACGTGGAAGGGCATTGGATTTTAGTTTGAGGGTGTTCCACATTTAAAGAAGGCTAAATAGTGTCATGCCAACTGTGTAAACCCCTACACTGAGTCTTAAACAACTTGTGTTTATGGGAATGTGTGTTGATGGCTATGAGACAAAGGAGATAAAACCATTCCCCAATACCTGCTAAATATCATAATATACCAAGGACAAAAAAACCTGACTGAAAATAAGGAAGCAGACTGGACAAGCAAAAATGAAGTGCCATATTTGTCTGAGTAAAAAGATTTGGTCAGGTCTCTCCAAGTGACATACCCTGCTAAATGTTTAACAGTGAGCATTGAACACTGCCAACCCAGAGTGTTACAAGTTATGAGGTGTTTGTCTGGGGCAAAACTCCCACAATAGCAGAAGATAAATGATATTCAGTGAGGCATGCCCTGAATTTCTTGCTAAGTCCATGAGGAAGTGGCCTGTTAAGACAGTGGAAGTCCATGCATTTTCCATCCCGAAGATCTGGTGGGTGGGGAAGCTTTGATTTGTAGGAGAGCATTATCAGGATATTGAGTCCATGTTCAATGATTGCTGTTCCTGGTTTCAGTTTCATATTTTGATCTTGGGCTTCTGGCATCTGAGGCAGAGTCTCATGTTCGGATTAACATGGAACCTTTTTCCTTATTGGTTTATTACTGTGGCAAGTCTCTTGTAGCCGACTTATCTAATCGCCGAACTAAACTGGTCTCGAGGTACAGAAGTGAGATTTGAGTTCCTTTCTAAAATTGAACAAATCAGAATCTAGCCATATACAAAACCATTCTGCAGTGCGGGAGCTTTGTCAAAACGCTTTAAACCAAGTCTTTGATGTCACTTTTTAGGCATTGTTAATAAACAATATGATTCAGAGCATAGAGCTTAACTAGATTGAGAAAGATTAAATTTTTCTATTGTTAAGGAGGAGACTAATGACATTAAATGCCCATTTGAGCGACAATACCACCATGAACTGTAGCCTATCTTTCACAGACATCCTAAGTAAATACCATGAGCTGAGGGAAAAGCATGGTCAAGTGTTCTTGGCTGCCTGAGCTCACCCAGCAAAAATATACGCATGCCTGAGTTAGGGGAATTGATGTAATCCAAATACGTGGCAAATCATGGGCAGCAATAGCAGTATATCGTGGTAGAAGTAATTGCACTTACCTAGGGTTCTTGGAACTAATCTCTGTCAAATATAATTCCGCGTGAGTCTGCGCACCTTTGAGGTAGTCATGGACCAAAAGCCCTTCAGATATGTTATATCCATATGTATAGCACATTCCCACCATTTCTATGGCTCCAAAGCAGTGGATATGTGTTCGGCTCCATCCATCAGCAGGATCTGTTTGAATTGTATTGGATGTTAATCATTTTCCCTAATCCCATTAGGCACATATAAAAGGCAGAGGTTGTGACCTTTAAGTTGAGAAAGATGTGTATATCATCTAAATAGGTGTGCAAACAGGCACTCAGACTGCAAAAGAGCAAATTGCATTGGCTACAGCATAAATAAGCCTTAGCAAGGAGGCACCTCAGAGCCAGTTTGTTCCATGGCAAAGCATTAGCGATAAAGCAAGCCATCCCAACATTATTAACAAACGGCAGCACAAAAAAAAGACTACAGAGAAGAAAAAATATATAATGAAAGAGGGAAAGACTGTCCACAACTAATGTAATCAAGCTGTCCTTGGAAAGTTAGAACTACAACACAGAATATGTCATAGATAAAAGAATTCACAACACACACACACACTAAAGAAAATGACTGTTTGATGAAACCTGGGTAAAAGAACCTTGAGAACACAAATATATAAAACAGTAAAGTCAAAAATATCAACAAAAAAAATATAGAAGACCATAATATTGTCAGGAGATAGGTGTGTAAATCAAATGTTAACTATCATAACACTATATTGGTTGTAAAAAATATATTAGCTTTAAAATTAATATTACACTTTAAAAACGTACTAATATAAAAAATTATAACTTACAAATATAAAATAATAATATATGCTTTAAAATGATCACAAAAAAATTAACAATTTTTTTTTTTAAATATGTAAATGTAAATAAAAATACTAATAATTAATTACAAACTCATTATAATATAATTACATTAAAATAACATTTATTAATTTATAAAATGTACTACAAAAATAAATTATAAACAATACTTTACATTAAACTAACTTTTAAAATGTAAACAAAAAATATATATTAAAGCACTTAAAACAAAATCAGCTAAAAAATACACGTGGAGGGTTCAAATTCGCTATTCCCACTCCAACCAGACCAACAGGACTTAAGGAGGGTTAGATTTATTATTCCCACTCTGACGTAAGCAACAGTAAGGTAAGTGTTGGACTTTCGAGGGGTTAGGTTTACTGACCCCACTCCAATATATGCAACAGTAGGAAAAGTGTTGGACTTTATTACTTCTACTCCAACATAAGCAACAGTAGGAGAAGTGTAGAACTTTGGAGGGGTCAGAATCACTATTCCTATTCTTTGGGACTTTTCGATCTGCATGTGCCTCAATTACATTTACAAAGCATGTAATTTCTTGGCATTTTTATTTTACTCGTCTTTTCCTCTGCCTTTGGGAGGTGAGTGCACAGATAGAGTTTGCATGCATCAAATTGAGAAATTTCACATTTTATTTTTTTAAGGTTGAGTTCAACTATCAAATCAAAACAAATAATTCTTTGTTTAAGTTAATAGAAATCATAACAATATTCCAATAAAACTATAGAGCATAAAAACAGTATGAATGGTGGAGCAGAAGGATCTCGGTCGACAAAAGGATATTACTCGTATACAATGACAATCGGGTCAAAGACAGGTGGTACAATATTTGGCATAAAGTGCTACATTGCTATTCTCTTTTTTTTTCCTCACGTTTCACACATGAAAGTCCTGTAAGCTAAAAACTGTAAGTTCTTATAACATGGTCTTAATCAGTCGGGTATGCGGATCTAATTAATTTCTCATTGAAAATCTAAAATGTCATTGTTTTACAATTGAGCTGAGAATCCATTGGATCGAGGCATTTTACTATAGCTGATCTACAAGTACGTGTGCCCTAATATTAAAAGTTTTTTTTAGCAATAGAATCCGACTTAATTTTAAAACGGGACATATGCAAATTAAGTGTATAAAATCCTGCTTGGCGGCACCGCATAAATTACATGTCATTGGTCCGTTATATTTCCAGGCTTGTAAATCAGCCAGGGATGGTAATGTCCCAAAGCGAGTAGCTTCCTTTTTAATTATGGGGAATATGTTGTACTTAGATATGCTGCAGGTTGTAGTACAGGATAGGATTTTAACACCATCCAGGCGTGGGCACATTTGCTTCATCTGTTTTTGTCTTCTATTAGCGAGTGCTTTTTTGCAACTTTATTCTTTAATTCGCGGCATGCCAGAAAAGAGAGGTTCTGTTGACAAAGATCTGTAGTATTTGTTACTTTCAACGACGATTTCAGGTATTTACTATAGGCTGATTGATGATCATCTTCCTGGACCCGCCAAAGAGCATTATTAAGTGGGCTGGTGTGATTCATCCATATTTTGTACCATGATTTTATTGTTGCACATCTTCTTGTTATAGATTGCTGCAACAGTCCAAATTCCAGCCGAACTTGTGCCGGAGAGGCATTCCGTGGAAGACAGAATACTTTTTTTATATACCCTGATTTGGAGACTTTCAAGTGATGTTACGTCTTTCCCAAGCATGACTTCACTCCCGTATGCCACTGGTGGCAAAAATGTAGCCTTTATGACTGCTAGTAGTGGCTTGTAAGAAGGTCCATTGAGTCTTCTTGCTAGTGAGCAAAAGGAGAGAATCAGGACAATTCCTTTCTTGTCGGCGTACTGATTATGTGTTTTGAAGTTTAAATCGGTTGACTATTCCTCTTCAAACCTAAGCAACAGTATGAAAAATTTTGGACTTCTATGGGTCAGAATTACTAACTTACTTCAGAATACGCTACAGCAGGGACATTGTTAAACTTTAGAAAGCTCAGCTTTAATTTTCCCCATTCTAAACTAATACAAAATTAATTATAAATAAATACACAAACTACATTTCCATAAACTAATAAAATATTGTTAACATTATGCAATATATAATAATTAAAAACGATAAACAGGAGATTAACATATATAATATACACAATAGTAAACAATTATAACAATTAAAAAATAGATATAAAAACACTTCCCTTACTAGTACTGCAAAATTCCAATAACCACAAAAACAAATTAATATAATAGAAACAAATAGCATTACAGGTTATCTTAAAAAATAATAACACTTTAAAATGAGTTAGTAGACATAAAAATAAACATATTGTAATTACATAATATCTAAAATATTAAAATCAATTAAATAAATGCCACAATCCATTATCTAAATAACCTATTACCTAATACATTTCGTTTTTTTAAATTATCTATGAAAAACTAACAAATAATGTACATAAATAATTCACTGATCAATAAATTAAAAAGTATGTAAAAATCCATTATAAATCAATGAGAAAATAAATATTCCACAAACTTCCCACCTGAATCCCCTCCGAACCCAACATGACAAAAAACTGCCATAAAATTAAAAAAAACTAAAATAAATTGGCAAATCAAAAAATAAAAACACCAAAATGATTAAATGCCCTTAACATTAAAATAATAACAATTGATAACAATACAACTGGTAAAGCTCAATTAAATAATTAAAAAATGATATGCAAAACTATATTTAATTTAACTATATAAAAGGCTTAAAACAATGATAGTCTTACCTTCTATATTTTGTGCCACAATATTTTTGACAAGAAATTTGTGTCTCACAATCATTTTACAACAATAGGTTATTAGAATACCATAAAAATAATTAGTATCCACTACTAAAAGTATTGTTGGTACATCCTACAAGCCTACGAATAACAATGTGCACTCCAATTGAGGCAGCATTTTCTCATAGGCGTTCTTTGTATCAACCTCCCTCCCCCAGTAGGGAGCAACATCTACATACTGCTCATTAAACTCAAGCCCAGCAGGAGTTGTGTTTGTAAACAACATGATATTCCATCTCTGATGGAAGGAGGGAAAATCAGGAGACGCAAGGTGTAGGCAACACTTTTTATGAAACTGCAATTTCAGTCTGTTGGGTCATTTCTGACTGAGAAGAAAAAAAATATTTCAGATATGAAATCCATTCTACTGTGTAGTACCCATCTCAGGAAAGAGGGAGAGCAGATTATTGGAACTCCCTACATTAATCAGGCTGCTGTGGCCCTTTGTCATCCAGTAGTAAAGAATAAATATTCTAGCTATTAAAGGTACATGGAACCAAACATTTTTCTCAGCCCAAATATTTAAATTTAATAATCTTCCAAAATGTGATGTAAAACAACAATATAAGTGAGTGGCTCAGCACTTGGTATCTGAAGCATATGCAACTACCCCCTTTCTCAGGATAACAATTTTGAGTTAAAGTTGGGGAAACAATTTTTAAAAATTGTACATTTAGCAGCATGCCCGAGTTGTTGCTATTCCCCGTTTGGGGGGTGGCACAGGGCAGACAGGGCTATGGGGCCCCAATCATGGTAGTTCAGTTTGTTTGCAACTGATGTCCTGGTGACTTTTCTGTGCATCACTCTCAGGGTAGTAAGTGTGAGCAGCCAACCTCTTCTCAGTAAGGTAGTGTGAGGGGCCAGAAATCAGGACTCAGCAGTCAACCAACAGACACAATAACATATTATTTAGCCCAGGGCTTATCATTTGGTCAAGGAAAGTATTTTAATTACAAAACATGACCTAATATTACACACTGCAGTTAGGCGCCTCAGACACAGGTTTGTAGACCTGTTCACAATCTTCAGTGATGTGCCACACCCTTTCACTACCTCCTCAAAGCTTACTGGTACTCCTAGCATCTACAGGCCCTGGTGTGGAATACGAAATAAAGCAGTAAAAGTGGAAGGTGCAGTTCACTAAAAGTACCCAAAAGCAAAGATATGAACAACTGTTCAGTTCGCTTTCTCCAATTAAAGGTAGCACGGTAAAAGTCTTAAATTAGTATGGCTGATTCATTTCTACTTCCTCAGTCTGTCATTCCACTCTCCTAGCCTAGGACTCACAGATACCTGAATTATGTAGATGAAGTTAAGTGGTGTGGACGCACACTGGCAGCAACCCCGCTCCTGGCATGGTGGCCCTTGGACTGCTGTCGGACAACTTCACATGGAATGTGACAGCTTGGTGAGATGGGGATGGCGCCTTACATGGCTACACTTAACCTTTGGCAGTATCAAACTCCGTTGGATGGGTGCGTATGGGGCATTTGTATGGCAAGTGCAGCCTTTGAGATGGTTTTCAGTAGGAGGCCCTCTTTGGAATCTGTGTCTTCCGGGGCAATCAGGGCTCCCACTGCGGCAGTGCAGAGGATCACGGACTCTGACATCCGCAGTGGCAGCACCAGACTTCAGGGCACGTGGCAAGGTGCCGCTCAGACTCAGTGCTTGGCAATTTCAAAGTCTTGGTGCAGTTGACAGCAAGAACCACTTAGAGAGAATGAGGGACCCCTTCTTTCTTGGGTTGCTCCTGCCTTTAGTCCTTTGCATTTGCTTACAGTCTTACGTTGTTCTTCATGCTGTGAGCACACAGGACTTCTCTTGCTGGACAGTCTCTCATCCTACAGGGCCAGGCACACTCCTTCCCCCTCTCAGAAGACATGCAGGGCCTAGGCTGCAAGGGCAAACCCTCAGCTCCTCCAGCAGAAAGTACATACTTCAGGTGATATTCCCTCAACCTGGAAAAGAGGCTCTCATCAAAACCAACCCTGGTCACAAAGCCGTCCTTTGAGTACTCTGCAGAGCACTCCAGTCCTTCGCCAAGAAGAACTTGGAAGTGAAATAGAGTGTGTGTGGGGGACTTGGATCACACTTTTATATACATTTTCCAGACATGTGAAGTGGATCCACTGTCAAAGGTTTCAAAATTGGTTTGGGTTAGTTATTTTTCAAATGTCATTTTCTGGCTGTTCCTGAAACACAGCTTTTGTTGCAATATGAAAACTCTCACATCAGATAGTAAGATGATGGCTTCAAGCAGAAACATACACTATAATGGCAAAATGAACTGTGAGATCACTGCATCTTGGTTTTATCAGCCTTTGTGATGTAGTAATCAGGTACCGACACCAACCGACCGATACCGACCGCCTTGCCTAGAATCTTCGCCACCTTAAACAACACAAACTACAGCCTCACCCCTACCATCTTACAAATGGCAGTGCTATGAAGAACTAATCATCAGTGCTCCGCTAATAAGGAACTCATTCAATTTCTAGAGGTAGTCCTGGCTCCATCCTCCTTCAATTTAGTGTCTGGAAGTCCACCCTTCAGCCACAGGAATGCAGTAAATAGACTTACACTATCTGAGGGAGCTGTATCTGCTCTCCAATTTGTGTCATGCACTCTCCTTGAGAAAAAGGTCTGGTCACACTAGTGATTCACAAAACTCAGAACACTGCCACCACTGCCTTATGTAACTTATTAAGAGCATGGACAGTCGACCCATGTCTCCTTTGTGGGCCCCTCCAGGTCACAGAACAGGTTTTGGACTTTGCCAGGGATAGGAATAGGTCTCTCCACACACACTAGATGCGTGTGGTGCCAGGGCCAAACAAAAAGTCAGTATGCCTTTTTCACATCCAACCTGGCACTCAGGGGTGGGGTACCGTCTCATTTAACCATGGAGGCCACTTTCCCATTCCTACAGTTGTGAAATGGAGTCCAAAGTGCACCTAAATCCCTTTAATATATATTTTTAGATTGCTTAGCACCACTATTGAATGATAAGTTGCGAAATCAGTGGGAACTCACCTTCCCTTTAATTAAGTCAGGTTAATTCCTTCTTGGGATTTCTAGATAAACTATGACTTTAAAAAATGTATTTCTTACCAAAAGTACTTGGATATAGAATTAATCAGGCGTTTAAACCAGTAATGCCTGGAAGGGGAAAAAGAAATGTAGAGATATTGTGATGTTCTATGCATCTAAACTGACTATTAGCTTTCCAGGTTGTTCCATTTTTAGGGTATTTAAATCATTGCCTCATTCTTATCAATTTATTGACGGACTCATTCATGAATCAACTCTTTTACACACGTGATTATGCTATTATTCATTCTGTTTCAATTGTACCCTAATCAGCATGCTCTATCATATATACACATTAATTCTTTCTCTCATTGAGGATCGACCTGTTCATCAACAATATGTATGTTTCCTATTCATTCTTTTTTAATAGGTTTGTTGATACGCTTCCTAGTCACATCATAAGTTATGTGTGCATTCCCTTGATAGCAAAGGGTCCAAATATAATAAATAATGTTCCCTGAGCCTTGCGGATAACAAAGTAATTGTATTAGCTGAAAGTACTATACTGCAATTAAAGTCTTGCAAATGTTTTGAAGTAAAAACAGGCTTTGGCAAAGCCAACAGGTCTGGCTTAGTTTCGGATCATAGCATTTACGTAGTACTTACGATCCCTATGAGGGGCATTGAATCGCTTGCCCTGTCGCAAGATATACTGTGTAGGGTGTGTGGCTGGAAGTGTACTTTGCATTGTGGTGAACTTAGGTGGGAATGGTTTCGATGGTATGCATGAGCGATCAGCGAGGTGCTCTTATGTTGTCTAGGACAAAGAACAGATACCTCTTGGACCATGGATTCTGCAAACTCTTTACAACCCCAGATTGTCTTTTTTCTGCGGGGAAATTACTTGGTTTAATCCATTTGGTACATTTTTAGAGCCATCAGCATGTAACTATTTGCAAACACCAAAACTCACAGTGTTCTTTTGTCAATACCGTAACTTTACTTGTTGATGCTTTTGTTTTCGTTTTTTGCAGTGACAACCCAGTAATGCAATCTTGGCAGTGAGTTTTTAACAAAACAGTGTACAAATAAATCTATATACAGTGTTGAAGGAACAAAACATGTAAAACATTAAATTCATTTGTCTTATTCATAATCACTTGAACAGTCCTACTATAATTATAAAGTATTGGGTCTCTTGAATTTCTACGACCTCTATACAAGCATATTTCTAGGTCCAAAGTGAAAAGGTCAGGGAAAGCCTGTCAAAATCAAATATATCTAAGCTGTCGCAATCCAGCTTATCTAAGAGTCATGACAGAAATCATGCATTGCTGTTAAATCACCACAAGTTCCGACAGCCAAACCATGCTGGCACAAGAAGAGCACGACAACTGCCTTCAACAACAGTGATCTGGTGGAGTGGTGTACGGGGACTATTGCATATAGATAGCCAAGCCAGAAGGACAGTGGATTGCCCTGTGTATTTACACCTCAATATGAGGAAATCACGGAAGGCAGAGTAAGCCTAATGGCACCATGAATAAGTCAGGTCAGGGTTACTGTCAAATGAGTAAAAAACAACACCAGAGTGGTGAGTTTGGACCATTAAAAGGCACTGTTGATTAGAACAGTAGCCAAACAGCTTTTAAGGCAGGGATAGTACAAATACACCTGAGTGAAGAAAGTGGTGGAAGAGCAATCCAGGTTGGCAACCTGAGCAGATTCTTCACATATATTAAAGCCCCAGACTATACATGCAAGGTGAAAATAGACCACATTTTGAAGAAGGATTCACGCCCCAAACCCCTCTCAAATAGTCCTGGGCAGAATGCGGAGTTTCGCATAGCAGAACTCTGCGAAGTGACAAAAAAACTCTGCCACGCTATGTGGAGTTCCGCAGGCAGCAGAGTGCGTTTGGTCATGCCATTCGTGTCGGTTTTCAGCACTGGGTGTTTGTCTCGCATTGCAAAATCAGCACGAATGGCACCATGCGCAGCTCAAGAGGACACTGCTTCTTTTCTTGCCACATGCGTAGATTGTCTACCCGAGCTGCAGCTTTCTCAACGCAAGCAGAAGGTTTCTCAATGCGAGCAGTCGTGACCATCCGCAACCACCTGTGATGAGAAATCTTGCCGGGAGGTGCATTTTCCTCACTCGCCAACTTGAATTTGGCTAGCGTGAGCAGGGAAAAAACTCAGCTCTGTGTTTTTTGGAAGTCTGCATGCTCCGTGGTGTGCGGAAAACTCCACAAACTCCGTGAATGGAGCAGAGTTCCCCACACAGGCCTACACGCAAGCTCCAAAGGGCTCCCAAACATAGGTGAGGACCAATCGAGCAGGCCATAGTTGGGTTGTAGCTCAGATCCTAGCAATACTGGAACCCTGCAAATGTGAGGGTGAGACACAGTGTTTGGCATGTTGCTGCCTGTGGTGACTAGCCTGTTCTCATACCTTCATGCGAGTCCAGCACTTTATTTTAGATCCCAGAAGCCCTTGTTTTTACCCTAGTGTGCATCAGAAGGCAGCTTATGCCCTCCTATAATTCAATGTCAGACAGTTTCCACCTTCACTATTAGTAGGGAAATAACATCTGAAAGTAAAAAAGGAATGTGGTCATATGGAAACATACTTTGTTCCCAAAGCTTCAGCTAGGACACCAGGATGACAGCAATATGGTAGGGCCAGGACTTTCAGAAAAACAGTTTTTGTATATCTCTACATGTTCCAATCTGTTCTGTTTGGCCCCTACCCAACTGCTGTCCCTTTAGGACACACCCCAATTTACTCTGCTCACACCTCTAGCAAGAGGCCTTTGATGCAAATAATAGTATCCACAGCAGGTTTCATTTCCTGATCCTGATAAGGCCAGAAACAGACTCTGTGAAAGCATGCTACAGTCATCAAAGTGTGTTGATTGAGTCCACTGGGCACTGCAGCTCTCACATCAGCCCTAGCAGAGGAGAGTTACTAGCCATTCATTCCTGACAAAACTCTGGTCTTAGGGCCCTGTTGAAACATTTTAGGGATTAATCAACCTATCCCATACTACTTCAAGGCTGGTTTCACAGTCTTGGGCTAGCATTCCCGATGCTATTGCACTTTAACCTTTCTTGCATGCACCCTTTGCTTGCATTTTGAGTCTTGACTGAAAAACAATTGAAAGCCTGCTAACAAAAGAAAAAATGATTGCTTTCTTATACAATGTATGTATGAGATAAAGAATGTAATGTGCAATGCATCAGTGTATTCTAAGATGTAAATTACACTCATGCATTGATAGGCAACTCCTTAGGAGGTGGAATGACAGCAAACATCTGATAGCATGAGGTGAGAGAGAAATACTTCTCTGGATTGGGGCCAACGTCCACACGATGTATAGTTTGAAAAAATGGCAACAATAGGTCTTGCGTACAGCTGGGCTGTCAAGTTAGAACTTAAACATCTGCACATCTTACTTCTGCATACTTTACTATGTACAGAGTTTAATAATTGTGCCATACCTTTACAGAGCAGATGAAAATTAGGTCTTGTCATGAACGGTTTATGAACGGCATTTTAGGTCCAGTTATATACAGCTTTTGTTCCATGGCATACCTCATGTCATTAAATCACAGCTCACAACCCACAAGTCATAACATATAACACAATACACCACAAACACATCGCAAATACAGAGTGATGCTCTGGATGTTTCCTTATTATGCATTGGCTCAGTGGTTTGTTCCTCATAATAGGGGATCAACCCAAGGCATATCACAGGGGAAACAGCGTTCACAACGCAGACAGAACTACGCAGTGCCATTACAACGCAGGCACTACAATGAACGCGTCATTACCATGCGTTCCATTACCATGCAAGTCGTTACAAAGTCTGTGTTGTTGGGTTTTAAATCCAACACCTTCTCTACTATTGCACAAACTGGAGTTGGAATAGTAAAATATACTATTCCAAAGTCCAGCGCTTCCCTAAGGCAAGTCGTTGTAGCAACTTGCATGGAAATGGAACGCGTGGTAACAACGCGTTTGTTGTATTGCCCGCGTTGTAAAGACATGCGTTGTAAAAGCATGCGTGATTACGTCATACGTCCGTATCACAGATGTCTACTTATTTTAGCTATTGCTTTGTTATTTTGCTCCAGCCTAAAAAGAAGTCCATTGCTGGGATGGTGTTAGACCTGACATCCTTGCACGTTATTCCCCCAAATTATTTGCCTTCACACCTTCCGTTTGCTGAGTTTGTTTTTATTAGCTTTAGGACTCTGTACACCATACCACTGCTACCCAGTGATAGAGAGCTTGTGCTCTCCCTTTCAAATATGTTAAGATTGGTATACACCTGATTGACAAATTTAATTTACTTGTAGGTCCCTAGTAAATGGCACTACGTGTACCTAGGGCGTGTAAATCAAATGTTACCAGTGGGCCATCAGCAATTATTGTGTCACCCACTGCAGAAGTCTTTTCAAACATGACTCTGGGCAGCCACTGCAGCCTATTGTGCAGTTTTAAACTGCCATTTCTGACTCTAATCAGCACGGCTTTATCACGGGTCGCAATGCAACCTCTCATGCCAATATAGAAATAACTGTCCTGAAGGCCACGTCTGCTGTTAAGGGTCCAGTAGGTATGATCTTATTGAATGGGGAGAAGGTCTTCAATAGGGTTTCTTGGCCCTTTCTTTGGGTGGTTATGGAGTCCGCTTGGCTACAAAAAACACAATCAGATGGAGGATGCTTCTGTTGCTGTTCTGTAGTGCATTGTCATTTGCATACATATTGGAGGAGAATATGGAACCACAACAGCAACCTTCTCAGTCCGATTGTGTTCTTTGCATTTGCAACCCAAGTGAGAACTTACCACTAGGTTTCCTTAGTAGTACATTAACTGTTGGTCTCCCCAGACTAATGCAAGAGGGTACCTACTTCATACAAAGAGACACACGGTGGACTCTGTATATAAAGCTGATCTAGTCTGATGACAAGCTGAAGGGGGACCATCCAGGAAAAAATTCTACAAAGCCCAGAAAGAGAGCGCTAATCTTGAGGGCCTATGGTGATAGGCTGAGGCCCAGGCAAATACAAACACCTCTGGTGATCATCACCTGATTTACTAGGAGAATGATCTCCTGTATAGTGAGCCAAAGGTTCCTGAGCCTGGTGAAACCTGTGTATTGGTGGTCCCCCAGTGCTACAGGGCCTTACTATTTGGTCCGGCACATTATGTACCCCTGTGGGATACTGTGGGGTAACCTGCAAGTTCTCCACACACTTTCAACCCCAGACCGATAAGCTTGTTGAGAGATTCAACAAAACCTCTTAAAACGTGATTATGGGCCCATCAGAGCCTTTGAAGTGGAAGTGGATTGTCCTCTTACCATACATGCTGTTTACCAACAGGGAGGTGTCACAGAAGGGAGTAAGGTCCGGTCCCTTTGAGCTCCTGTATTGCCAACCTGCCGGAGGGCATATCAGCATTGTGAAGGATGGGGTAGGAGCAAGCTCCCAGGAACCCTCCCCTCAAGATATAGTCAACTACATGTTGGCTCTCTGGGCTCAGATTAATCGCTTCTCAAAAAAGGCTACGGATAACCTCTAATCCAGCCAGGAGGTTATGAAACTCTGCATTACCAAAAAGCCACTCTGCTTGAGTTTCAGCCTGGTCGGAAAGTGTGGGTAAGGGAGCCCGTGGAGCCCTGGGCCGTGCAGGACCGGTGGTACAGACCCTATCAGGTGAAGGAGCACAAGGGGAGGTCACCTACTTAGTTGACCTCAAGACCCCAGGAACCCTTTGAGGATCCTACAAGTCAATTGACTCAATCCCCACTGAGAGGTCTGAAGTCACCATGCTTTTGGTGACTGTTGATGGATTGGAGGATGGGTGTGAAACTCTCCCCAACCTCCTGTCTTCCAAGGAGGAAGATGCATCAGTTGAAGGTGTCAGCATTTCCCCTACTCTGACTCCAGAGCAACAGAGGGCTGTCACCCCTTAGTGGGGAACGTTGCCTCCCCGTTCTCACTGACCTCTGGGCTCACTTATCTGTGTACCCATGACATTGATACAGGGGTCAGTATGCCGGAGAAGAATAAGATACACAGGCAGTCTGATAAGGTATGAGCCAGCATTGAGGAGTCCATCCAAGTTGTCCAAAATGCTAGAACTAGGGGTGATATAGTCCTTGGTCCAGCCCAGTGGTGCTGGTAACCAAGGCAGCTCCACCGTGTGCCACACCAGAACTCCAGTTCTGTGTGGATTATAGAGGGCTCAGCTCAGTCACCAAAACTGATGCACACCCCGCCCCCCACTTGATTAGCTTATAGATGTGTTGGGAACTGCCAAGTTCCAGAGTAACAATGATTCACATCTGGGTACTAACAGAATGCCCTAACCGAAGGGGCCAAGGAGAGGTCTGCAGTCTCCATCCCAGAGATCCACTTCCAGTGTAGGGTGATGTCATTTGGGTTAAAGAATGCCCCTGCCACCTTCCAGAGGTGGAACAACAGGTTCCTGGCTGGGATGTAGGCTTTCAGTGCTGCCTATTTGGTAGACATTGCAGTCTTCAACTCTAGTTGGGAGGACCACCTGTTCCACCTTCAAGAGGTGCTTCGAGCTCTGCAGCAGGCTCGACTGACTATCAAGTCCAGTAAGTGCCATATAGGACAAGGACTCACGGTCTACATGGGACATCAAGTTGGTGGGGCAAGGTGCAGCTCCTCTTGGGCCGGCCAAACCGTCATGCGCACTTCTCAGGTTCTCCACCTTCCTGTGTTGCACAGCAGGGTGGAGAACATGCCCAGAATCACAGGCACTGCCTTAGTGGGCAAACAGGCCGCTCAGATCAATCATGACACTGCTGATGCAGCATTGTGATTGGCTGGGAGACCCTGGGAGCCTAGGTGCTTCAGGTGCTGCTAGTTTTGAGTGAGGACGGAGGAAAGGCGGCGGCAGCGGCATTCACAGGTACGTTTATTTGATCTATTTTTTCATTGCCCCCGCCCCACCACCCCCCGTTCCGAGGCAACCACCACTGGTATAAATGTTGAAATCCAGAGCTTTGGTTATTTAAAGAGGATGTAAATGTTTTAATGTTGGCCATATAAGGTTGCCTCACAAAACGTGAGCACCTACAATGCTAAGTTAGGACAGTTTCTGATACAGTTTTGGGCTGACTGGCTTCTTAAGTAGTGGTCGAATTGGAGCAGTGCCAATTTACCTTAATTTTGAAAAGACAATGGTTCAAAGTGGCCAAGGAGGTCCAGTGAAAAAAGCGCGAGTAGCGCACAAGTTATTTTTAACTAATATGCCTGTGTTTATGTGGGCATATAGGCAATTTATGCCAGGAGAAAACAGTAAGGCAAGTATTTCAGCAGGGACCAGAAGAAGTTTGAACGAAACATTTATTGAAATAACATACTAGAAATAGTTCAGGTGCTCACACAAAGTGACAGCAAGCGTGTGGTGACAGGTGAAAGTGACTATTAAAATATGTACATTGCATTGACAACAGAAAGAAGAAACTCCTAAGAACTAATTTTTTACAATAATTGGAGTTTCTATGTTGTAGGAAGTCGAAACCGCGTTAGTCGGTTTAATGAAGAAAAAGACGGGCAGCTGCTCCGTCCTTCCCGCTCAGTGCGAGTTGACTCTCCGACGGAGCAGCTGCCCGTCTTTTTCTTCATTAAACCGACTAACACGGTTTCACCTTCAATCGCCAACTCTGTGGGCTTATTACCTCCAAGCAAGGCATTCCCTGCCTAATCTGCCGAGTCTACTGGTCGTACAAGTGGCTCTTACGACAGATCACACCAATTGCATCGCCTGTACACTAACGATGTTGTACGTGGTTAAGGTCAATTAGACCTGTTCACACGTCTGGAGCCTGTCTAATTCTTCGCCAGCTCGCACTCCAGGCATCACGATCTCTTCATAGCCCTGCTCCCCTGCGAAGCGTCCCAGCCTCTGAGGTGCACTACATGCTGTTGATTAACTGAGCTCAGATTGACCTCACTAGTTGCCTCAATTTTGCTTGCTCACACTCCCACTGTCCTGATGATGATCTCTAATACATGAGATCGAAACGCCGTCGACTTCCTACAACATAGAAACTGTTTTCTCCTGGCATAAATTGCCTATATGCCCACATAAACACAGGCATATTAGTTCAAAATAACTTGTGCGCTACTCGCGCGTTTCTCACTGGACCACTTTAGCCACTTTGAACCATTGTCTTTTCAATATATATAGTCACCCCTGGTTCTAGTATTGGGGTTCCCTTGTTTTCCTTTAACATTTTACCACCTAAGTCATTGATAAATAGTTGCTGGTCACAGAAACTTTCAAGTTATGTTCCACTTTTGAATAGAAATTCAGTAGCACTTGTTGAGCTAGCTGAAGTAAACAACATAGAATAGCACACACAAAGTTAAATAACAACAAAATTAAAACAACATACCACATCACAACAAAACAAAACACAAGTACCACAGTACATCACAACAAAACCACATTGCAATAATGCAGGACAGAAACACTATTGGATACAATACAACAGAAAACATTACAGAACACCATAACAAATTGCTTCACAACGAATGTCCACAACAGTTCTTGCTGCGCATTTACCACCTCCTGAATCCCGTTTTCATACTATGGTTGTAAAAGACGTTTTGGAGCAAGCATTTCTTTAACTTGCCTCCAAGGTCGTAAAATAACATCAGTCAAAGCTCTTTTGGGATCCACCCACATCCCCGTTGTACCTGTAGTAGAGGCCAAACTATCTCGCCTAGGATTTCATCAATATTACATTCATTGGCTTCACTTTTCAGTTCAATGGAAGTCCGCTCATACAGCAACGTAAAACACTCCTGTCTTCTGACCAAAGCTAATATTAGAATTGCAATTCAATTTATCCTCCCGAGACCTTACAGAACTTCATGAGGCAGTGCATCTCTGAGGTCCACTGGAAACGTGCACTGCATCCTTTTTTTGGTGTTTTATTATTCCTCAATGGCAATGATTGCTTAATGTACATAGGGATGAAAGACTAATGAGCATATTTAGAGTATGGTGTTTGTGGAGGTGTGCCCAGACTGTGAAACCCTCACTCAATCGTGCTATTAAGAGTTGGGTGAACAGTCATTTTTCCGAGTGTGGTGTACCAGCTGGCTCAGCCAATGGAAAGCTTACTCTGATGGAACACTGGAGGAGTATCCACCCTATTTAGAGCGATGGTCTGAAGTTTCTTATCTGTCCATCTCCGCCAGGACAAATCTTGTAGTCTCAAACAGAAAAAAATGAAAAATGACACCCACATCCTGAAAGAAAACTCCCCAGGTGTGTGGGTCATTCATTGTTTATATTTCAGTAATAAACTGCCACTTCGGGAGTTTGTTTTTGAAAACCAAGTAAGTTTGGTAGACAGCCAGCTGAAAGATGGCAGCTGTGCACCAAACTTGCATTGACTTCTGAGGATCCTCTGTGAGAGCACTTCCTCTGAAGGCACACAGATCAACAATGGGCCAGAGTCTTCCGTCTGTCAGGGCGGTGAAGGTAGCGTCCTCCGTCACCCTGACAGAGTAAAGGCTACATATTAGAAATCAGGTAATAACATAGCACTTTTGTGATTCTACTCTGTCACTGATAGGTAGTAAGAGTGACTACGGAAGCAACTCACTTATCTTTTTGTTATATGTACCTGTTCACTCTCCCAAATTCACTCAACTGAAAGTGACAAGTAAATCAGCTTCCAAATTGAATTCTGCTAAGCACTTTACCTTTTATTGTTGTAAGGGTGTTCTTACTGCAATGACATCATTGTTGATGTGGTTGGTAGCCAATCAGATCTCATCTTGAGATCTGTTGGCTCCGCAGATACTCCGTGGTATGAAATATACATTTTTCTTATATTTAATTTCTCAAAAAATACTGCACGGATCAACACCAAATCACAAAAAGCACACTTTCTGGAACAAGATCTAGCGCTTTCAACCAAATCTGGTGTAAATCCATTCAGTCTTTTGGGCTGTAACTGTGTTTGTGGCGGGGGCTAAGAAAAAGGGTGGAGGGGTCCCAAAACATGATTTCCACATTCATTTTTCATAGGAACTTTAGACACAGCTACAGCACAAATGACAAAGATTTATACCAAATATTGCAGAAAGACAGATCTAGATTACACCACACAATCCCAGCCGGCAGCTTTGATCAACAGGAGCGCACCTACTCAAAGTACCCAGGATAAATAAGGCAAGGATGGGAGCACGCTCATTTGACTACCTAGCGAACAAAAACTGGAACACACTCTCACCTCTGCTACGTGCAGAGAAATCTGAGCCCATCTTTTGTAAAGGCCTGAAAACCTGCCTATATCAACTCTAGTCCGATCTCTTTTTCACTCCTGCTTATATGCTTCTAAGGCAGGGACACACCTATAGGGGTAGCCAGGCGCTCTATAAATGACCTATTATTATTATTATTATTAGTGCTTGTGTGATTTGGTGTAAATTTGTTCATTAAGTTTTGAGCAAATAAGGTAAAAAAAAAGCATTTATATCACACCGCAGAGGACCCATGGAGCTGACAGATCTCATGTTTGGCAGCCACCACATCAGCAAGGATGTGGCGCCAGCCATCTTAGGACTCAGGACTCCGCCCCAAGTCCTGAGAAAAAGATTTAAAAAGACATTAGGTGGCAGGGTAGCTATACCCTGACCCCCTAGGCCTGGGGGGGAGGCAGGGTATACATACCCTGCCCCTTTATGCCCCAGCTTGGGCCAAAATGTTTTTTTTTTTAATTCTGCAAATTTGTAGAGGATTTGTGAATCCACAGCAAAATTAATCCAAAAAAAGTGTGGACTCTTGCGCTACTATAAGCGCCCCCCGGTGGGCCAGGGCCTGTTGAGTGGTGCAAAACATTATTATTTAGTAGAGAAGGGCTCCTGGCTTCACTTGCCAAGCATCTAGAACCCCATTCCCAGTGGCCCACACGAATAGTAAGGGAAGAGGGGTGTGCAGCCTGCTTCTCTGAGCCTCGATAGACCCCTGGGACCCCATCCCTCTGGGCACAAAATGCATAAAAAGGGAATGGGTTTGTGGCCCTCCTCCCTGAGCCTCAAAATGCCCCAGGGACCGCATCCCTGGGGCCAAATTTCCAAAATGGTGGTGGGGGGGGGGGGGTGCAGCCCCCCCTCATCAAGCCCCAATAGGCCCTGGTGACCCCAGGGGCAGGCTCAATTACTATTTCCTGGGAAACCTACCCCGGGGTCACATTAGTTTGACTGCTCGCAAGAACATGGGCAGGGAAACATATGTCTGCTCCCACCTAGCAGGAACATTTTTACAGCTCCCACCTGGTGGGAGAAGACATGCCATCCCTGCTCGCAGAAACGTGGAAGCAGAATTTTTTTTCCCTGCCAATGTTCTTGTGGGCAGGGACAGTCAAATTGCTCCCATCAGGCAGGAGCAAATAAAAATAGCTGCTCCTGCCAATGTTCTTGTGGGCAGGGACAGTCAAATTGCTCCCATCAGGCAGGAGCAAATAAAAATAGCTGCTCCTGCCAGATGGAAGCAATGCAGGCTCTCATAGCACCCAGGATGGGTACATGCAGGGAACTGACTAAGGCTGCGGAGGCCCTAGGGCTCCCCTGCAGCTCCCAATATATTCTTCAGTGGGTGCTCCGGGTGGGCACCGGGGTACCCACCTAGAAGCACCTCAGGACCCGGGCGAAAGGTTCCCCAGGGTCACTATGGGCTTGAGAGGGTTACCGCGCACCACGCTCAACTTTCTAAAAAAAGATGGCCCCAGGGATGGAGTCCCTGGGGCCAGTATTGGCTCTGAGAGGGGGACTGTGATGCACTCCCCATTCTGAGGGATGTGGTCCCCATGGCCTGAAGTGGCTTAGGGAGGGGGGCTACACTAATGGGTTGGAAGCAGGGCCTGGCTGCATGCCAGGCCCCATGGCCAACCACCCACCGCACATGGCCTTTGGCCTTGAGAGGCAGGGTTGGCTTTATGTATGTGTGAGGATTTAGGAGGATTCTACTCGATATAATGCTTCAGAGACTTCTTTTTAGTGAGAGGGTTCCTTTCTTTATTATATACAATCAAGAAGCAGAGGGATTTTATGATACGCTGGATCTCATTTAGTACATTGCGTAAAGTGGAGCGTTCTTTAGTATGCCTCTGACGAACCCCAAGAAGGGAGATGCTCGTTGGTTTCCCAAGAAAAAAAAAAAAAAAGAAGAAATGACCGCAGGTAACTAATTAAGTACTCAAAAACGTGTGACCGACACCATACACCCGTGTGACTGTGCACGTATATTGGTGTCAAGGACTCGCTCCATTCCTCAAAACCCCAGAACGAGTGTCTACAGTGCACTCCGTTTCGCTGAGCGGACTTAGAAAACAAGATTCCAGGGAAAGATACAAAACCCCTCTACAGAGCTTTCCCACCCCGTTTTGCTAGCCATCCCAAAACCCGCAAGCGTTCACGCACCTGCGAAAGCAAACACTCCTCCAGGAGTGTGGCGTGGCTGCACTTCCAACCGACGGCGTTTCTCTTCCTCCACGGGCTTCGCAGTTCCGACTTCGTTCTTCGGGGCTTCATCCACCTTGTCCTGGTGAGAGTTCCGTTTGTTCTTTCAGCCGTTCCGGTTCAGGTCCTCGATCGTGGTACTCAGGTTTCCTTCCGACCTGCAGTCGATATCTCCTTCTAAAGAAGAGAAAACTTCCGCTTCCTTGCTCTCATCCATTTTTACTTCCCTCGTATTCGTGACTGACTTCGCCTGCTGACCCTGCCCCCTGCCCGAAGGAAAAGGAATCGTTAAAGGAGCCCCTATCGTCCTCAGTCACAAAACATACATCGGTGGTATTTTTAATCTCAGAGGAGGAGGGCCAATATATAACAGTTAGTGATTTATCGTATTCCTGACAAATCTGCCCCCTCAGATTTTCCTGTCCGGGGAAACTAGGAAACCATCACAGAAAATCTACATTGCCTTGGTTTTAGCCCTTTCTGTGTCAAATCTCAAACCAGTATGACTGTAGTGACTGTTAGAGGATGTAGCCTTACGGCTAGAGCGGTTGACCTCGAAGCTGGGGAACCGGGTTCGAGCCGTGGCAGGGACGCTCAACGTCCTGTAATTCTGGGCAAATCACTTACCAAAAATGAATGTGTCCATCCAGGGTTGGATTGGGATTAAAAATCGGCCCGGGCACGCTAAATAAAAAGTGGACCACATTTGCATTGCCCGAGTGCCCGCGTTACCAATCCGACGCTGTGTCCATCTGTAATGAAACTGTGCTCAAGTAAAGCGCCCTGATACCTACTGTCTTCGTCGAGTTCGCGCTATATAAAACAAAACAAAAAATGAAATTACAGGATCCTGTGGTTGTTACCTCTGTTCCTACTGAGGCAGAGAAGGGGAGCATGGTCGGTATAAAGAAGAAAGTCTCTCCCGTCTAGATAATATTGTAGTTTCCCAATGGTCCACCTCATCTTTTTGGGACAAAACGGCTCCAATACTGACATCCGGAGGCGTCAGTTTGTAAAATGAAAGGTTTCCAACAGTCAGGTGACTGGAGTGCTGGGTGTGTAGTGAGGGCCATTTTAAGGCGATAAAAGGACTTGATGGCTAAGTTTTTAAGAGAGGCAGTTGTCTTTTTCAGAAGATCAGTGAGAGGGGCAGCCAAATGAGTATATTGTGGGATAAACTTTCAGTAATAGCCTTTTAAGCCTAAAAAACTCTTGCATCCCTCTTAGTCTTGGGAATGGAAGTGTCCGCAATCTCTTTGACTTTTTCCGCTTGTGGGTTTATTATCCCCTTTCCTAGTAAATATCAATCAATCAATCAGGGTTTTTTTTAAGTGCGCTACTCACCCGTGAGTGTCTCAAGGCGCGGGGGGACAAGTATTTCAGTTTGCTACACGTAAATTTGGATTTTTTTGCATTAATGTGTACGTGGCCTTTTTCTAATTCTGAAAGCACAGCTTTTAGTTGGTTTAGGTGTTCCTCCCAGGTCTTACTATAGATGACAATGTCATCTAAATAATCTGAGGAGTAGGGTTGATGTTTTTGTAAGACAGTGTTCATAGGTCTCTGGAAAGTGGCAGGAGTCCCATGTAATCCAAAAGGTAGTACCATAAAATGATATAGCCCATCACTGGTGGCAAAGGCATTTTTTTCTTGATCTTTTGGGTTTAATGGTACCTACCAATATCCCTTGGTTAGATCCATCGTGGAGATGAATTGAGTTTCCCCGAGTTTTCCAGCTAATTCATCTACTCTAGGAAGGGGATAGTTATCCAACTTTGAAATTTTATTTACAGCTCTAATGTCTATACAAAATCTGATACTCCCATCTGGTTTTGACCAGAACAATAGGGGAACACCAGTTGCTGGTGGAAGGAATGATGACTCCCATGTCTATCATTTGCTTGACTCCCTTTTGCAATGCTACTATACGAGCCTCAGGGACACGATAAGGATATTGTTTTATGACTACCCCTTCTGGTGTAATAATATGGAGAACAGCCAGACTTGTCCTACCGGGCCAATCTGAGAATATAGCTGAGAAGGCTGCTAAGGTTTGTTTCAAGTTTTCCTTCTTATAATCAGGAAGGTACTCATTAAGGTAAGTGCTATCAATAGTTGACTCTTGAATCCCTGGAGGGAGAGTCATATGGACGGTTTTAGGCGGCGGCCCCAACCATTTTTTTAACAGATTGATGTGATATATTGTTTGATGCTGTTGGGTTATCTGTAACTTAAAGGACACCATACGTATCTTTTCTAATATTTTATAGGGTCCCTGCCACTCTTTTTTCATTTTATCGGGGTTTGACAGTAATAGCACTAATACCCAGTCCCCCACTGATATTCTTGCCAAATCTTTCCCCTGTCATGGGATTGTTTTTGTTGGGCCCTTTCTAAATTACTATGGGCAAGGTCTCATAATTTGCCCAACTTGGCCATTAGTTGGGAAGTACACTCTAGTAGATCTCCTGCCTCTTCTTTACTGTCTTTTTCCAAGACTTCCTTTGTTATTTCTAAAAGAGTTCTGGGTTTTCCATGAAAAAGGAGCTCAAATGGAGATACCCTCAAACCTGGGCTCAAAGGACAAATAGGGCTAGGGGCAAGAGCCGGTCCCAATCCTTACCGTCTCTGGACAACATTTTCTTTAGGGTCAACTTTAGATTTCCATTGTATCTCTCCACTAGACCATCTGTCTGTGGATGATATACAGACATGATTAGATGTTTAATGTTAAGCTGACGACACACCTGTTTCATAAGTCTGGATACAAAAGGGGTGCCCTGATCGGTAAGGATTTCTCTAGGGAAACACATACGTAAGAACACCTCGATGAGATGTTGGGCAATGATTCTAGAGGTGGTAGATCTTAAAGGTATGGCCTCTGGGTATCTCATCGAGTAGTCCACTAGGACAAGGAAGTATTGATGACCCCTTGCTTGCTGATTTAGGGAGGGGATCAACCAAGTCCATTCTTACTCTGTAAACAGGCTTACCTATGATAGGCATGGGTTATAGGGGAACTCTTTAAGATCTGTGCATAAATGCCAGGCCAAAAGAAGTTTTTTAGTATGGTTTGGCTGTTTTCCCCATGCCAACATGTCCGGCCATCAAGTGGGAATGGCCGTAAAATAGGACTTGTTCTCTGAAATCAAAAGGGACTAATAATTGTGGCTCCTCCCCATCTTTAGCTATTCTATAAAGTAAGCCCTTATTAACGACAAACCAAGGATAGGAGAGTGAGATTTTATTATTCCCAGCCCTGGCCTCTTGCCAAGTGTTACGCAAAGAGGCATCATCCATCTGCACTATTTTGAAATTACGATGGAGGATCCATGGTTCTGGTGTTAAAAGCACATCGCAAACACAAAGAGATGATGGACGGAGCGCTGAAACTTTTCAGACACTCACCCCCAGTCACAGATCTGGGTTGAATCCATCATCGTTCTTTAGCTCCCTTCGCCACTCCAGTTCAGACACAGCTATATGCAAATCAGTCTTGACCCTGGACCTCATGGGAACAGTCCAGCCCGAACTGCCAAGCCATGTCTTCCCTGGACCAGAAACAAGCATCCTGGGACCGGTTTCAGGCTAACAGCCCTCATCAGCCAGGCTAGCTTGAATCCAGTGGCAAAGTGAGCAAGGGACCCACGTCTGGGCATACCCTGCCAACTTAGGGCGAACAAAGCAAACACAAAGAGATGATGGACGGAGCGCTGAAACTTTTCAGACACTCACCCCCAGTCACAGATCTGGGTTGAATCCATCATCGTTCTTTAGCTCACTTCGCCACTCCAGTTCAGACACAGCAATATGCAAATCAGTCTTGACCCTGTGCCTCATGGGAACAGTCCAGCCCGAACTGCCAAGCCATGTCTTCCCTGGACCGGAAACAAGCATCCTCGGACCGGTTTCGGGCTAACAGCCCTCATCAGCCAGGCTAGCTTGAATCCAGTGGCAAAGTGAAAAAGGGACCCACGTCTGGGCATACCCTGCCAACTTAGGGCGAACAAAGCAAACACAAAGAGATGATGGACGGAGCGCTGAAACTTTTCAGACACTCACCCCCAGTCACAGATCTGGGTTGAATATATCATCGTTCTTTAGCTCACTTTGCCACTCCAGTTCAGACACAGCTATATGCAAATCAGTCTTGACCCTGTGCCTCATGGGAACAGTCCAGCCCGAACTGCCAAGCCATGTCTTCCCTGGACCGGAAACAAGCATCCTGGGACTGGTTTCGGGCTAACAGCCCTCATCAGCCAGACTAGCTTGAATCCAGTGGCAAAGTGAGCAAGGGACCCACGTCTGGGCATACCCTGCCAACTTAGGGCGAACAAAGCAAACACAAAGAGATGATGGACGGAGCGCTGAAACTTTTCAGACACTCACCCCCAGTCACAGATCTGGGTTGAAACCATCATCGTTCTTTAGCTCACTTCACCACTCCAGTTCAGACACAGCTATATGCAAATCAGTCTTGACCCTGTGCCTCATGGGAACAGTCCAGCCCGAAGTGCCAAGCCATGTCTTCCCTGGACCGGAAACAAGCATCCTGGGACCAGTTTCGGGCTAACAGCCCTCATCAGCCAGGCTAGCTTGAATCCAGTGGCAAAGTGAGCAAGGGACCCACGTCTGGGCATACTCTGCCAACTTAGTGCGAACAAAGCAAACACTCACCCCCAGTCACAGATCTGGGTTGAATCCATCATCATTCTTTAGCTCACTTCGCCACTCCAGTTCAGACACAGCTATATGCAATTCAATCTTGACCCTGTGGCAGGGTATGCCCAGACATGGGTCCCTTGCTCACTTTGCCACTGGAATCAAGCTAGCCTGTCTGAACTGGGGTGGCGAAGTGAGCTACAGAACGATGATGGATTCAACCCAGATTTGTGACTGGGGGTGAGTGTCTGAAAAGTTTCAGTGCTCCGTCCATCATCTCCTTGTGTTTGCTTTGTTCGCCCTAAGTTGGCAGGGTATGCCCAGACGTGGGTCCCTTGCTCACTTTGCCACTGGAATCAAGCTAGCCTGTCTGATGAGGGCTGTTAGCCCGAAACCGGTCCCAGGATGCTTGTTTCTGGTCCAGGGAAGACATGGCTTGGCAGTTCGGGATGGACTGTTCCCATGAGGCACAGGGTCAAGACTGATTTGCATATAGCTGTGTCTGAACTGGGGTGGCGAAGTGAGCTAAAGAACGATGATGGATTCAACCCAGATCTGTGACTGGGGGTGAGTGTCTGAAAAGTTTCAGCGCTCCGTCCATCATCTCCTTGTGTTTGCTTTGTTCGCCCTAAGTTGGCAGGGTATGCCCAGACGTGGGTCCCTTGCTCATTTTGCCACTGGAATCAAGCTAGCCTGGCTGATGAGGGCTGTTAGCCCGAAACCGGTCCCAGGATGCTTGTTTCTGGTTCAGGGAAGACATGGCTTGGCAGTTCAGGCTGGACTGTTCCCATGAGACACAGGGTCAAGACTGATTTGCATATAGCTGTGTCTGAACTGGGGTGGCGAAGTGCGCTAAAGAACGATGATGGATTCAACCCAGATCTGTGACTGGGGGTGAGTGTCTGAAAAGTTTCAGCGCTCCGTCCATCATCTCCTTGTGTTTGCTTTGTTCGCCCTAAGTTGGCAGGGTATTCCCAGACGTGGGTCCCTTGCTTACTTTGCCACTGGAATCAAGCTAGCCTGGCTGATGAGGGCTGTTAGCCCAAAACCGGTCCCAGGATGCTTGTTTCTGGTCCAGGGAAGACATGGCTTGGCAGTTCGGTCTGGACTGTTCCCTTGAGGCACCTGGTCAAGACTGATTTGCATATAGCTGTGTCTGAACTGGGGTGGCGAAGTGAGCTAAAGAACGATGATGGATTCAACCCAGATCTGTGATTGGGGGTGAGTGTCTGAAAAGTTCCAGCTCTCCGTCCATCATCTCTTTGTGTTTGCTTTGTTCGCCCTAAGTTGGCAGGGTATGCTCAGACGTGGGTCCCTTGCTCACTTTGCCACTGTAATCAAGCTAGCCTGGCTGATGAGGGCTGTTAGCCCGAAACCGGTCTCAGGATGCTTGTTTCTGGTCCAGGGAAGACATGGCTTGGCAGTTCCGGCTGGACTGTTCCCATGAGGCACAGGGTCAAGACTGATTTGCATATAGCTGTGTCTGAACTGTGGTGGCGAAGTGAGCTAAAGAACGATGATGGATTCAACCCAGATCTGTGACTGGGGGTGAGTGTCTGAAAAGTTTCAGCGCTCCGTCCATCATCTCCTTGTGTTTGCTTTGTTTGCCCTAAGTTGGCAGGGTATGCCCAGACGTGGGTCCCTTGCTCACTTTGCCACTGGAATCAAGCTAGCCTGGCTGATGAGGGCTGTTAGCCCGAAACCAGTCCCAGGATGCTTGTTTCTGGTCCAGGGAAGACATGGCTTGGCAGTTCGGGCTGGACTATTCCCTTGAGGCACCTGGTCAAGACTGATTTGCATATAGCTGTGTCTGAACTGGGGTGACGAAGTGAGCTATAGAACGATGATGGATTCAACCCAGATCTGTGACTGGGGGTGAGTGTCTGAAAAGTTTCAGCGCTCCGTCCATCATCTCCTTGTGTTTGCTTCATTAAAAGCACATCCCCAGACCTCCCATCCGAACAAGACAATGTTTTGTTATCCTTTCCTTATATAAGGTTTGGTTTCTCAGGGACTGTTCTTCTTTGCAGTTTCTTCTGTAACAAGTCCAGAAAATAAGGATTATTAGTACCCAAAATGAGGTCTTCAGGAAGATTCTGGAGTGCCCCTACTTTGATCAACTCTTCCTGGTTCTCCTGTTTTTTTGCAGTGAGTTTAACCCATGAGCACACCATGGTATCCCCGTGGAACCAACAAATCGCTACTTGTTTGTTCGTAATAATTTGAAAAAGATAAACAAGATCATGTTTAATAACGGACTGTCGACAACCTGAGTCCAGAAGAGTCTTTATCCACTAGCCATTCACAGGAAGACTCACATAAAATATAAGCCCCATTTCTTGGGCGTAGTAAACCGAGAAGGGAATATAACTGATGCCCATGGGTTCTTCATCAGTCTTTTTGTTTTTGCAAAACCTTGCGATCTGACTCCACTCTCCGCACTCAAAATGCTGGGTTTCAGTATTGGGTTGTGACTCAGTCCGAGGTGGGTGTACTCTAGGTAACTCAGTCAGGATTTTCTGAGTGTTTTCTCATTCTGGGTTGTATGGTTTAAGTGATTGTACCTAATTCTCTTCTCCATTTCTATTGTGGGTCCTTTTCCTTGAGCCCTTGCAAAGGTTGTAGCCATTTGTACTGCCTGATCCAATGTCAGTCCGGCATGCTGGTGTAACCATTTTTCTGTAGGGTAAGGTATAGCATCTAAATACTATTCCAAATGTATCTTATTAATTATGTCTTCTTTGCTCGCCTCCCTGGGTTTAAGCCATTGGTCACTGGCTTCCTTCATTTTATAGACTAATGTATTAGGGGTATCCCCAGGTCCACCTCTGTCCTTGTGAAATATCAAACGTAGGGTCTCATCATCGATCCCTAACCTATCTAGAGGATGGCCTTCTTTACGTCGATATAGGAGCTAGTACCATCAGCATTGGCAAATTGATACGCGGCTTGAGCCTCGCCTGCCAATAAAGGGGCAAGATAAAAAGGCCAAAGCTGAATAGGCCATCCTCTAGTACGAGCAGCATGTTCAAAATTCAAGAGGAAGGCAACTGGATCCTCACCGTTTACATACTTTTGTAGGGGAACTTGAGGAACAACTGAATTGATCTTTTTTCCTTGAGCCAGTCCTGTAGTCAACTAATTTTGACCCTCAGACATTTTTGTCAAATACTCTCCTTGGGATTTTATAGTGTTTGTGAACACTGTCCGATCATTATCAGCCACAATCATATGTCGTTCCATGGCCCAATCTAGTTTCTGTTGGCCCTCTATTAATTGATTAATCACATTTTCCATCTTATTTCAGATGGTGGGCACTGCGAGTATTCGCCACAACTTCTGAGGAATTAGGAGGATTCTTCTTGAAATAATGCTTCAAGACTCTTTTTTAGTGAGAGGGTCCCTTTCTTTATTATATACAGTCAAGAAGGAGAGGGATTTTAGGATACTCTGGATCTCACTTAGTCCATTCGATAAAGTGGAGTGTTCTTTAGTATGCCTCTGACAAACTCCAAGATAGAAGATGCTCGTCGGTTTCCCTCGAGGAAAAAAAAAAAGAAATGACCGCAGGTAACTAATTGAGTACTCAAAAAGGTGTGACCGACACCATACACCTGGGTGACTGTGCACGTTTATTGTTGTCGCAGACTCGCTGACTTCCCCAAAACCCCAGAACTAATGTCTACAGTGCACTTAGAAAACAAGGTGCCAGGGAAGGATACAAACCCCTCTATGGAGCTTTCACACCCCCTTTTACTAGCCCACCCAAAACCTGCAAGCGTCCACGCACCTGTGAAAGCCACACTCCTCTAGGAGTGTGGCAGGTCTTTACTTCCAACTGATGGTGTTTCTCTTCCTCCACTTGCTTCAGAGCTTTGACTTCATTCTTCAGGGCTTCGTCCTCCTTGTCCCGGTGGGAGTTTAGTTTGTTCTTACAGCCATTTTTTTTAGGTCCTCGAACGCGGTACACAGGTTTCCTTCCGACCTGCAGTCGATATCTCCTTCCAGAGAATCGAAGACGTCCGCTTCCTCGCTCACATCCATTTTCACTTCCCTTGTGTTCGTGACTCCACCTGCTGACCACACCCCCAGCCCAAAGAAGAAGGTATTTTTAAAGGATCCCATGTCGTCCTCAGTCACAAAACATACATCAGAGGCATTTTCAGTCTCAAAGGAAGGGGGTCAATACGTAACAGCTGGGGATTCATCAAATTCCTGACAGTATGATAATAAAATATTACTTTACGTTAAAAAACCTTAGAAATTCACTGAAAATAACCAAAGCTTAAAGTACCATTATAGTTAGATTAAAATTTCAGTGACAAGGTAAAGGAATAACACCATTGAAATCCACCAATTATAGTTATCTAAAGTGACAATAACTTATGCCCTAAGCTAACTATAACTCATGCCCTCACCATTCACAGCTAATTACTTCACATATTACATCTCTCATGACATCTTCTATTACATCATTGATATCACTGCAAATTTGCAATATCATTGATGACAAAACTGTGCATGATAGGGTCACGAGTTAGAGTTTCATTAGGTCACCAGTTATAGTTATTTGAGATAACCATCACTGAAGAAAATGTTCAACTATACTATTACATTACTGTAAGCTTTGTTTTTTTGAGTGAAAACACATATATATTCACTGAAAAAACCATAGGTTTCAGGGGCGTTATAGTTAGTTGGACATTTCACTCGTACAAAACAATAGAAATTCCCCCGTTATAGTTAGTTCAGCTAACTATAACTCGCGTACTCCACAATGCACTGCTGATGACGTCACATATTACATCACTCATGACATGGTCAGTGACATCACTCATGACATCACTGATGACATCTCAAATGACATCACTGATGACATCATCCTTGTGATAGAGTGGCAGACCTCCTCTCACCCTAATATAACCTTTGATACACACACTCAAAAATACAAACTAACATTTTCAAAACAATGGACATACCAATACCAGTTACAACACACCTATTCAGTAATTCCAAGATCTACACACACATCCACTCATTCACCAACAGTCCCTATACAGTCACTCATACATGTACTCACTCATCATATGTACTCATACACCTATACATCCTGTTACACACCGCCACTCATCCATAGAGTTACTCACTCACATAGTCACACATGCAAACAAAGTATCAAACATCCATTTACTTGCATATACAGTTATACACACACTACCACACTTACTTCTACAGAAACTTACACATACTTACTCTCTTAAACAATCACTTATAGAAACACCTACTTATTTGTACAGGAACTCTTCCAATCTCTCACTCTCACATATACTCACTTATATACACCAATACTCACATATACTAGTTTAAAACATATGTAGTTACTCATAAAGACACTATTGAGACAGTCATTCACTCACTAACACACCCATACACATACTCATCCACCTATACAGTCCTGCACACATGCTGTCTTCAACACATACAAACAGTGAGTCACTCATTCATGCATCTATGCACTAAGTAATACCCCCACCGAACCATACAGACACTCAGACACTCATACTGATACTCAAAAAACCAACTAATAACCCATATAGACACTCATGTAGCTACTCACCAACCCATGCAGCCACTTATACACAAAGTGAGAGACTGATACAGATATTTTCATATTTAAACATTACTCACTAACCCATGTATTCACTAAGATACACTTAGTCAGTTATACAATCAATTTTACAAAACAAAATCATCCATTTAGACACTTATATACCCATTTATTCTTCCATCGACCTTGAGATATACATATATAAAACATATTTAATTTTCAGAAAAACACACATTCACTGGATGATGTCATCAGTGATGTCATCAGTGATGTCATTTGAGATGTCATCAGTGATGTCATGAGTGATGTCACTGACCATGTCATGAGTGATGTAATATGTGACGTCATCAGCAGTGCATTGCGGGCGCGCGAGTTATAGTTAGCTGAACTAACTATAACGGGGAATTTCTATGGTTTTGTACGAGTGAAATGTCCAACTAACTATAACGCCCCTGAAACCTATGGTTTTTCAGTGAATTTCTAAGGTTTTTTAAATGCTAATTTCTAACTATAACGTGCCTGAAACCTATGGTTTTCTCAGTGAATTTCTAAGGTTTTTAAATGCTAATTTCTAACTATAACGTGCCTGAAACCTATGGTTTTTTCAGTGAATATATATATATTTATTATACTATGTATACATGTGAAAATGTCTCGGTCTCCTGTTTGCCTCGGTGGCACGGAAAAAATGGGTGGAACTGACGTCAGCTCGCCGACGAGGTTCTCTTATGGCTCCGATGACGTCATACGGTGTCGCGAGCGGAGCCATGCTATTATGACGTCCTCGTTGACGTGGGAGAGCTAGGAAAGAATTTCCATGGAATGCTGGTGCAGGGGATATTCACCTAAGTGTACAGGCTAGTCCTTTGGGAGCAACTGTTTATGTTGCCACTTCAGAAACCGAAACCAGTGATCCGAGGGCAGAGGCCCTGCAGATGGCACATGAGGTGGGGTGCCCAGTCGTGTGCACCGGCGGGGCAGTGAAGTGACAAGCACCACAACCCACAAAAAGGTAACGAGGGCACTGAATAACACAGGATCTTCTCTTTGTATCTGGCAGGAACAACGAAGTTAAAATGCCCTAGTACCAAAATGTAGAATTAGTGCTACAACGGTCTTCAAGAGGACCTGCGATGCCGCTTCTGCCTCCCGTACCCTGGAGGTGGCACATGGGTCACGCGGTACGGTCATACTGCGGTGGGACGCACACTCGTTGACCTCTCATGGCACTGCTCCACACTTCAGGGAGGACGCTTTCCATTAGCAATGTTTTCTGATGACATGTCGCGCTGGCCCCGTCTAACAACAGAACTCCTTTAGATCCAAACAGACTCTTCCACTCTCTCACCGGAAGTGAAACCAGGCCACGCGGACACTTTCACAATACAACAGCCGGGAATGCACCTTTCGGTAAAAAAAACACATTCCTTCCTCCTAATTAATCAAATAAACGTCTCACTGAAGAACAGGGGCCAGCTTCGATCGGTAAACAGCCGTTACAACGACTTTTTTACTTTGCGATACCATTACAACGCATGCATTACCACGCATGCGTTGTACATCACAAAGTCATTACTACGCATTTTTTTAGAACGCATGGTCATTTACCATGCATGCCTTTATAACGAATTTTGTTGTAAAGGTATGTATGGTAAATGACCATGCGTTCTAAAAAACATGTAGACGATCCTTGTCGTTGTAAGGAAACAGAGGCTGTTCCGTTTCCTCACAACGACGTGCACCGCCCCTCAGAGACGACGTGAAGCAGGAATCACGAGGAGAGAGGAACCACGAGGAGTGAGAGGTAAGGGGGATTGGGCATGGGGTGGGGGTTTCTTTTCTAGGGTTTAGGGTAGTGCAGTGGTGTTTGGGTGGTGTAGGGGGTCGTGCTGGGGGTAGTGTTTTAGGGTTTAGGGTAGTGCAGTGGTGTTTGGGTAGTGTAGGGGGTCGTGCTGGGGGTAGTGTTTTAGGGTTTAGGGTAGTGCAGTAGTGTTTGAGTAGTGTAGGGGGTCATGCTGGTGGTAGTGTTTTAGGGTTTAGGGTAGTGCAGTGGTGTTTGTGTAGTGTAGGGGGTCATGCTGGGGGTAGTGTTTTATGGTTTAGGGTAGTGCAGTGGTGTTTGGGTAGTGTAGGGGGTCGTGCTGGGGGTAGATTTAGGGTTTAGGGTAGTGCAGTGGTGTTTGGGTAGTGTAGGGAGTCGTGCTGGGGGTAGTGTTTTAGGGTTTAGGGTAGTGCAGTGGTGTTTGTGTAGTGTAGGGGGTTGTGCTGGGGGTAGTGTTTTAGGGTTTATGTTAGTGCAGTGGTGTTTGGGTAGTGTAGGGGTAGTGCTGGGGTAGTGTTTTAGGGTTTAGGGTAGTGCAGTGGTGTTTGTGTAGTGTAGGGGGTAGTGCTGGGGGTAGTGTTTTAAGGTTTAGGGTAGTGCAGTGGTGTTTGGGTAGTGTAGGGGTTCATGCTGGGGGTAGTGTTTTAGGGTTTAGGGTATGGCAGTGGTGTTTGGGTAGTGTAGGGGGTCGTGCTGGGGGTCGATTTAGGGTTTAGGGTAGTGCAGTGGTGTTTGTGTTGTGAGGGGGTCGTGCTGGGGGTAGTGTTTTAGGGTTTAGAGTAATGCAGTGGTGTTTGTATAGTGTAGGGGGTTTAGGGTAGTGCTGTGGTGTTTGTGTAGTGTAGGGGGTCATGCTGGGGGTTGTGTTTTAGGGTTTAGGGTAGGGCAGTGGTGTTTGTGTAGTGTAGGGGTAGTGTTTTAGGGTTTAGGGTAGTGCAGTGGTGTTTGTGTAGTGTAGGGGGTCATGCTGTGGGTAGTGTTTTAGGGTAGTGCAGTTGTGTTTGTGTAGTGTACGGGGTCGTGTTTTAGGGTATAGGGTAGTGCAGTGGTGTTTGGGTAGTGTAGGGGGTCATGCTGGGGTTAGTGTTTTAGGGTTTAGGGTAGTGTAGTGGTGTTTGGGTAGTGTAGGGGGTCGTGCTGGGGGTAGTGTTTTAGGGTTTAGGGTAGTGCAGTGGTGTTTGTGTAGTTTGGGAGGTCATGCTGGGGGTAGATTTAGGGTGTAGTGCAGTGGTGTTTAGGTAGTGTAGGGAGTCGTGCTGGGGGTAGTGTTTTAGGGTTTAGGGTAGTCCAGTGGTGTTTGTGTAGTGTAGGGAGTCGTGCTGGGGGTAGTGTTTTAGGGTTTAGGGTAGTGCAGTGGTGTTTGGGTAGTGTAGGGGGTCATGCTGGGGTAGTGTTTTAGGGTTTAGGGTAGTGCAGTGGTGTTTGTGTAGTGTAGGGGGTCATGCTGGGGGTAGTGTTTTAGGGTTTAGGGTAGTGCAATGGTGTTTGTGTAGTGTAGGGGGTAGTGTTTTAGGGTTTAGGGTAGTGCAGTGGTGTTTGTGTACTCTAGGGGGTCGTGCTGGGTTCTAGTGTTTTAGGGTTTAGGGTAGTGCAGTGGTATTTGTGTAGTGTAGGGGGTAGATTTAGGGTTTAGGGTAGTGCAGTGGTGTTTGGGTAGTGAAGGGGGTCATGCTGGGGGTAGTGTTTTTGAGTTTAGGGTAGTGCAGTTGTGTTTGGGTAGTGAAGGGGGTCGTGCTGGGGGTAGTGTTTTAGGGTTTAGGGTAGTGCAGTGGTGTTTGGGTAGTGTAGGGGTCAACCAACATGAATTTGTCCTTGTGTGATGTAACCAATGCTCATGTAAAGCACTCCAATACCTGACCAGTCTGCACTATATAAAACTGCAAAAAAACAAAAAATAAAAAGTGTTTTGCACACTTCTGTCATTGGGCTATACGTGGGCTGCCTCTGGGTGATATTTGTGCTACATTTGGGCTCTTTTTTCTCTGGTGGCCATCTTGGGAGACTTATTTGTTATGAAGTTTCCTAATTTCCTCATTTACTACAGTCTCCTCAGTAGGAAATTCTTTCAGTTTTTACTTTGATTCCATCAAGAAGGCATTCAGATGTGTCACACATTTGCCATAAATTCAGAATGTTAGCACTCTAGTTGTTCATTAGATCACTGTAGTAAAGCTACTGCTCACCAAGGAGTTAACTGGAAGTCTACTGCTGGTATTGAAAGTGATTGTTTCAGTCTGCATGTCAGAATTTTCTAATGAAATAGAAGAGGATTTGAGATCTCACTTAAAACATGCCCTAAATTTTCTTTATGCAGCACTAACCATAATTTCTATGTAAAATGAACCCCCTCATTTTGTTCCTTTTTAAATTAAATGTTTTAAGTGTTACCAGTTTATTCCAATCAAGATGGCTTCAGGTGTGCCATACTTTTGCCATAAGTAAGGCTGTTAGCACTCTAGTTGTTCTTTAGAACACTCTGGGAAGCTGAAGTAGAACACAAAGGCATCAACTGACAGGCTGCTCCTGTTGAAATATAACAGAAAGATATTTGAGATCTCACTTAAAACATGTCCTAATTTTTCTTTCTACAGCACTAACCATAATTTCTATGGCAAAATGAACCCCCTCATTTTGTTCCTTTTTAAATTAAATGTTTTAAGTGTTACCAGTTTATTCCAATCAAGATGGCTTCAGGTGTGCCATACTTTTGTCATAAGTAAGACTGTTAGCGCTCTAGTTGTTCTTTAGAACACTCTGGGAAGCTGCAGTAGAGCACAAAGGCATCAACTGACAGGCTGCTCCTGTTGAAATATAACAGGAAGATATTTGAGATCACACTTGAAACATGTCCTAATTTTTCTTTCTACAGCACTAACCATAATTTCTATGACAAAATGAACCCCATCATTTTGTTCCTTTTTAAATTAAATGTTTTAAGTGTTACCAGTTTATTCCAATCAAGATGGCTTCAGGTGTGCCATACTTTTGTCATAAGTAAGGCTGTTAGCACTCTAGTTGTTCTTTAGAACACTCTGGGAAGCTGCAGTAGAACACAAAGGAATCAACTGACAGTCTCTGCCATTGTTGGATGTACATGTTTTACTGAGAATGTCAGACTTCATTCTCACATGACTGAGAAAGATAATGTGAATTTACAGAAAATATGCTCTCATTTTAGCTTCTGGAGCACCTTCCAAAACTGTATGGGACAAGCATGTGAAAATAGTTTTCTCTCAAACATGATTCATGATATCCCAGCAGAAGGTTTTTCACAGGGTAAAATCACCTTAGAACACACCACAATTCCTGAAATTAGTATGGTACCATCAACAAATGAATTCTAATGTAACTAAAGTCTGTTATCACCCTTTATAGTTCTCCTTTTGGTAACCCTCAAAATCTTCGATTCACTACAATGCATTTCAATGGGGTACTATCATTTATATTGGTCCCAAGATGGCTGCCAGCAATTCCAGGATGAAGTGCTGACAGCCAATCAGATCTCACGATGACATGTGTGGTTAGGCTCCGCCCAGATATATATGTGTTTTTACTTTTGATTTTCTCAGCAACTACTGAACGGATTTACACCATTTAACAAAAAGGGTTCTTTCTGAACCAAGAACTACCTCTTTGCCAAATTTGGTGTAATTCCGTTCAGCAGTTCGGGCTGAAGCCTTGCATAAAGTTTCCTATGGGAAATTGATTTTTGACTCGTATTTTTTTAATTTCTCCGCAACTACTGAACGGATTTACACCATTTAACAAAAGGGTTCTTTCTGAACCAAGAACTACCTCTTTGCCAAATTTTGTGTAATTCCGTTCAGCAGTTCGGGCTGTAGCCGTAGCTAAAGTTTCCTATGGGAAAATGAATGGGGAAAACACGTTTTGGGACCCCCCTTTTTTCTCAGCCCCCGCTTGACGAATCACCGAGAAACGTTCAGGGTAGGAGCGGACCGGAGCGGGCCATAAAGTTTGAAAATTTCACGAAGATTCGTCAACCGACGCAAGAGTTATTTCAAATAGAATGTTGCAGATTTCCTATGGAAAATAGGTCCTAACTATAACTATCTACTGGCGACCGCCAGTATATAATATATATATATTCACTGAAAAAAACATAGGTTTTTGGGACAGTTATAGTTAGTTGGATATTGCACTCGTACAGAACCCATGAAATTCCCCCGTTATAGTTAGTTCAGCTAACTATAACTTGCGCCCAGCAATGCACTGCTGATGACGTCACATATTACATCACTCATGACATGGTCAGTGACATCACTGATGACATCACTGATGACATCTCAAATGACATCACTGATGACATCACTGATGACATCATCCAAGTGATAATTTCATGCATCTTCTCACACCCTAATATAACTTTTGATACACCCACTCTAAATTACAGACTGCCATTCGCAAAACCATACACACTCCAATACCAATAACTACATACCCACTCACTGATTCTTAGGTCTACTCATACTTACAGTCACTCAGTACAGGACTATCATATGCACTCATACACCTATATAAACACTCACACACCGCCACTCATCCATAGAGGTACTCACACACCTAGTCAGTCATGCAAAAAATTAATCACACACCCATTTACTCACCTATACAGTTATACACACACCAACTCACTTACTCTTACAAATACTAGCACATTCTTACTCTCTTATACAATAACTGATACAAGCACACATGCATCCATACAGCCACTCTCACAATCACACACTCTCACTTATAGCCTTTTAAATACTCTAACACACATATATACTGCCTTTTACATATGTAGTTACTCGCACATGTACCACTGAGATATACATTCACTCACTAATACACCCATACACACACTCACCCACCCAAGCAGTCCATCACAGATGCACTCTTCAAATCATGCACCCAGTGAATCACCCACTCACACATCTATATACAGAGTCAACACACCCCACCCACACAAACACCCAGGCACCCATGCAGATACTCAGAGAACCAATCAATAACCCATATAGACACTCATGTAGCTATTCGCAAATCCATGCATGCACTTACACACCAACAGACAGACGGATACAGACATTCACACAGTTTAGTCACTAACCCATGCATTCAGTAAGATACGTTTAATCACTCACTTGTTGAGTCAGTCACGCACCTACTCAATCATCCATTCAGACACTTATACACCCACTCATTCTTCAATACGCCTTTGCCTATATATATTAAACATATTTAAACTTTACAGAAACACACAGTCACTGGATGATGTCATCAGTGATGTCACTGACCATGTCATGAGTGATGTAATATGTGACGTCATCAGCAGTGCATTGCGGGGGCGCGAGTTATAGTTAGCTGAACTAACTATAACGGGGGAATTTCACGAGTTATGTACGAGTGCAATATCCAACTAACTATAACTGTCCCTAAAACCTATGGTTTTTTCAGTGAATTTCAAAGGTTTTTTAAATGCTAATTTCTAACTATAATGTGTCTTGAAACCTATGGTTTTTTCAGTGAATAAATATATACATATATATATTAACTGAAAAAACCATAGGTTTCAGGAACGTTATAGTTAGTTGGACATTTCACTTGTACAAAACCATAGAAATTCCGGCGTTATAGTTAGTTCAGCTAACTATAACTCGCACCCCCGCAATGCACTGCTGATGACGTCACATATTACATCATTCATTACATGGTCAGTGACATCACTGATGACATCACTGATGACATCTCAAATGACATCACTGATGACATCACTGATGACATCATCCAGTGACTGTGTGTTTCTGTAAAGTTTAATTTTGTTTTATATATATGCCAAGCTGTATTGAGGAATGAGTGGGTGTATAAGTGTCTGTATGGAGGATTTAGTAGGTGCGTGACTGACTGTATAAGTGAGTGATTAAATGTGTCTTACTGAATGCATGGGTTAGTGACTAAACTGTGTGAAAGTCTGTATCAGTCTGTCTGTTGTTGTGTAAGCTGCTGCATGGGTTGGTGAGTAGCTGCATGAGTGTCTATATGGGTTATTGATTGCTTGCCTGAGTATTTGTATGGCTGCCTGAGTGTGTGTGTGGGTGGGAGGTGTGTGACTCTGTGCATAGATGTGTGAGTGGTTGATTCACTGGGTGTATGGGTTCAAGAGTGCATGTGGAAACAGCTGTATGGGTGGGTGAGTGTGTGTATGGGTGTGTTGGTGAGTGAATGGATGTCTCAGTGGTACATGTGCAAGTAACTACATATGTAAAAGGCAGTATATGTGAGTGATGGTGTATATAAATAACTATATGTGAGAGTCAGTAATTGTGAGAGTGGCTACATGGATGAGTGTGTATTTGTATCAGTGATTCTATAAGAGAGTAATTATGTGTTAGTATCTGTATGAATAATTGAAGTTGTGTCTGTATAACTGTATAGGTGAGTAAATGGAAGTATGATTGATTCTTTGCACGACTGACTAAGTGTGTGAGTAACTCTGGATATGTGGCAGTGTGTGAGTGTCTGTATAGTTGTATGAGTGCATATGATAGTGTTGTATTGATGAGCGACTGCATGTATGAGTGACTGTATGGGTGAATGAGTGGATGTGTGTGTAGACCTAGGAATCATTCAGTGCGTATTTAGTAACTGGTATTGATGTGTCTATTTTTTTGAAAATGGTAGTCTGTATTTTAGAGTGAGTGTATCAAAGGTTATATTCAGGTGTGAGGAGGTGCATCAGATTTTCACGTGGATGATGTCATCAGTGATTTTATCAGTGATGTCACTGACCATGTCATGAATGATGTAATATGTGACGTCATCAGCAGTGCATTGCGGGGCGCGAGTTATAGTTAGATGAACTAACTATAATGCCGGAATTTCTATGGTTTTGTACAAGTGAAATGTCCAACTAACTATAACGTTCCTGAAACCTATGGTTTTTCAGTTAATTTCTATGGTTTTTTAAATGCTAATTTCTAACTATAACGTGCCTGAAACCAATGGTTTTTTCAGTGAATTTCTATGGTTTTTAAATGCTAATTTCTAACTATAACGTGCCTGAAACCTATGGTTTTTCCAGTGAATTTCAAAGGTTTTTTAAATGAAAATTTGTAAGTCTAATGTACCTCAATCCTATGTTTTTTTTATTTTCTATATATATTATCTACTGGCGGTCGCCAGTAGATAGTTATAGTTAGGACCTATTTTCCATAGGAAATCCGCAACATTCTATTTGAAATAACTCTTGAGTCGGTTGACGAATCTTCGCGAAATTTTCAAACTTTATGGCCCGCTCCGGTCCGCTCCTACCCTGAAAGTTTCGGGGTGATTCGTCAAGCGGGGGCCGAGAAAAAAGGGGGGTCCCAAAACGTGTTTTCCCCATTCATTTTCCCATAGGAAACTTTAGCCACGACTACAGCCCGAACTGCTGAACGGAATTACAAAAATTTGGCAAAGAGGTAATTCTTGGTTCAGAAAGAACCCTTTTGTTAAATGGTGTAAATCCGTTCAGTAGTTGCGGAGAAATTAAAAACATAAGAGTCAAAAAATCAATTTCCCATAGGAAACTTTATGCAAGGCTACAGCCCGAACTGCTGAACGGAATTACACCAAATTTGGCAAAGAGGTAGTTCTTGGTTCAGAAAGAACCCTTTTGTTAAATGGTGTAAATCCGTTCAGTAGTTGCTGAGAAAATCAAAAGTAAAAACACATATATATCTGGGCGGAGCCTAACCACACATGTCATCGTGAGATCTGATTGGCTGTCAGCACTTCATCCTGGAATTGCTGGCAGCCATCTTGGGACCAATATAAATGATAGTACCCCATTGAAATGCATTGTAGTGAATCGAAGATTTTGAGGGTTACCAAAAGGAGAACTATAAAGGGTGATAACAGACTTTAGTTACATTAGAATTCATTTGTTGATGGTACCATACTAATTTCAGGAATTGTGGTGTGTTCTAAGGTGATTTTACCATGTGAAAAACCTTCTGCTGGGATATCATGAATCATGTTTGAGAGAAAACAATTTTCACATGCTTGTCCCATACAGTTTTGGAAGGTGCTCCAGAAGCTAAAATGAGAGCATATTTTCTGTAAATTCACATTATCTTTCTCAGTCATGTGAGAATGAAGTCTGACATTCTCAGTAAAACATGTACATCCAACAATGGCAGAGACTGTCAGTTGATTCCTTTGTGTTCTACTGCAGCTTCCCAGAGTGTTCTAAAGAACAACTAGAGTGCTAAAAGCCTTACTTATGACAAAAGTATGGCACACCTGAAGCCATCTTGATTGGAATAAACTGGTAATACTTAAAACATTTAATTTAAAAGGAACAAAATGATGGGGTTCATTTTGTCATAGAAATTATGGTTAGTGCTGTAGAAAGAAAAATTAGGACATGTTTCAAGTGTGATCTCAAATATCTTCCTGTTATATTTCAACAGGAGCAGCCTGTCAGTTGATGCCTTTGTGTTCTACTGCAGCTTCCCAGAGTGTTCTAAAGAACAACTAGAGCGCCAACAGCCTTACTTATGACAAAAGTATGGCACACCTGAAGCCATCTTGATTGGAATAAACCGGTAACACTTAAAACATTTAATTTAAAAAGGAACAAAATGAGGGGTTCTTTCTGAAATAGAAATTATGGTTAGTGCTGCAGAAAGAAAAATTAGGGCATGTTTTAAGTGAGATCTCAAATCCTCTTCTATTTCATTAGAAAATTCTGACATGCAGACTGAAACAATCACTTTCAATACCAGCAGCAGACTTCCAGTTAACTCCCTGGTGAGCAGTAGCTTTACTACAGTGATCTAATGAGCAACTAGAGTGCTAACATTCTAAATTTATGGCAAATGTGAGACACATCTGAATGCCTTCTTGATGGAATCAAAGTAAAAAACTGAAAGCATTTCCTACTGAGGAGACTGCAGTAAATGAGGAAATTAGGAAACTTCATAACAAAGAAGTCTTCCAAGATGGCCACCAGTGAAAAAAGAGCCCAAATGTAGCACAAATATTACCCAGATGCAGCCCACATATAGCCCAATGACAAAAATGTGCAAAACACTTTTTATTTTTAGTTTTTGCAGTTTTATGTAGTGCAGACTGGTCAGGTATTGGAGCGTTGCATCTTAAAACATGACCCCCTACACTACAAAAACACCACTGCACTACCCTAAACCCTAAAACACTACCCCCAGCACGACCCCTACACTACACAAGCACCACTGCACTATCCTAAATCCTAAAACACTACCCACAGCATGACCCCCTACACTACACAAACACCACTGCACTACCCTAAACCCTAAAACACTACGCCAGCACAATCCCCTACACTACCCAAATACCACTGCACTAACCTAAATCCTAAAACACTACCCCCAGCACGACCCCCTACACTACCCAAACACCACTGCACTACCCTAAAACATGACCCCCTACACTACACAAACACCACTGCACTACCCTAAACCCTAAAACACTACCCCCAGCACGACCCCCTACACTACACAAGCACCACTGCACTACCCTAAACCCTAAAACACTACCCCCAGCACGACCCCCTACACTATACAAACACCACTGCACTACCCTAAACCCTAAAACACTACCCCCAGCACGACCCCCTACACTACCCAAACACCACTGCACTAACCTAAATCCTAAAACACTACCCCCAGCACGACCCCCTACACTACCCAAACACCACTGCACTACCCTAAAACATGACCCCTACACTACACAAACACCACTGCACTACCCTAAACCCTAAAACACTACCCCCAGCACAACCCCCTACACTAGACAAGCACCACTGCACTACACTAAACCCTAAAACACTACCCCAAGCACGAGCCCCTACACTGCCCGAATACCACTGCACTGCCCTAAACCCTGAAACACCAGCCCCTGCACGACCCCCTACACTGCCCGAACACCACTGCACTGCCCTAAACCCTGAAACACCACCCCTAGTACGACCCCCTACACTGCCCGAACACCACTGCACTGCCCTAAACCCTGAAACACCACCCCTTTCACGACCCCCTACACTGCCCGAACACCACTGTACTGCCCTAAACCCTGAAACACCACCCCCAGCACGACCCTCTACACTGCCCGAACACCACTGCACTGCCCTAAACCCTGAAACACTACCCCCAGCAAGACCCCCTACACTGCCCGAACACCACTGCACTGCCCTAAACCCTGAAACATCACTCCCAGCAAGACCCCTACACTGCCCGAACACCACTGCCCTAAACCCTGAAACACCAGCCCCAGCACGACCCCCTACACTGCCCAAACACCACTGCACTGCCCTAAACCTTGAAACACCAGCCCCAGCACGACCCCTACACTGCCCGAACACCACTGCACTACCGTAAACCCTGAAACACCACCCCCAGCACGACCCCCTACACTGCCCGAGCACCACTGCACTGCCCTAAACGCTGAAACACCAGCCCCAGCATGACCCCCTACACTGCCCGAACACCACTGCACTGCCCTAAACCCTGAAACACCAGCCCCAGCACGACTGCGTACACTGCCCGAACACCACTGCACTGCCCTAAACCCTGAAACACCAGGCCCAGCACGACCCCCTACACTGCCCGAACACCACTGCACTGCCCTAAACCGTGACACACCAGCCTCAGCACGACCCCCTACACTGCCCGAACAACACTGCACTGCCCTAAACCCTGAAACACCACCCCCAGCACGACCCCAACACTGCCCGAACACCACTGCACTGCCCTAAACCCTGAAACACGACCCCCTGCACGACCCCCTAAACTGCCCGAACACTACTGCACTGCCCTAAACCCTGAAACACCAGCCCCAGCACGACCCCCTACACTGCACGAACACCAGTGAACTGCCCTAAACCCTGAAACACTACCCCCAGCAAGACCCCCTACACTGCCCGAACACCACTGCACTGCCCTAAACCCTGAAACATCACCCCCAGCAAGACCCCCTACACTGCCCGAACACCACTGCCCTAAACCCTGAAACACCACCCCCAGCAAGACCCCCAACACTGCCCGAACACCACTGCACTGCCCTAAACCCTGAAACACCAGCCCCAGCACGACCCCCTACACTGCCCGAACACCACTGCACTGCCCTAAACCCTGAAACACCACCGCCTGCATGACCCCCTACACTGCCTGAACACCACTGCACTGCCCTAAACCCTGAAACACCACCCCCTGCATGACCCCCTACACTGCCCGAACACTACCTCACTGCCCTAAACCCTGAAACACCACCCCCAGCACAACCCCCTACACTGCACGAACACAACTGCACTGCCCTAAACCCTGAAACACTACCCCCAGCAAGACCCCCTACACTGCCCGAACACCACTGCACTGCCATAAACCCTGAAACATCACCCCCAGCAAGACCCCCTACACTGCCCAAACACCACTGCCCTAAACCCTGAAACACCACCCCCAGTAAGACCCCCTACACTGCCTGAATACCACTGCACTGCCCTAAACCCTGAAACACCACCCCCAGCACGACCCCCTACACTGCCCGAACACCACTGCTCTGCCCAAAACCCTGAAACACCAGCCCCAGCACGACCCCCTACACTGCCCGAACACCACTGCACTGCCCTAAACCCTGAAACACCAGCCCCAGCACGACCCCCTACACTGCCCGAACACCACTGCACTGCCCTAAATCCTGAAACACCAGCCCCAGCACGACCGCCTACACTGCCCGAAAACCACTTCACTGCCCTAAACCCTGAAACACCAGCCCCAGCATGACCCCCTACACTGCCCGAACACCACTGCACTGCCCTAAACCCTCAAACACCAGCCCCAGCACGACCCCCTACACTGCCCGGACACCACTGCACTGCCCTAAACCCTGAAACACCAGTCCCTGCAAGACCCCCTACACTGCCCGAACACCACTGCACTGCCCTAAACCCTGAAACACCACCCCCAACAAGACCCCCTACACTGCCCGAACACCACTGCACTAACCCCTGAAACACCACCCCCAGCAAGACCACCTACACTGGCCGAACACCACTGCACTGCCCTAAACCCTGAAACACCACCCCCAGCACGACCCCCTACACTGCCCAAACACCACTGCACTGCCCTAAACCCTGAAACACCACCGCCTGCATGACCCCCTACACTGCCCGAACACCACTGCACTGCCCTAAACCCTGAAACACCACCCCCAGCACGACCCCCTACACTGCCCAAACACCACTGCACTGCCCTAAACCCTGAAACACCACCGCCTGCATGACCCCTACACTGCCCGAACACCACTGCACTGCCCTAAACCCTGAAACACCACCCCCAGCACGACCCCCTACACTGCTGGAACACCACTGCACTGCCCTAAACCCTGAAACACCACCCCCCGCATGACCCCTACACTGCCCGAACACCACTGCACTAAACCCTGAAACACCACCCCCAGCAAGACCACCTACACTGGCCGAACACCACTGCACTGCCCTAAACCCTGAAACACCACCCCTGCACGACCCCCTACACTGCCCAAACACCACTGCACTGCCCTAAACCCTGAAACACCACCCCTGCACGACCCCCTACACTGCCCGAACACCACTGCACTGCCCTAAACCCTGAAACACGACCCCCTGCACGACCCCCTACACTGCCCGAACACTACTGCACTGCCCTAAACCCTGAAACACCAGCCCCAGCACGACCCCCTATACTGCACGAACACCAGTGAACTGCCCTAAACCCTGAAACACTACCCCCAGCAAGACCCCTACACTGCCCGAACACCACTGCACTGCCCTAAACCCTGAAACATCACCCTCAGCAAGACCCCCTACACTGCCCGAACACCACTGCCCTAAACCCTGAAACACCACCCCCAGCAAGACCCCCTACACTGCCCGAACACCACTGCACTGCCCTAAACCCTGAAACACCAGCCCCAGCACGACCCCCTACACTGCCCAAACACCACTGCACTGCCCTAAACCCTGAAACACCACCGCCTGCATGACCCCCTACACTGCCTGAACACCACTGCACTGCCCTAAACCCTGAAACACCACCCCCAGCACGACCCCCTACACTGCCCGAACACCACTGCACTGCCCTAAACCCTGAAATACCACCCCCTGCATGACCCCCTACACTGCCCAAACACTACCTCACTGCCCTAAACCCTGAAACACCACCCCCAGCACGACCCCCTACACTGCACGAACACAACTGCACTGCCCTAAACCCTGAAACACTACCCCCAGCAAGACCCCTACACTGCCCGAACACCACTGCACTGCCATAAACCCTGAAACATCACCCCCAGCAAGACCCCCTACACTGCCCAAACACCACTGCCCTAAACCCTGAAACACCACCCCCAGTAAGACCCCTACACTGCCCGAATACCACTGCACTGCCCTAAACCCTGAAACACCACCCCCAGCACGACCCCCTACACTGCCCGAACACCACTGCACTGCCCTAAACCCTGAAACACCAGCCCCAGCACGACCCCCTACACTGCCCGAACACCACTGCACTGCCCTAAATCCTGAAACACCAGCCCCAGCACGACCGCCTACACTGCCCGAAAACCACTGCACTGCCCTAAACCCTGAAACACCAGTCCCAGCATGACCCCCTACACTGCCCGAACACCACTGCACTGCCCTAAACCCTCAAACACCAGCCCCAGCACGACCCCTACACTGCCCGGACACCACTGCACTGCCCTAAACCCTGAAACACCAGTCCCTGCAAGACCCCCTACACTGCCCGAACACCACTGCACTGCCCTAAACCCTGAAACACCACCCCAACAAGACCCCCTACACTGCACGAACACCACTGCACTAAGCCCTGAAACACCACCCCCAGCAAGACCACCTACACTGGCCGAACACCACTGCACTGCCCTAAACCCTGAAACACCACCGCCTGCACGACCTTCTACACTGCCCGAACACCACTGCACTGCGCTAAACCCTGAAACACCACCCCCAGCACGACCCCCTACACTGCCCAATCACCACTGCACTGCCCTAAACCCTGAAACACCACCCCCTGCACGACCCCCTACACTGCTGGAACACCACTGCACTGCCCTAAACCCTGAAACACCACCCCCAGCATGACCCCCTACACTGCCCGAACACCACTGCACTAAACCCTGAAACACCACCCCCAGCAAGACCACCTACACTGGCCGAACACCACTGCACTGCCCTAAACCCTGAAACACCACCCCCTGCACGACCCCCTAAGCTGCCCAAACACCACTGCACTGCCCTAAACCCTGAAACACCACCCCTGCACGACCCCCTACACTGCCCGAACACAACTGCACTGCCCTAAACCCTGAAACACCACCCCTCAGCACGACACCCTACACTGCCCTAACACCACTGCACTGCCCTAAACCCTGAAACACCACCCCCAGCACGACCCCCTACACTGCCCAAACACCACTGCACTGCCCTAAACCCTGAAACACCACCCCCAGCACGACCCCTATACTGCCCGAACACCACTGCACTGCCCTAAACCCTGAAACACCACCCCCAGCAAGACCCCCTACACTGACCGAACACCACTGCACTGCCCTAAACCCTGAAACACCACCTCCAGCACAACCCCCTACACTGCCTGAACACCATTGCTCTGCCCTAAACCCTGAAACACTAGCCCCAGCATGACCCCCTACACTGCCCGAACACCACTGCACTGCCCTAAACCCTGAAACACCACCCCCAGCATGACCCCTTACACTGCCTGAACACCACTGCACTGCCCTAAACCCTGAAACACCAGCCCCAGCAAGACCCCCTACACTGCCCGAACACCACTGCACTGCCCTAGACTCTGAAACACTAGCCCCAGCAAGACCCCCTACACTGCCCGAACACCACTGCACTGCCCTAAACCCTGAAACACCAGCCCCAGCATGACCCCCTACACTGCCCGAACACCACTGCACTGCCCTAAACCCTGAAACACCAGCCCCAGCACCACCACCTATACTGCCCGAACACCACTGCACTGCCCTAAACCCTGAAACACCAGCCCCAGCACGACCCGCTACACTGCCCGAACACCACTGCACTGCCCTAAACCCTGAAACACCACCCCCTGCACGACCCCCTACACTGCCTGAACACCACTGCACTGCCCTAAACCCTGAAACACCACCCCTGCACCACCCCCTTCACTGCCCGAACACCACTGCACTGCCCTAAACCCTGAAACACCACCCCCTGCACGACCCCCTACACTGCCTGAACACCACTGCACTGCCCTAAACCCTGAAACACCACCCCTGCACCACCCCTTCACTGCCCGAACACCACTGCACTGCCCTAAACCCTGAAACACCACCCCTGCACCGCCCCCTACACTGCCCGAACACCACTACACTGCCATAAACCCTGAAACACCACCCCCAGCACGACCCCCTTTACTGCTTGAACACCACTGCACTGCCCCAAACCCTGAAACACCACCCCCAGCACGACCCCCTACACTGCCTGAACACCACTGCCCTAAACCCTGAAACACCACCCCCTGCATGACCCCCTACACTGCCCGAACACCACTGCACTGCCCTAAACCCTGAAACACCACCCCCTGCATGACCCCCTACACTGCCAAAACACCAAGGCACTGCCCTAAACCCTGAAACACCACCCCCAGCACGACCCCCTACACTGCCCGAACACCACTGCACTGCCCTAAACCCTAAAACACCACCCCCAGGACGACCCCCTACACTGCCCGAACACCACTGCACTGCCCTAAACCCTAGAACACTACCCCCAGCACGACCCCCTACACTACCCGAACACCACTGCACTACCCTAAACCCTAAAATCCTCCCCCCAGCACGACCCCCTACACTACCCGAACACCACTGCACTACCCTAAACCCTAAAATCCTCCCCCCAGCACGACCCCCTACACTACCCGAACACAACTGCACTGCCCTAAACCCTCAAACACTCCCCCAGCATGACCCCCTACACTACCCGAACACCACTGCACTGCCCTAAACCCTAAAACACTCCCCCAGCATGACCCCCTACACTACCCGAACACCACTGCACTGCCCTAAACCCTAAAACACTCCCCCAGCACGACCCCCTACACTACCCAAACACCACTGCACTGCCCTAAACCCTAAAACACTACCCCGCATGACCCCCTACACTACCCAAACACCAATGCACTAGCCTAATCCCTAAAACACTATCCCCGCACGACCCCCTACACTACCCAAAGACCACTGCACTACCCTAAACCCTAAAACACTACCCCCGCACGACTCCCTACACTACCCAAAGACCACTGCACTACCCTAAACCCTAAAACACGACCTACTACACTACACAAACACCACTGCACTACCCTAAACCCTAAAACACTACCCCCTACACTACACAAACACCACTGCACTACCCTAAACCCTAAAAACTACCCCCAGCACGAACCCCTACACTACCCAAACACCACTGCACTACCCTAAACCCTAAAACACTACCCCCAGCAGTACCCCCTACACTACCCAAACACCACTGCACTACCCTAAACCCTAAAACACTACCCCCAGCAGTACCCCCTTCACTACCCAAACACCATTGCACTACCCTAAACCCTAAAACACTACCCCAGCAGTACCCCCTCCACTACCCAAACACCACTGCACTACCCTAAATCACTACCCCCAGCACGACCCCCTACACTACCCAAACACCACTGCACTACCCTAAACCCTAAAACACTACCCCCAGCACGACCCCCTACACTACCCAAACATCACTGCACTACCCTAAACCCTAAAACACTTCCCCCAGCACGACTCCCTACACTACCCAAACACCACTGCACTACCCTAAACCCTAAATCTACCCCCAGCATGACCCCCTACACTACACAAACACCACTGCACTACCCTAAACCCTAAAACACTAACCTCAGCACGACCCTCTTCACTACCTAAACACAACTGCACAATTTGTTACAGGCGTTGCAACGCAGGCCTGTGGTGCTTACTGGAAGTACCTGGTGGGCTAGTTGGGCCCCAGGGACCCTCAGGATTCAAGGTGACCTAATCCCCCAACTTAAAACGCTCCATGGGGCGCATTTGCACAGTGGTGAAGGGAGGGGGCGGGGCCTCAGGTGACATGTGCGCAAACACGCCCTGTGGTGCGTTTTAAGTTGGGGAATTAATTCCCTTTGAATCCTGAGGGACCCTGGGGGCCAACTAGCCCACCAGGTACCTTCAGTAAGCACAACAGAGTTGCGTTGCAGAGAGGTGAAAAAGGTGCGTGGCCTCGGAACGCCTCTCTGCAACTCAGCTCTGTGGTCCTAACTGTAGGTACCTGGGGGGCTAGTTGGGCCCCAGGGACCCTCAGGATTCAAGGGGACTTAATCCTGCAACTTAAAACGCGCCACGGGGCGCGTTTGAACACATGTCACCTCAGGCCCCCCTCCCTTCACCACTGTGCAAACGCGCCCTGTAGCGCGTTTTAAGAGGTAGTTTTAATCCCCCTGCCCTATTATGTACTAGGGACTTGCAGAGGAGGTCATGCTAATCACAGGGGTACCCAAACGCACAGTGTTCCCTAGTGTATGTAGGTGTTTTCACTGTATTCTAAGTGTCTTTTAGCATAGCACTGGCTCTGGTTAGTCAGAGTCAGTTACCACCAGTACCCGTCTGAAAAAGTTGTGGGCACAGGATGATTTTGCAACAAGGCCTCTTTCTGCTCCTCTGTTGGTTCTTTCTGCACATGTCTTGCTTCTTCCTGCACTTTTCTTCGTCTTTGTGGACTTCTGTTGCTTCTTTCTGCATTTCTTTTGCTTCTTTCTGTGCGTTTTTCTTCTTTCTTCACATGTCCTACCTCTGTAGGCATAGTTAGAAACTAGCATTTTAAAACCTTTGAAATTCACTTAAAAAATCATAGGTTTCAGGCACGTTATAGTTAGAAATTAGCATTTAAAAACCTTTGAAATTCACTGAAAAAACCATAGGTTTCAGACACGTTATAGTTAGAAATTAGCATTTAAAAAACCTTTGAAATTCACTGAAAAAACCATAAGTTTTAGGGACAGTTATAGTTAGTTGGACATTTCGCTCGTACAAAACCATAGAAATTCCCCGTTATAGTTAGTTCAGCTAACTATAACTCGCGCTCCGCAATGCACTGCTGATGACGTCACATATTACATCACTCATGACATGGTCAGTGACATCACTGATGACATCACTGATGACATCTCAAATGACATCACTGATGACATCATCCATGTGATAATTTCATGCATCTTCTCACACCCTAATATAACTTTTGATACACCCACTCTAAATTACAGACTGCCATTCTCAAAACCATAGACACTCCAACACCAAAAACTACATACCCACTCACTGATTCTTAGGTCTACACACACATCCACTCACTCACCCGTACAGTCACTCATACTTACAGTCACTCAGTACAGGACTATCATATGCACTCATACACCTATATAAACACTCACACACCGCCACTCATCCATAGAGGTACTCACACACCTAGTCAGTCATGCAAAAATTAATCACACACCCATTTACTCACCTATACAGTTATACACACACCAGCTCACTTACTCATACAAATACTAGCACATTCTTACGCTCTTATACAATAACTGATACAAGCACAGACGCATCCATACAGCCACTCTCACTATCACACACTCTCACTTATAGCCATTTAAATACTCTAACACACATATATACTGCCTTTTACATATGTAGTTACTCGCACATGTACCACTGAGATATACATTCACTCACTAACACACCCATACACACACTCACCCACCCAAGCAGTCCATCACAGATGCACTCTTGAAATCATGCACCCAGTGAATCACCCACTCACACATCTATGTACAGAGTCACACACACCCCACCCACACAAACACTCAGGCAGCCATACAGATACTCAGAGAACCAATCAATAACCCATATAGACACTCATGTAGCTATTCGCAAATCCATGCATCCACTTACACACCAAGAAACAGACGGATACAGACATTCACACAGTTTAGTCACTAACCCATGCATTCAGTAAGATACGTTTAATCACTCACTTGTAGAGTCAGTCACTCACGTACTAAATCATCCATTCAGACACTTATACACCCACTCATTCTTCAATACGCCTTTCCCTATATATATTAAACATATTTAAACTTTACAGAAACACACAGTCACTGGATGATGTCATCAGTGATGTCATCAGTGATGTCATTTGAGATGTCATCAGTGATGTCATCAGTGATGTCACTGACCATGTCATGAGTGATGTAATATGTGACGTCATCAGCAGTGCATTGCGGGCGCGAGTTATAGTTAGCTGAACTAACTATAACGGGGAATTTCTATGGTTTTGTACTGAGTGAAATGTCCAACTAACTATAATTGTCTCTAAAACCTATGGTTTTTCAGTGAATATATATATATATTCACTGAAAAAACCATAGGTTTTAGGGACAGTTATAGTTAGTTGGACATTGCACTCGTACAAAACCCGTGAAATTCCCCGTTATAGTTAGTTCAGCTAACTATAACTCGCGCCCCGCAATGCACTGCTGATGACGTCACATATTACATCACTCATGACATGGTCAGTGACATCACTGATGACATCACTGATGACATCTCAAATGACATCACTGATGACATCATGCAGTGACTGTGTGTTTCTATAAAGTTTAAATATGTTTACTATATATGCCAAGGTGTATTGAATAATGAGTGGGTGTATAAGTGTCTGGATGGATGATTTAGTAGGTGCGTGACTGACTCTATAAGTGAGTGATTAAACGTATCCTACTAAATGCATGGGTTAGTGACTAAACTGTGTGAATGTCTTTATTCGTCTGTCTGTTGGTGTGTAAGTGGCTGCATGGGTTTGTAAATAGCTACATGAGTGTCTATATGAGTTATTGATTGGTTATCTGAGTATCTGTATGGCTGCCTGAGTGTTTGTGTGGGTGGGGTGTGAGTGACTCTGTACATAGATGTGTGAGTGGGTGATTCACTGGGTGCATGATTTCAAGAGTGCATCTGTGATGGACTGCTTGGGTGGGTGAGTGTGTGTATGGGTGTGTTAGTGAGTGAATGTATATCTCAGTGGTACATGTGCGAGTAACTACATATGTAAAAGGCAGTATATATGTGTGTTAGAGTATTTCAATGGCTATAAGTGAGAGTGTGATAGTGAGAGTGGCTGTATGGATGCGTGTGTGCTTGTATCAGTTATTGTATAAGAGCGTAAGAATGTGCTAGTATTTGTATGAGTAAGTGAGCTGGTGTGTGTATAACTGTATAAGTGAGTAAATGGGTGTGTGATTAATTTTTTGCATGACTGACTAGGTGTGTGAGTACCTCTATGGATGAGTGGCGGTGTGTGAATGTTTATATAGGTGTATGAGTGCATATGATAGTCCTGTACTGAGTGACTGTAAGTATGAGTGACTGTACAGGTGAGTGAGTGGATGTGTGTATAGACTAGGGGTGGGCGGAATTTGCGTAGTCGCGCTACGCAAAGCTCCACGAAACGGTAAAAAATCTCCGCGAGCACGCAAAAGTTCCGCGAACACGCGGAATTGCTTGTTCCGCCCGTTCGCGATGCTTTTTTCTTGTTCGCGAACGCTGTTTGCGTGCTCGGGGAGAAATATCTCGTGAACACGCATTTTGAAAGCGCGAACAAGCAAAAAAATTCCGCGAAGCCGCGGATCGCGGAATTTTTGGCAATTTCGTGTTCTCCGCGGAACGCGAAATTACCCAAATTCCGCAAATTCCGCGAGCGGAACGGAATTTACCGCTCAGGCCTAGTACAGACCTAAGAATCAGTGAGTGGGTATGTAGTTATTGGTGTTGGAGTGTCTATGGTTTTGAGAATGGCAGTCTGTAATTTAGAGTGGGTGTATCAAAAGTTATATTAGGGTGTGAGAAGATGCATGAAATTATCACATGGATGATGTCATCAGTGATGTCATTTGAGATGTCATCAGTGATGTCATCAGTGATGTCACTGACCATGTCATGAGTGATGTAATATGTGACGTCATCAGCAGTGCATTGCGAGAGCGCGAGTTATAGTTAGCTGAACTAACTATAACCGGGAATTTCACGGGTTTTGTATGCAGTGCAATGTCCAACTAACTATAACTGTCCCTAAAACCTATGGTTTTTTCAGTGAATTTCAAAGGTTTTTTAAATGCAAATATCTAACTATAAAGTGTCTGAAACCTATGGTTTTTTCAGTGAATTTCAAAGGTTTTTTAAATGCTATTTTCTAACTATAACGTGCCTAAAACCTATGGTTTTTCAGTGAATTTCAAAGGTTTTTAAATGCTAATTTCTAACTATAACGTGTCTGAAACCTATGGTTTTTCAGTGAATTTCAAAGGTTTTTAAATGCTAATTTCTAACTATAACGTGCCTGAAACCTATGGTTTTTCAGTGAATTTCAAAGGTTTTTTAAATGCTAATTCCTAACTATAACATGTCTGAAACCTATGGTTTTTTCAGTGAATTTCAAGGTTTTGTAAATGACAATTTTTAAATGTATTAATTGTTATCTTTATTTTTTTTATACTAATTTTCTACATTTTTTTAAACTATTTATTTTTTAAATTACATTGTAATTACATTATACATTACATTACAAAATATACTTTCTCAGAATGAATTACTTTAGTTTAAATACTTTGCAAATAGGCAATAGACTTTTAAGTACAGTAGTTACAGTTGTTGCAATGGGCAACACAATTTCAAACACAATGCAACATTGAGCTGAATGTGAATTTCTAGTTAAATGCAATTAGTTACTTTATGGATTACTTTTCTAACCACAGGACTGGATCCTAGATTCAGTCCTGGGACATCTCCTCTAAACAGTTGAGTAAAAGCGTTTTGGTTACAGCAGTGATTTTTAAGGAATATTATTGTATTTTAAAAGTTGACACTTAGAAACTTTTTCACATAGAATCACCAATGTTATCCTATGGGAGGAAATTCACTTAGCAGGTAAGTAGTGTTATCATTACTTTTTCTTACTCAGAGGTGGATCCTGGAACCAGCACTGTTGCATCTCCTGTAAACAGTTGAAAGAATGCGTTTAAGTCATACAGGCGATTTTTAAGGAATATTTGTAGTTTGTGAAAATCGACACTTTGAAACTTTTCTGCTGAAAACCAGACAATGGATTCCTATGGAAGGAAATACAAGTTACTGGTAAATACGGTTAGAATTACTTTTCAGGGTCAGTGCTGGGCTAAAAGATGCAGCACTGGGTTCTCTCCTGATAACAGGTGAGTAAATTGGAATTCATAGTTCGGCTGATTTTAGAGAAATATTATAAAGTTCCAAAACTCCACACTTAGAAGAATTTCCAAGTGAAACCAGTCAATGATATCCTATGGAAGGAAATTCAAGTTACTGGTAAGTACGGTTAAAATTACTTTTCAGGATCAGTACTGGGCTGAAAGATGCAGCACTGAGGTCTCTCCTGATAACAGGTGAGTAAATAGGAATTCGTAGTTCAGCTGATTTTAGAGGAATATTTGCACAATGGTGAAGGGAGGGGCGGGGCCTGAGGTGACATCTGTGCAAGCGCGCCCCGTGGTGCGTTTTAAGTTGGGGGATTAAGTCCCCTTGAACCATGAGGGTCCCTGGGGTCCAACTAGCTCCAGTATGCGCCAGGGAGCTGCGTTGCAGAGAGGTGTTCAGAGGCCACGCCCCTTTTTGCACCTCTCTGCACCTCTCTGCAATGCAGCTCTGTGGCGCTTTCGGGACGTACCTGTTGGGCTAGTTGGCCCATAGGGACCCTCAGGATTGAAGGGGATTTAATTCCCCATCTTAAAACACGCCACGGGGCCTGTTTGCACACATGTCACCTGAAGCCCCGCCCCCTCCCTTCACCACTGTGCAAACATGCCCCGTGGTGCGTTTTAAGTTGGGGGATTAAGTCCCCTTGAACCCTGAGGGTCCCTGGAGTCCAACTAGCCCACCATGTACTTCTAAAAAGCGCCACAGAGCTGCGTTGCAGAGAGAGGTGTAAAAGGGCATGGCCTCTGTACACCTCTCTGCAACGCAGCCCTAGCGCATACTGGAGGTTCCTGGTGGGCTAGTTGGCCCTCAGGGACCCCCAGTATTCAAGGGGAATTACTTCCCCTTCTTAAACGCGCCAGGAGCGCGTTTGCAGAGTACTGCAGGGAGGGGCGGGGCCTCCGGCACGATGCCGGTCGTTTTTTTTTTATGGGAGGGGGCTGCGTGGCCCCCTTCCTTGGCCACTTTTGGCCCCGGGGACCCCATCCCCCGGGGCCTGAGCAATTTATCTTTTTTAAATTAAAAAAAAAAACTGGAAGGGGGCGCGTGGCCCCCTTCCCTGGGCCTGTATTGGCCCCGGGGACCCCATCCCCCGGGCATGCCCTCGATTTTTGTTTTTTTATTTGGAGGGGGCTGCGTGGCCCCCTCCTCAGGCCATTTAAGGCCCCGGGGACCCCATCCCCGGGGCCGGCATTGCCCTTTTTTTTTTTTTAATTTGGGGAGGGGGCTGCGTGGTTCCCCTCCCTGGCCACTTATGGCCCCGGGACCCCATCCCCGGGGCCTGGCCTCTGGTTGGGGACTGTGGGGGTCCCCAATCCCCCACAGTCCCGCCGGCTCCCCGTGTCCTACGGGAGCCGGCATTGCTTTTCCACATGGGGAACAGCTAACATGCTGCTCCCCATGTGGAAAAGCTATTAGTTTGCATTTTGAAGAGAGAGCAGGTTTCCTGCTCTCTCTTTCAAAATGCAAACCAAGTTTGCTATGACAGGACGGGAGCCGCGAGGCTCCCGTCCTGTCATAGCAAACTACAGTGTCCCGGGGGTAGGCACCCCGGGACACTGCAGGCGCCGGCCCTGGGGTTGGCGGTCCCCAGAGGCGATCAAGGGCTCCAGGAGGGGCGCGCTGCCCCCTCCCATCCAGTGCACAGC